>OX451739.1:284024415-284601135 GCA_948472305.1 Vicia faba | reverse complement strand
TCATGTCCTTGAGAATCAGAGATTTCAAGTCTTCTTGTCCCTTAGCCAAATTCAAGAACATTTCTTGGAATTGAGCATTTTGTGCCTGA
Organism: Vicia faba; assembly: GCA_948472305.1. Lineage (NCBI taxonomy): Eukaryota > Viridiplantae > Streptophyta > Magnoliopsida > Fabales > Fabaceae > Vicia > Vicia faba. Next base: position 284,601,046 of record OX451739.1, on the reverse strand, counting down.
AGCTCCTTAACTGTTTGTTCAAGAGCCATTGCTGAAATAAACAGTGAAGAAGATAAGAAGCCTGTTGTTGTACCCCAAAATTTGCCCTCTCATTTCTCAAAGGATCACCCTGGACCCTCAGGTTTGCTTCCATCCAGTTCCAAGCCTTGAATTGCAATCTTTTTCAAGAAAGTCATTCACAAGGGCAAAATGGTCAATTGCACACTAAAAAGTCAAACTTTGACTTTTGGATCAAAATCAAATTTCAAGAATCATATTTCATCAAGACATGTTGAAATATGAAGTTTGTTTCGTCAAGAAATTCAAAAGTCAAAACTACTTTGGAGAAGTCAAAATTCTAAATGCTTAGAATTTTTTCTAAGTGTTTAAGAAAATATGACAAGCTCAGAACTTCTAGCCAGATTTTCACCATGACGCAAGCTGATTCTGGAAGAACTTCTGATTCAATAGTTATAGATTTCAATGAGATGTAAAACATTGTAGAACAAAACCTCTCCTAGAAATGCTGGGATTTCAAGTTATAACTTCTCAAAGACATGTCCATGAAACTAAAAGCACTCAGCAAATTCTTGATATTTTCAAGACAGAGTTTGGTCAGAACTTCTGGGCCAGTTTTCACAAAGATTCAGTCAGATTTTGCAAGAGAAGTTCAAAGAAGGTCTATAAAGTATGTTGCAAGCATCCTGGAAAGTCTGGGAGCTCCTTCAGAACATGCTGGAGCAAAAAGATAAAAGGATCAGAAGATTAGATGTCTATTATAAGCTACGTTGAAGCTGAACTTCTGATCCCGAATTAAGCAATGATGGAGAATCTCACATGGCAGGATTTCTGGTTTTATAAATCTCATCATCATTTAATGCTCACAACCACTTTTGAGTCTTTATCCAAAGGATTTCTCCCACGTGTACCTCTACTGTCTTGGAAAAGCAAACTTTTGTACAAAAGTGTGCTAGGCCCGTGTGTTGCTTTTGCTTTTCCTTAATTCCTGCTGACAAATCCAGCTTAGGCGCTGCTAAACCTGCTAACTATCCTACTTTGTGCCTTGAACCATGCTTGTTTAAACTTACTTCAAGAAAAAGTCAGCGCCTAGCGTATGATGTTGGTGCCACTTGACCTCTCCAAACTACTAAACCTTTGCCTCTAAATTGAACTTCATTGGCCATTGAAAAAAGGTCGAAAATTTGAGAAAGAAAAGCCTTGAACCCTTGCAAAAATTCCGAGAGTCCAAGAAACTATAAACACAAAAATGCAAAACCTATTAGCTTTTGATTGTTGCATTCAAACTCCATTTTTCCTCAAGTGTTTCTTGACCAAAACCACCCATACAGTTTCTGATATACATTCAAAAGCCATCCTAACTTCTGTAGTCAAACTGTAACACCCTCTCCATCAATATCCACCTCAAAGAAGTCAGAACTTTACCCCTTGGCTGTTCCAGAATTATCTAACCATTTGTAGCCCAAATTGAAAGCTTCCAGTCTGATGAGCACGTGAAGGAGCTGTTCAGAACATCACCAGCGTTCAGAACCAGACTTCAGCTCACAGATTATTTTTCAACTGCAAGGTAAGTTTTTATTGACTCTCATCATATTAATTAGGCATTGTTAGACTTGCGTGTTCAAAATATAATGTAGACATCATGATTTTGATGTTGTACATATTCTGAGGTTTCATATGTTTACCTGCCTAAGTAGAGAGAATTTCTAGTTCAGAACTTCTTGAGGAAATTAGGGCTCAGAATTAGGATCAGCAAATTCATGCTTGCTTCTGATTTATAGTTCTGATATCTCTTGTTTCTGAAACATTATGAAACTTGCCATAACTGCTATATGCGCATCTTCTGTTTTGTTAAGAAATGACCAAGTTGCAGATGCTCTGACTAGCATGGAGAGGGAGACGAAGTTCTGCCAGCGGCATCAGAACTTCTAAAATCTTCTTTGTTCTCAGCGGACCCAGAACTTTTGACCTTCCCTATTTCTACTAACATTTATTTCTGTTCGTGCAGCACGCCAGAGTCAGAACTTTTGACCTCTTTTATTTCAGCAAAGCGCTGATTCCGTTTTTCTTTCTCCTTATTATTCTTTTGCCATCACTCTTATTAATCAAAAACACAAAAAAAAAAGTTTCATATTCACATATCTTATGTTATTTCTTTTAACATAAAAAATCAAAATATTTTCTTAAACCAAACTTATTTTCTAAAGGAAACAAGTCCATTTTACATTTCTTGTACATTCTTATCCAGTCAATGTGGTTGTAATACTGACTTAGGATTTAATTTCCAATCCCCATTTGTAAATTTGTACACCCCATCCCCCTAATGATTGTAATAACGTAGGACTTTACTTTTCCGTATTTTTATCGCTTTCATATGCAGTTAGTAATTAGGGTTTGTATGGAAAGATAAAACCAACAAGTAGATAACCCTAATTCAAGATAAACAAGCATGTAAATAAAACACATTTGCACACTTACACCCTTAGGGTAATTCCACTTGTTGCCTTACAAAAATGGCCATGTTATGCATGTGGGGTGTCTTAGCACAAACAAATAAAAAAATACAAGATCATAGTCCCTCAATGACGCTATCAAAGTTTCCTTTCGAAATGATCTTAGTCCCTAAAGAAAAATTCTAAGTCATCTCACAATATTGCTATCATGGTTATATGATGACCAATGCCCGTCCCTTTTACATCCAAAGATAGGGTTACTTTTAAAATCAATGGTAAGATAACAATACCAAAGGAAAATAAAAATGAATAATAAAGCCTTTTGAGTAGGTAGAATTCTCCTGATTACTTGCTCAATTTCAAACAAACATCCTTGCTATTTTCAAAACAAACACCTACACATTTCCAAACATCTTACAAACTTGAAACATTTTCAAAAGATCAACATATTTTTATACATTCTTACAAATGAGAATCATTACAAAGATTGCCTAAACAATGGACTCTTTATAAAATACTTTCAAAAAACCACACAAAGCACATCTTTCGAACAAAAATAAAGTGATCTAGCAAGTAACTAAGAGCCCATGGAAAACCATGGATGAAAAGGGTGCTAATACCTTCCCTTTTCATAATCTACCCCCCGAACCCAAGAAACAATCTCAAAGGTCTTTCTTGTGCTTTTTCACCTTTCCTTTTGGATAAAAGAAAAGTCGGTGGCGACTCTTGCTAAACCACAATATTTGCGAATACAAACGCAAACCCTCAAGTCAGTTCTCCCACCGTATCACAGAACTGGAGACTCTGCTGGGGAATTGTAAAAGTGGGGTTACCTTAGGGCTAGATCACCTTTACTTGCTTTCTTTGTTTGACTTGTAAGCTTTACATTTTGGTTCTTTGTTTGGGCTTGAATCCTCTACCCGGATTTGGGATACCTTATAGATAAGTAGCAATACGTTGTGGAAACTGTGCAGGGTATACCGACATGGTCTAAGCAATAGCTATGTTAGTGTGACATATTTGTGGGTACCGGTAGCCCTTGAGTAGTCAATGAGAATACGAGGCCGCTGAGTGATGTCATGAATCACTAATGAACTTCTAGAACCTTTACTTGACCAACTTGGCGATTAGGATGTAGTGAGATGACCGGCTTTGGTATAGTCCGAAGTTGGTTGATACTCGATACTACATTCATTGAGATTTGACTCCCGAGCTTTGTTTGGTGGCAAGTCAGTTGTCAATCGGAACAAAGTTTGTGGGAAAGATTAGTGATATTGAGACCCCTTAGAACCCGATTACTATTACTAGGACAGGTTGAGCCAAGTAAACTTCAAGAGGGTACTTACCTATAAGCTCCATACAAGCCTAAACCTAAGGACTTGTCTGCTTTATGTGAATATGATTATTTGTATATAAACTTGCTTACTTTTCATACTTGTATATAACATCATGACACCATACCATAGCATTTTCAATAACATTGAACCATAGCATTTCAAGGATCTCAAGGGTCTTTTTGATGCAAGGTCACGTTGAACCAAACATCTATCAAGGGGCAAGAGAATTTATTTTCCTCTAACCAAATACAGTCAAAGATCAATTACAACAACTTGAGTCAAGGGTTACAACCCACTTGGCATGGTGAGTTTAATTATCGTGAAAGGGAATCCACCGACACAAAGTTCTCCAATCAAAGTTGTAAGTAACTACTAACATTTACCCCGCGAGATCCTTGAGGACATGCGTACACATACCATGCATCATATCATGACAGGTTTCTCCCATACAGGTCTCCTTATCTTCCTACTGTTTATTTCAGTAAGATGGATATGGAACAAACGGTGAAGAACATCTCGGCTCAAAACGCTCAACTTCAAGAGATGTTCTTGAACCTATCTAAGGGACAAGAAGAGGTCAAGGCGCTCTTCGCCAGGGGCATGATCATGGGAAATCCTGGGGACGACAGAGATGACCATTTGGGGTGGCTACAAAACGAGATAGCCGTAATGAAAGTCCAGATGATGGGACAACTAGTGGGCCAGATGGCTCTTATCCAAAATCGGGCCCAAGGACAAGAAGAGATGAGAGTCCTCATCAACAAGCTTGGTCGAGATGGAAGTAACCAAATGGGGTAAACATCTATAATTGGGGATCAAGTCATCATTCATCCTCCCATGAGACAAGAAGCCGGTTTAAGGGAGAGAAGACCTCCCCAATTTGCTTCCACGTCACGAGCCCAGCAACCATCTCGTCAACAAGGACAGGGTGACCAAAGTAAACAGGTCCCAGTCATTAGGCAGTTTACCAAACTCTACATGCCTATATCACAGATCTTACAGCACCTGCTGAAGCTGAATTTGGTCACGTTAAGGGATCCTCCTCGGAATCCCAATACCTCTGCTCCTAGCTATCATCCAAATGCATTATGTTCATACCATTCCAATAATACTGGGCATCATACGAATGACTGTTGGGCTTTGAAAAATAAAATCCAAGACTTGATTGACAGAGGAGTGCTGGAGTTCACACAAGGTAGCCAGACTGAGTTCTTCTGCCGTCCCTCAAAGTGACAAATTCAGACAAAGAGGCTTTTGTTTCATTTGAGTTTTCAAGTTGTAATTCCTTTCGTTATTCAAACAATTATCTATTAATGTCAAACTTTGTTTCATTAATGCATTAAATATGTTTGTCTTGAATTAATCCATTCATTTTCATTCTATTTAAATTATGCTTCTTACTACTTTTATGATATTCAACTCTTGTTTTAAAAAGTTGCAAGTCTTTAGAGGGAGGATGACGAAAACAATGACACAATCTCATACAGTATGCTTTTGGACAGACCTTGTTGACGATGTACAAGCATTCTTTCAAATCCTAAACACTGGAGTTATAAGGAAGATAATCCCTAGTCAACCCCTTCGAGCCAAAGAAGTAGAAGTTTTATTTTACACACAAATATAAACCTATAAATCAAAACCTAGGGCAGGGTAGTCTCTCAGTTAATTCAAGTGTGTGTTCAGTCGCAAACTTTCACTTCGTATACAACGAGTGATATAAAAAAACATTTCCCCAAAATCAAAAGACAGTGATGGTTCCCTATCACATAGGCAGTCATTATCTATCAAGAGAAAAGCCCACTAAGTCAAAACCTACAAAGGAGACTTAAGGAAAAAACGGGGGCATCCCGCTGACTGTAATCTCAAAACAAGAATAGTCAGGCAAAAGTTAGGAATAATAAATCAAAAAAAAGGGTCACTATAAATCCTCGACAACATGAAAAATGTTGCAAGAAATGACCACCTTCCGACAAACTTAACTTGTCTGAACCATCACCAAAATGTCATCCCAGACTCAATTGGAGTTCAAACGTACAATTAACTGAGTTTAGGGTTGAAGAACATGACGAAGAATGGGGGGGTACAAATACACTTTGAGCCTTAATCCTTTGTTTCTTAAACCATGAACCAAGCCACGTTGCAACCCTTCAAAAGTCATAATTGAAGCATGGGTTAGTTCGAAAGCATACTGTTACAAAAGGTATCATGACTCCTGTAAAGCTTTACTCAAAATCCCGAGTTGAATTTTTCTTACAAAATTTCTTCACTTGCTAAAAATACATTTTCAAAACTTCAAGACAAACATAAACTTTGCATTACTTGAATATCACTATTTGCATATGGCTATTTGTTTGACAGCGGAGAATTTCACACAACAAATATCCAGTGAACGAAAGCTCTCTCAGTGAACAAAATCACTTCAATTGGGATGACATTTCCAATGACAAATCCCCTATCAACAATGGGGCATGGCATGTCACTATCCAACATACATGGGGCAGTCTAGTCGAGATTCCAAGAAATCTCTCAAGAAGTGCGGAATAACCGGGGGAAGGTCTCCATCTAAATCACTTAGGGCATTGAATGCAAATCCCAACAAAGGATTATGTACGGTCAAACATTTCCTGGCAGTGCCACAAACACTCGCTACTAGGGGCAGTGACAAATTTCCCCACAATTCTTCTCATAGGAGGATTCCCCAGCCAGAGTTTCAATCTCTGAAAACCTTTTCCCAACTGAGTCGACCTCAAGAACCCTCGAGGATCTTCCCCAGTGAAGTCACTACCTCTCCAACAGACCGACAATAGACAGCAGGATAACCCAGCTTAAGTTTGCCTCTCCGACTACTACAAATCAAAGGACCACAACTCCTCTTCCCAGTAGACTACTCTACAATCCCCAACAAGTTACTGTGAAACCTGGACCCAACCAGATATCAGTTCAACTTCGACTCCCCAGTAGAGCAACGTACAACCGAGACTCCTGATCTCTTTTCCCCAAGCAAGAATCAACACTCTCCACAGGGTTTTCAACATTCCCCAGCGGAGTTCTCCTTAACAAAACAGGAAATCACTGGGGGGAACATTTTAAGCAAAGTTTGAAGACACACCTACTCTTCAACAGCAGCCCGAGATTTAACGACTCCCCAACATTTGTCAAAGATTTATTTTCCCAGAAAACGTTACATTTTATTAAACAATCCACATTTCATACATCCTGGTTAAATACACAACAAGTGCATACGACACAATCTCATTTATTTTGAGAACATCATTGCATCATGCATACATCATGATATTGCATACAGCTAACATTTTACCTTTTTCAGGAAAAGGTCAAATCAACAAATGGCTACCATCAACCATTTTCAAGTTCCAGATTAATACCTGTAACAAGCCAGGAAAACTATTTGTGGACGAGTGATTGTAGATTAATACTTGTAACAAGCCAAGAAAACTATCTACATGAAGAGATTGAAGATTAATACCTGTAACAAGCCAGGAAAACTATATTTCTTTATCAGGTTAGAGATTAATAACTGTAATAAGTCAGGGAAATTATCTACACGACCAACTGAAGCAATCCTACACAGGTTCCCTCTCTTTACAAGATGAAGTTTTACAATGACTCATCATCAAGCAGCCCTACACAGGCGACCAAAGACCTCCTCTAGTTAGATTTATTTCTTCCAGTTAATGACAGGCGACCAAAGACCTCCTCTGGTTAAATTTATTTCTTCTAGTTAATGATAGGCGACCAAAGACCTCCTCTGGTTAGATTTATATATTCCAGTTAAAACAGGCGACCAAAGACCTCCTCTGGTTAGATTTATTTCTTCCAGTTAATGACAGGCAACCAAAGACCTTCTCTGGTTAGATTTATTTCTTCCAGTTAATGACAGGCGACCAAAGACCTCCTCTGGTCAGATTTATTTCTTCCAGTTAAAACAGGAGACCAAAGACCTCATCTGGTTAGATTTATTTCTTCCAGTTAATGACAGGCGACCAAAGACCTCCTCTGGTTAGATTTATTTCTTCCAGTTAATTACAGGCGACCAAAGACCTCCTCTGGTTAGATTTTTTTCTTCTAGTTAAAACAGGCGACCAAAGACCTCCTATGGTTAGATTTATTTCTTCCAGTTAATGACAGGTGACCAAAGACCTCCTTTGGTTAGATTTATTTCTTCCAGTTAAAACAGGCGACCAAAGACCTCCTCTGGTTAGATTTATTTCTTCCAGTTAATGACAGGCGACCAAAGACCTCCTCTGGTTAGATTTATTTCTTCCAGTTAAAATAGGCGACCAAAGACCTCCTCTGGTTAGATTTATTTCTTCTAGTTAATGACAGGCGACCAAAGACCTCCTATGGTCATATTTATTTCTTCCAGTTAAAACAGGCGACCAAAGACCTCCTCTAGTTAGATTTATTTCTTCCAGTTAATGACAGGCGACCAAAGACCTCCTCTGGTTAGATTTATTTCTTCCAGTTAAAACAGGAGACCAAAGACCTCCTCTGGTTAGATTTATTTCTTCCAGTTAATGACAGGCGACCAAAGACCTCCTCTAGTTAGATTTATTTCTTCCAGTTAATGACAGCGACCAAAGACCTCCTCTGGTTAGATTCATTTCTTTCAATTAAAACAGGCGACCAAAGACCTCCTCTGGTCAGATTCATTTCTTCTAGTTAAAACAGGAAACCAAAGACCTCCTCTGGTTAGATTTATTTCTTCCAGTTAATGACAGGAAACCAGAGACCTTTTCTGAATACAATCCAGATACGGATGTCATTCTGACGCTCATTCAGTATATCTCTTAGATACGAGTCAGATACAATTCATTTATGGATATTATTCTGATACTCATCCCACGACCTCTACTGGTTCAATTTAAATCTCTCAAAGGTTTATCCTGATTCTTTCTAGTAGACTTTTCCTCTGGTTCAGATAAATCGCTCCAAAGATTTATTCTGATTCCTTCTCCAGTTGAAGTCAGAATTTAGACTTAGTCTAATTTCTGTCAACAATCACTCTGGATGGCATCTATAATCCCATCTCCAAAAACTATCAATCATTTCTCCAAATGGCATCTTTAAGCCCATTTCCTACATAATCAACCACAACATCATCGAGTGCAAATTTTTGGGCACTCTAGTGTTCAATCATCTCCCACCTTCAAGTCACGAATGGCAGATTTACCAATTTAACTCTTCAGGTGTAAGAAGATTGAACAGGTGCAATTGTTGTACCCCAAAATTTGCTCTCTCATTTCTCAAAGGATCACCTTGGACCCTCAGGTTTGCTTCCATTCATTTCCAAGCCTTGAATTGCAATCTTTTTCAAGAAAGTCATCCATAAGGGCAAAATGGTCAATTGCACACTAAAAAGTCAAACTTTGACTTTTGGATCAAAATCAAATTTCAAGAATAATATTTCATCAAGACATGTTGAAATATGAAGTTTGTTTCGTCAAGAAATTCAAAAGTCAAAACTACTTTGGAGAAGTCAAAATTCTAAATGCTTAGAATTTTTTCTAAGTGTTTAAGAAAATATGACAAGCTCAGAACTTCTGGCCAAATTTTCACCATGATGTAAGCTGATTCTGGAAGAACTTCTGATTCAATAGTTATAGATTTCAATGAGATCTAAAACATTGCAGAACAGAACTTATCCTAGAAATGTTGGGATTTCAAGTTATAACTTCTCAAAGACACGTCCATGAAACTAAAAGCACTCAGCAAATTTTGGATATTTTCAAGACAGAGTTTGGTCAGAACTTCTGGGCCAGTTTTCACAAAGATTCAGTCAGAGTTTGCAAGAGCAGTTCAAAGAAGGTCTACAAAGCGTGTTGCAAGCTTCCTGGAAAGTCTGGGAGCTCCTTCAGAACATGCTGGAGCAAAAAGATAAAAGGATCAAAAGATTGGATGTCTATTATAAGCTACGTTGAAGCTGAACTTCTGATCCTGAATTAAGCAATGATGCAGAATCTCACATGTACAGAATATAAAGTGAGGAAGTATAAACCTATACTATTACATGGCTTTGGGGAGGGGGATTTACACTGTACAAAAATTTGGGAGTGCAAAAAAAATAAAGAAATCAAGTAAATTCATATTAACTATTACATCCAGTGTACAGATACAATAAAAAATATAAAAGAAAATAAATAGCGTGCGAAAACTAAAAGTACGTCTAAAACCTAGTAAGTAAAAATGAAATAAGAAAATCTTTTTATTGTTCTTTTGATTTAAGAAAATAATTATAATTAAATTAAACAAAATAGTCTAAGTTCTTTTTGTTTTTTGTATTATGAAAAGATAATAATTAAAGTTAAATTAAAACCTAAATTCTAATTTATTTTAAATTAAGAAAATAGTTAAAATTATTTATTAATTTACTTACAAAATTAGTTTAATAAAAAAAACCTAAAACTAATATTTTTGTAATTTTGATTATTTGTGTAACTAAATAAATAAAGAAAAAAACAGAATAATAACAAAAAGAAATTAAAATAATACAAAAAGAAAATATGCTAAATGGGCCTAGGCATACAAAAGAGAAAGGGGGGTACTGATTGGAATTTTCGCTAGGCCCAATGCTGAAGAGAGTCCAGGTCTGTCCTTGGATCCAATGAGTAATGTGGTTCTTCGATCCAGGGAGGGAGTTGTCTTTTTCGATCCAAGGAGGGAGTTGTCTTTCGAATTGGACCTGCAAGGCAAATGTTGGCAAAAATAAAGATACAGGACCTGGGTATCGAACCCATGTCCTTCTCCCTAATTCGAACCTTATGTCCTCATGCCTAAGCTTATTTTGGCTTGAAACTGGCTATACCATGAGTTTCAAAAGGAAAATCAGATCATGCCTTTCGATGGCGTGATTTTATTCCTGCATGTCACCTTGCATATGATATGCTCATATAAACACAAATGGCATTAGCAGCACATATATACCAACATGCATTTAAAGGGCTTAGAAATGCAGTTTCATCTTGGGTAAATCTTTACCAACTGAAAATGCTTCGATTTATGAACCTGGGCGTGGCTTGGCTTTGAGAAGATTCTTGGGAATCTCAGGAACACAAGTATGGCCTTTGTCTGGATTGAGGGTGCCTGCAAAACTAGTTAGAATTTTGATATGTTTCCTATGGTGGTGTTAGTCTTTTGATAGGCAATCTGTCTGTGTGTGGTGCAACACATGTGGTCTCTTTATATAGTGTGGGTGGAGGGGACAAGAAGGAAAAGGTTTAAACAACCATAAAAAAATGTTTTCAAAGCCATGAATGGTGTTTTGTAACGTTGCAAAAGTCATGGGAACTTGTCTTCTTTTGAATTTGAATGAACCTGGACATTTTGGCTCCTTCGAATTCCCTCCAATGTTGCTCTTCGACTAGCCTCAAGTTGCCTCTTTTGACTGGAACTCTTGTGTAGCCTTCGAATGGCCTTCTGCATGCTTCTTCGAATGTACCTCTTGTGTACCCTTCATCTGGCTCTTGTTCTCATCATCGGGGCTTCTTCGTTTGAACCCCTATTCAGCTAGCCCAAACGGAGACTCTTTCATGGCCAATCGAAGCTTCTTTTGGCAGGAATGTGCTTGTGCATGTTGGTTTGAAACTAGCAGTATATTGGCTTTTGAGCCAGCAGGCCTCTTTGAATATTTTTCTTTCATTTTGGCTAGCAATATCCTTCGTTTTGAACTAATGTGTGTGCTCTTTTGAAGGGAAACCATGCATCACTTGTTTACATCACTTGCCATTCCTTCGAATGGGCCAACAAAGTAAGTCCTTCGAATGGAACACCCACGTATGCCCCTTTAAATCCATCAATACATGTCTTTTGAATGGGGAAAATATATGTCCTTTGAATGGACCATGTGCCTGTCCTTCGAATGCGCTAATACTAGGTGTCGAAATATGGAAAATTGTATGTTGAATATTTTGGAGGTGGAGTCAAAGCTAGCATGAGGGAAGCCAACTGCTTGATGAATCGAAGCACATATGAAAGAAAACCACTATTTTATGGGTGCTGGCATGAAGGGAAACCATTGCCTTGCGCATTGGAGGAAAGCCCAGAGAAAGTAATTTTCTTGTGGGTCGAAAGCAAACATAGAGGCAAGTTGAAGGGGCCTTGGCCTTGTGGATCGAAGGCAAGTCTGAGGCAGCCTTTTCCTAAACGAAGCTTGCATGCAGGAGTCCACTATTTTATGGGTCAAAGTAAATGTGCAGGAGGTCACTGCTGGTGGATCAAAGGGAGCTTGCAGGGGATTCTTGCTTTGTGCGCTGAAGGCACGCACAGAGGGAGAATTTGCCTAGTCAAAGCAGGAATCAAGCTTGCTCCAAGTAAAACAAATTCCCAATTGAAGCATTAATTAAGCTTGCTCCAAAGAGACCAAATGCCTGAATGAAATAGGGATCCAGCTTGCATGCAGGTAGCCATTGCATTTGTGAATAAAGCCAGCATGCAAAGCCAATGGTGCAATCAAAGGAGCACTAACAAGAGGCCCTTCCCCTTTGGATCTAAGGAGGATGTTTCAAAGGAAACATATGCCCAATCGAAGCTTGTATACAGCAAACAAGCATAAGGCCAAGGCTTCAATCAAAGCTTGGAAATTTGAGGCAAGTTTGGAGGAGTTTAGGCGCTCAATCGAAGCCTGGTCAAGATGCCAATCGAAATACCCTTTGGCATGCCAATTGAAAGACTTAATTTATCTTCAAAAAAAAAATTCCTTTAATCAAGTGCTTGTGACCACCCATATAATAAAAAATCTTGGAAAACATGAGAGGGAAAATTTTGGGGTACAACACCTCCCCTCGATCCTGACCATAAGCCACAAACTGGTCTCAGTTTCTTCTTTAACCAAGATATTTCACCTGGAAAGGGTATTATACAAGTTATCTCAAATAAAGAGACTACCACTTGCAATGATTTCACAACAAACTTCTCTACGAGACTTCTTCGAAGAGATGCCATTTGATGGAGAATTAGATAAACCTCCCCTCGATCCTGGCCATAAGCCATGAAACGGTCTCAGTTTCTTCTTTAACCAAGATGTTTCACTTGGAAATGGTAATATACAAGCTATCTCAAATAAATATACTGCCACTTGCAACAATTTCACAAAAAACTTCTCTATGAGACTTATTTTGAGGAGATGCCATTTGATGGAGAATCAAATAAACCTCCCCTCGATCCTGGCCATAAGCCACAAACTGGTCTCAGATTCTTCTTTAACCAAGATGTTTCACCTGGAAAGGGTAATATATAAGCTATCTCAAATAAATAGACTGCCACTTGCAATGATTTCACAACAAACTTCTCTACGAGACTTCTTAGAGGAGATGCCATTTGATGGAGAATCAGCTAAACCTCCCCTCGATCCTGACCATAAGCCACGAACTGGTCTCAGTTTCTTCTTTAACCAAGACATTTCACTTGGAAAGGGTAATATACAAGTTGTAAGAATCTTTTAACGAACTGTCTTTATTATTGAAGTACAACTAATCTCAACACTGAACTATCTCCCATAATGACAAGACTACCATTCATTGGAGTAAAAAATATTCACAACGAACTATCTCCCATGATGACGAGACTACCATTCATCGGAGTAAAAATCTCTTCACGACGAACTTTCTCCCATAATGAAAAGACTACCATTCATCAGAGTAACATCTCAACAACGAACTATCTCCCATAATAACGAGACTACCATTCATTGGAGTAAAAAATCTTCATAAACGAACGATCACCCATAATGACGAGACTACCATTCATAGGGGTAAAAATATCAACAATGAACTATCTCCCATAATGACGAGACTACCATTCATCAGAGTAAAAGATCTCATCGGCAAACTATCTCCCATAATGACGAGACTACCATTCATTGGAAAAAAATATCGTCAACGAACTATCTCCCATAACGAAGAGACTACCACTCATTGGAATAAAAGATCTCATCAACGAACTATCTCCCATAATGATGAGACTACCATTCATTGGAGTAAAACCATCTTCTCTGGTATTAACAGGCTTACTGGGGAAAAATAGGTTTCTCAAATAAAGAGACCTACCATTTGATATTTAAGAAGGAATCTCAATAACACTGGCGGGAAATGAATTTGATTTCGTGGGGAAATACCAACACATTCCTATTAAGGAGAAAAAAAGTCTTTGCGTGCAAAATAAATGCACATTCTTAATACAAGGCTCAAAACCTGCAAAAATTAGAATAACAATATTGTCGGGGACCCTAGATTCAAACTAGAAATAAACCGGAGTGAAACAGTCAACCAAGACAACACCTAATGAGAAATAAACTCAAAATGGGATCATATTCCATCCAGATAATGAGCTTAATAGGAAAGCTAAAGCAAAAAATTCTTCTATGAGGGATAACTCAGTGGGGAAATTGAAAGGATGTACACCTTCTGCTTAAGGTTGACAATCTATTGGAGAGAGGATAAGGTAACTCTACAAAGAGAATAATATGACAACAAAAACATCAATGGATGCAAATGAGCATTGAATTTTAAATTCGACTATGCATGATGTATGAATGTATGAATGTTATCACGTATATGCTGACGAAACAACCATAATGCACTGGGGATAACCAAATAAATCCAACTTAGGTAAAGACAACACTCGGCTAAATCAAATCCCAAATGAAGATTCCATAAAATAGTAAGCACCAACTGAGAAAACAAAGTCCTATTTCACAGTCTAACTTCACTGGGAAGAACATGGCTTGAAAATAATCAAAGCATCACCTGACTAGCAACAAATAAAGTTGTGGGGATATAATAAACTCTTTTAGGTTTCACAAGGGAATGCCATACATACTTCAACTGGGGAAGATAACACCTCATCGTCTAGACTTCAACTGAAGGTTCCAATATTGACTTCATTAGGAAGATGAAAACCACATCGTCGAGACTTCAACTAGGGATGTCAATACAAACCTCACTAGGGAAGATCAAAACCACATTGTCGAGACTTCAACTGGGGATCTCATGTTATCTTCATTGGGGGAAAAGAAAACTCACACACCTAAGATAGCCCAAATACATTCTTCAATATTAAGAATAATAGTTGTGCAAACTTATCTGGAGAGAAATCATGAAATTTCATGGGATAACAACTTTAAAGGGAAGCATCATCCTCGAATCATCTGGAGAATTAAGAAGTTAACATCACAGCAAGAGGTCATCTTATAGGGATCTTAAATCAAACTCAGCACATGGCTAGAGAAAACCCAAAAAGTTGACTGCTATCTCAACACTTCTTAGAAGGTATACTGCCCTTGTCTGGCTGCTTGGGGTCCTATGTCATAACCGGGAGGGATAACGCTCTGAGAGAGATTCTACATTGCTTCTAAACACAAAGGGAGAAAGAATCCAACAACTAAGAAAATACTTCATAACTTTGCAATCTCTGCTTGATCACCACTTGATTGTGGAAAGGAATTACACTCAGACGAAGAAATGTGAATTAAGACTTAACTGGAGAGAATGAGATTACAAACCCAACATCAAATAACAACTTGGAAATATGAACCAAGACTTAACTGGGGAAAATGGGATTATAAACCCAACACCACACCATAGCTTGGAGGAAACCCACTAACTGGTCAGCTACTGTAGAGGGAACCATGCACACCTCTACAAGGCAGATCATGAGAAATAGTCTTGCTTAAAGAAGATCCTCAGCTTGGGGAGAACATATTAACTATATTGACAAAAATCTGGAAATGCCCTTGGAAACAACTTTGGTGTCCTAAGTTTTACCGTGCTGGTTCCTCAACTTGGGGAGAACATATTAACTATCTTGACAAAAATTTGGAAATGCCCTTGGAAACAACTTTGGTGTCCTGAGTTTTACCGTGCTGGTCAAGATAACTTTCACAACTTGCCCTTGACTATATGCTTTAAGGTAATCTGCCTGACCAAAAGGCTTCTAGAGATTCGTCGAATCTCGACGTAACTTCCTTTAGGGTACAACAGCTTCCCTTGTTCAATCTTCTTAAACCTGAAGAGTTAGATTGGCATGTCTGTCATTCGTGACTTGAAGGTGGAAGATGATTGAACACTTAAGTGCTCCGAAATTTGCACTCGCCTGTGCTCGAAGTAACATTGTTGGTTGATTATACCGGGAATGGGATTAAAGATGCCATCCAAAGTAACCATTGATAGATATTAGACTAAGTCTACGCCCGACTTCAACTGGAAGAAGTATAAGAATAAATCTACGCTCGATTTTAATCTGAGCCTGAAGAAGTCTACGCTTGTCTTCAACTGGAAAACTATCAGAATAAATCATATGTTTGATTTAATCTAAGCCAGAGGATGTTTATGCCTGATTTCAACTAGAAGAAGTATCAGAATAAATCTACACTCGATTTAATCTGAGCCAGAAGATGTCTACGCACGTCTTCAACTGGAAGAAGTATCAGAATAAATCTATGCTCGATTTAATTTGAGCCAAAAGATGTCTACGCCTAATTTCAACTGGAAGAAGTATCAGAATAAATCTATGCTCAATTTAATCTAAGTCAGAAGATATCTACGCCCGACTTCAACTATAAAATATGTTGGAAAGAGTCTATGCCCGACTTTTCCGAAGGAGTGTCAGAATAAATCTACACTCGATTTAATCTAATCCAGAAGATGTCTATGCCTGATTTCAACTAGAAGAAGTATCAGAATAAATCTACGCTCAATTTAAATCTGATCCAGAAGATGTCCACGCCCAACTTCAACTATAAAATATGCTTCTTTGAGAATGACCCTCTGAGGAAATTGCTTAAGTAGCCATTTGCCAGATGTAGCCTTTGAGAAGAATCTCTGGTCATATAAGTAGTTGATAATGTTTGTCTGTTGATTGATCTTTCCTGAAAATGTAAAGAGTTAGTTATATGAAATGCATTGCGTGATGATATTCTCGAAATAAATGAGAGCGTGTTATATGCGTTTTGTATGCATATGCTATGTTGTTCGTAAATGATATATGAATGTGAAATGTTGTTGAAGTGTATTTGTAAACCCGTGTAACATCTTTGTCTGGGAAAATAGCTCCCTGACTGTAGTTGGGGATAAAGAGTATGTATATCTTTGATCTTGATGGGGATTCCTACTTTCTGCTTGAGGAAACACCACTCGAGAATGTTGATTCCTATTTGGGAAGAAGAGTCTAAGAACATTGGTTGTTCATTGCTCTACTGGGAATTTTAATTCTTATATACCCTGACTGGGGATAAAAGAGATGGATAACCTTTTGACATGATGTCTGATCAAGTTTCTAACATGGATACCGACTCGTTTGAAGTGGATGAGGTTGAACAATATTTGATCCAATTTTAGACTTAGTAGCAACTCTCAGGGGATAGCAACTTGGACTGTCCTTTGCTGGAGGTAGGAATCTTGCTGGTAATTTTGTGGTAGAAACAGACTCAAACTAGGGAGGTTGTAACCTGTTGAGGAAATAAACCCTGTTGGGGAAATAAACCTTGTTGGTGAAGAAATACTCTGCTGAGGAAATGAGCTCTGCTGGAGCAAAGAGATTTGTAGGGGATTTTACAGTTCTGGAGGAATAAACTCAGCTGGGGTAGAGATTTCCCATAAACTGTACTGATTGGAACTCTGTAGGTGGGCAATATTGTTGGGAAAATGATCATATTCATTTATCTGCTATAGCGGTTGGTTGGTGAGTATGATAAGACTACTCTGTGGGGATAATTCAGTGAGGATTTCTCTGTGGGGATTTATGGATAGCTTGGACGTTATCCTAACTCCTAGAGTCTTGAGTAACTGCTTTTTCCTATTTTTATGCATATATTCGTTAACAGTTAATCATATTCATATACAATGTTCATTCAATTTTAGTCATTGGACGTTTTTGCAAACAAAACAGAAAAAGTAAAAACAAAAAGTTTGAATTTAAAAATTTGTATTTCTATTGATAGTTTGCCCATAAACAAGCGATTTTGTACAAAGAGACAGAAACCCCAATAAGAGGAAATTGTCATGAAATGAAAAGAGTACAAAGTGAAAACAAGATAATAACTATGTAGGAATAATCTCACTGGGTTCCAACTCTGCTATTGCCCCGATGTCTTCAAGCATCTCATCCCTCATTGTCGAAAGAAAGTGATTGAATTGATCTGTACCATTTGAATTTGACGTTGGTAATAAAGCTTGTTGTAAGTGATCCAATCGGGACATAATCGTACGCTTTAATCCCTAACTTTTGCCTAGACCTCCCTTTTGAGTTTTTAGTCCACCGGGATACCCTTTCTTGCCCAAGCCGCCTTTTTAGGTTTTCGAATTACCGGGTGTACAATCTTTTATATATATCCCTAATTTTTGCCCGAACCCTTTTGGTTCTCTGTGATACCCTTATTTTTGCCTAGGCCAGTCAACCTAGCGGGTAGTTTTTATGTGTAGTATATTTTAACTATGTATGCATTCACAGTGTGCAGAAAATCTTCGCCATCCATGATGGTCAATATCATAGCACCGCCAAAAAATATCTTCTTGACTATAAATGGTCCTTCGTAGGTGGGAGTCCATTTTCCCCTGGAATTACCCTGCGGTAGAATGATGCGCTTTTTTACCAAGTCACCAACTTGATATACCTGATGCTTGATTTTCTTGTTGAATGCCTTATTCATACGCTTCTGATACATCTGACCGTGAGAGACAGCCGCAAGCCTCTTCTCGTCAATCAGATTCAACTGGTCTAGCCTGGTCTGAAACCACTCATCTTCGTCTAAGTCTGCATCTTTCATAATTCTCAGAGAAGGAATCTGAACTTCGACAGGTAGGACGAATTCCATACCGTAAACCAGAGAGAATGGGGTTGCCCTAGTTGACGTTCAAGCTGAAGTATGATAGCCATGAAGAGAAAACGGTAACATCTCATGCCAGTCTTTGTAGGTTACAACCATCTTCTGTATAATCTTCTTAATGTTCTTGTTGGCGGCTTCCACTGCACCATTCATCTTCAGTCGATACGGAGAAGAGTTGTGGTGCTTGATCTTGAACTGCGTGCAAAGTTCAGTGATCATAGTGTTGTTGAGATTAGTATCATTGTCTGTGATAATCCTTTCAGGGATGCCATACCAACAGATAAGATTATGTTTGATGAACCGATCGACCATATTCTTGGTAACAGATGCGAACGAGGCTGCTTCAACCCACTTTTTAAAGTAATCAATGGCGACGAGGATGAAGCGATGTCTGTTAGAGGAAGTAGGCTTAACATCTCCAATCATATCAATGCCCCACATTGCAAATGGCCAAGGAGCAATCAAGACATTCAGAGGCACTTGAGGCACATGAACTTTATCAACATAGATCTGGCATTTATGACAAGTTCTCGAGTAGTGGTGACAGTCGATTTCCATAGTCGACCAATAGTAACTTGCTCTCAAAATTTTCTTAGCCATAGTATACCCATTGGAATGAGTTCCAAAGATGCCTTCGTGCATATCCTGCATGATTTCCTCTGCTTCCTTCTTATCCATACAATGAAGTAGAGTCAAGTCATGATTGTGCTTGTATAAAATTCCATTGCTCAAGAAGAACTTAGCCAAAAACCTCTGTAGGAATTTATTGTCATTGATTGATGCCCCTTCAGGGTATTCTTGAGCTTTAAGGTACCTTTTCACTTCTTGAAACCAAGGTTTTTCCTCTATTCCATCAGTATTAATTCCATGGTAGTGTGTCGATTCATCGAATCTTTCAATGGTAATTCAGGGAGCCTCATTGTCCCATCTGACCTTGAACATGGATGACATGGTAGCCAATGCGTCTTCCAGTTTATTCTCTTCTCTTGGGATATTCTCAAAAGTAATCTCTTCGAAATGCGGAATCAAGATTAGCACATATTCTCGGTAAGGGATAAGATTCAGATGCTTCGTATCCTGTTCTCCCTTAACCTGAATGATCACTAGGGCTGAATCCCCATAAATGCTCAAGAACTTGATTCTTAGGTCAATAGAAGCTTTAATGCCCATGATGCACGTTTCGTATTCAGCCATATTATTGGTGCAGTCAAAGCAAAATCTGGCAGTGAAGGACGTATGACAACCCTGAGGAGAGATAATTACAGCATAAATTCTGTTTCCAAGTGCGTTAGAAGCTTCGTCAAAAACCGTAGTCCATCGGGATCCTGGCTCAGGTCCTTCATATGGTTCAGGTTCTTCACAATCCGTAACTAGCATAATGTTCTTGTCCGGGAACTCGAAATTCATAGACTGATAGTCGTCTACAGCTTGATGTGCCAAATGATCTGCTAGTACACTTCCTTTGATTGCTTTTTGAGTGGTGTATTGAATGTCGTATTATGTTAAGACCATTTGCCATCGAACTATTCTTCCGAAGAGAGTTGGCTTCTTGAATAAGTACTTGTTAGGATCCATTTTAGAGATCAACAAAGTGGTATGGGTCAACATATACTGTCTTAGTCGGCGAGAAGTCCATGCCAAAGTGCAGCAAGTTTTCTCGAGCAATGAGTATCTTGTTTTAGAGTTGGTAAACTTTTTGTTAAGGTATTATATTACATGCTCTTTTCGACAAGACTCGTCATGTTTCCCCAGTACACACCCCATTAAGTTCTCTAGCACTGTTAGGTACATGATTAGAGGTCTTCTTCAATTGGTGGCATCAGAATCATAGGTTCTTGTAAGTACTCCTTAATTTTATCAAAGGCTATTTTAAAGTCATCGTTCCACTTTACTACTTGATCTTTCTTTGCCAGCTTGAAGATCGGATCACAAGTAATAGTCAAATGAGAAATGAAACAGGCAATGCAATTCAGCCATCCTAAGAAACCTCTGACTTCCTTCTCAGTACAGGGAGCCGACATTTATTGAATAGCTTTAACTTTTGCAAGATAAACTTTGATACTTTTACCGCTGACGACGAAACCCAGGAGTTTACCAGATCTCACCTCAAAAGTGCACTTGTTCAGATTTAACCTTAGCTTGTACTTCTTCAGTCTTTCAAACAGTTTATGCGAATGATCAAGATGCTCTTCTTTAGTCTGTAACCTGGATATCATGTCTTTTACATAGACCTCTATCTCGTGATGAATCATGTCATGAAATAAGGCTACCATGGCACGCTGATAAGTTGCCCCAGTGTTCTTCAACCCAAAAGGCATAACCTTGTAACATAAAATATTGCACTGTGTGACAAAGGTAGTTTTCTTTATGTCTTCAGGCGCCATCTTGATCTGATTATAACCCGAGAAACCATCCATGAAGGAGAATACCTTGTGCTGAGCAGTGTTGTAGATCAAAACATCAATATATGGCAGTGGGAAGTCATCTTTGAGGCTCACTCTGTTCAGATCCCTGTAATCTACACACATACGTACCTTGTCGTCTTTATTTGGTACCATAACAACATTAGCGACCCATTAAGGATATGATGTCACTGCTAATAAAACTGTGTTGAATTGTTTCATAACCTCATCCTTGATCTTTTCTGACATTTTAGGATGCATGCAACGAACCTTCTGCTTTATCGGAGAACAACCCTCTTTCATTGGAAGACGGTGAACCACAATATCAGTATCGATCCCTAGCATGTCTTCGTATGACCAAGCAAAGATTTCAACATATTCATGCAACATTTGGATTAATTTGTTCTTGACCCTACTGTCTAAGTTGGTGCCGATCTTGACTTCTTTCCTGTCTATTTCAGAACCCAAATTTACAACTTCGACTGGCTCTTCATGTGGTTAGGTAGTCTTTTCTTCTTGTATTAAGAGTCTGGAAAGTTCTCAGGGTATTTCACAATCTTCCTCACCTTCTTCCTCCGCTTGGTAGATTGGATTTTTAAAGTCATAAGCGGCAATAGCAGAATCATTATCAACGAGATCCAGAGTGGGTGAGGATCTGCAATGTAGTGTGTGAGTGTGTGTAAGAACACATAGCTATTTGGAAATGCAATAAGTAAAAGAAAAATAGGGAGCACAAAATTTGAATGCAAAACGTCCAATGTTTTCATTAAATGAACAATGTTTATAAATTATCAACCCTCAACAAAGGAACCATTGTGCCTCGGGTAAGACACAAGGTTTAAATTCATTGTTTATTACATAACCAAAATCCTTTAAAAATAATAAGAGAGGAATGTAGATATTACTCCTGGCTAAAGGAGATAGGGAAAATGTCTTCTGCTTTCCAATTGTCGAGTCCATCGCCAATGATAGGGAATATCCAGCGGTCGAAATCACAATCACTGCCAGTATCCTCTATAGTGTTGACTCTGTTATGGCTGATACGGAATAGAGGTCTTCCAGCCCGAGCGCGACGAACAACCCTTTAACCTTCTGCAGTAAATCCCAAATCAAACTTGTCAGATTTATAAGGGATATCAGGAAGCTGACCCAAAATAGTACAACCACCTTTTTCTATAGTAGCTTTGGCATCTTTCAAGGAAACCATCTTGTGCAGAACTCTGATGGTCTTTGGAATGGCAGAAACATATTTAACAGCAGCAGGAGAAACCACTTCAAAAGTTTGATAGCGAGTCTCGATGAATTCCTCGTCCATCTCCATGTACCAGAATGAATTTAGGTGGTTGGCCATGTACTCTTCTCCGCAGACAGTAACAACCTTTCCTTTTACAGGATATTTTAATTTCTGGTGCAAGGTGGAGGTAACAACACCTGCCCCATGGATCTGGGGGCGTCCTAATAGGCAAGAATAAGCTGGCCGGATGTCCATTACATAAAAGGTGGACTCAAATATCTGTGAACCCACTTTGATTGGGAGGTCCACTTCCCCATGCACCATTATTTTGAACCCGTCAAAGGCTCGAACTATGATGTTACTGGGCTTCAGCATAACCCTTTCACAATCTAGTATGTCTAGAGTGCCTTTTGAAAGAACGTTCAACAAAGAGCCGGTATCAATTAAAACATGAGCCAATGTAGTTCCTCTGCATTCAACGGAGACATACAAGGTCCTATTATGATCTCTCCCCTTCGGAGTCAGGTCGGCATCAGAGAAGCCTAGTCCGTTATCAGTTGTTAAGCTAGCCATATAACTTCCAAATTGATCAGCCATAATTTCTTGTGGCACGTGAGCAGTCTTCAGGAATTTTACTAAAGCCTGTGCATAGGCTTCAGAACACATCAATAAAGATAATATAGAAATTTTGGACGGGGTATGCCCCAACTGTTCAATGATTTTAAAGTCACTTTTGCGAATGATCTTCAAAACCTCTTCCAACTCTTGTCTAGAGGTGTCCTCGATTGTGGTTTCTTTTGGTGCCTCCGTCTGGGCAGGCTCTATCATTGGCTCTTTACCCCGAGCCTCAACAGTTGACTTGGTAACAACAACTCGGACATGTGTAGCAACATTTATCGGAGAGATTTCCAGGTAGAAAATCCTCCTGCTTCTAGTAACTTTGTCGGTCCCCACAATATTGCTAATGTTGGGATCATCCTTTTTAGTATCTTCATCAGACAACTCTTGTTTGACGCCAGTCGTCGAGTGTGGTGTCGTTCGGTAAGCCCGCAGGATGTTGTGCATATCTTCGACCCACCCCTTTTTGGCACCCAACTTACGCTTGAGTCCTCGTAATATGACTCTATTCACGGCCCCATCTTGCCCGTTGGTTTTAGGGTGTTTGGCACATATAAAGTGTTGTTTGGTTCCGAGCTTAGCGATGAACTCTTGGAAGCTTTTGTCTATGAATTGTGTCCCATTGTCGGTGAAGAGTGCTTGTGGTATGTTGAATCAGGCAAGCACGTTTTGTTTGTAGAAATGAAGGATGTTGTGTGATGTGATTCTGGCCAGGTCTTCAGCCTCTATCCACTTTGTGAAATAGTCGACAGCCACGATCACGAGTTTATTTTTATATGATCCTTGCACGAGCGGTCCGAGGATGTCCATCCCCTACTAGGAGAATGGCCACGGGGATGATAATGTTTTGAGTTCTTTGGGGCCGCGAGGTGCATGTATGTGTGTCTTTGACATTTGTCGCATTTTTTATGTGCTCCTTCGTATCTTTGTTGCATGGTGGGCCAGTAGTATCCTGCTCGCAGTGCCTTTCGTGCCAGAGATCTTCTGCTCAAGTGTTAGGCATTAATTCCATCGTGGATTTCCCATAAGATCTCGGGGATTTTGGATTCCTCGACACATTTCAAGAGTGGGATGGATAATCCCCATTAATATAGTTTATGCTCCACCACTATGTAAGAGAAGGCTCGTCGTTTGGTTGCATTGGCCTCTTTTTGGTTAGCGGGTAATTCTCCCTTCGTGAGATAATTAAATACCGGGGTCATCTAACACGAACTGTCCCTGATGGCATTCACCTCGGGCAGCACAATTGGTTTTTCAATGCTCGGACGAGAAAGGGATTCTTGGATGACGGATTTGTTCCCACCTTTTTTCTTTGTGATCATGAGCTTTAAAAGTATGTTGGCCCGTGTGTTTTGTTCGCGGGTATGTGTTTGATTTCTACCCAGTCGAACTTATTCATTCGTTCTTTGACTAGGTTCAGTTATTCGATGAGGCTATTATTCTTGGCCTGATATTCTCCTCGAACTTGAGATGTGACGAGTTAGGAGTATGTGAATACTTGTACTTCTCGGGCACCTAGATCTTCGGCCAGCCTTAATCCTGTGAGCAGGGCCTCGTACTCATCATGGTTGTTCGATGTGGGAAACGACAGGGAGAGCGAATGTTCAATCACAACCCCCTCTTTCTTTTTGAGGAGGATTCTTGTTCCACTTCCCGTCGAGATGGAAGCTCCACCCACAAGGATGGTCCACTTGTGTTTCCCACCTACAGGGGGTTCGTGGGTGGTCATCTCTGCAACAAAGTCGGCCAATGTGGGCTTTAATAGCTTTCCTACTCTCATACTGAACGTCGAACTCTGAAAGCTCTAGGGACCATTTCAGCATTCGTCCGGCCATGTCTGATTGACCTAGGAGCTATCTCATGGGTTGGTTTGGTCGTACGAAGATTATATGGGCAAGGAAGTAACATTTGAGTCTCCTCGCCGCATTGATGAGGGATAAGGCTACTTTTTCATTTTCTTGATATCTGACCTCGGAGCCTTGTAACGCTTTGCTAGTAAAGTACATTGGTTTCTGCCTGTCTAGTGCCTCGCGGACGAGGGCGACGCTTACCGCCTCGGTGGAGATGGCCAAATAAAGGAATAAAGTTTCCTCACTCCTCGGTCCACTCGGAAGCCACCTCTTTACGCAAGAGTTTGAAAAACAGGAGTGTATGCTGCATGGACTTTGCCACGAAACGGGAAAGTGAGGTGAGCATGCCGTTCAGGACTTGTATGGGTTTTTTCGAGCTTGGCATGGGGAGCTCAGGGAGTGCTCGGTATTTTTGGGGTTGGGCTCAATTCCCCATTCGGTCAGATAGAAACCGAGGAATTTGCATGCCTTGACCCCGAAGATGCACTTCTCCGAGTTGAATCTCATTTGGCATTGCCTTGCTTGGGCAAAAACTCTTTTGAGGTGGACAACATGGTCGGTTTCTGCTTGATATTTGACGATTATGTCATCCATGTACACCTCGAGCATGTCTCGATCTCCCCGTGGAAGACTTTGTTCATCATCCGCTGGTATGTTGCTCCTGCTTTTTTAAGGCCGGAGGGCATTACGTTGTAGTATTAATTGCTCGAGCTGGTCATAAAGGTGGTTCAATGTTTGTTGCTCATCACCACAGGAATTTGATTATAGCCCGAGTAAGCGTCCATAAATGATAAAATTTTGTAGCCGACCGAGTTATCGACCAACATGTCGATGTCAAGTAAAGGAAAAGCACCTTTGGGACATGCCCAGTTGAGATCAGTATAGTCAACACACATACGCCATTTTCCATTATTTTTCTTAATAAGTACAACATTTAAGAGCCAGGTCGAATATCGGGCCTCAGAAATAAAATTTTCTTCTAGGAGGTCTTTTACAGCTTTTTCAGCAGCCTCCGCTTTTTCGGGAGACTTCCTACGCCTACATTGTACTACTGCCCTAGAGGCTGGATCCACAACAAGTTGGTGACAAGTGACCTCAGGGTCAAGTCCAGGCATCTTAGCAGCGCTCCACGCGAACAGGTCAACGTTCCCCCTCAAGCAGGCTTTGAGCTATTTCTTTTCCAGGTCAAGGAGTCTGGAACCGATCTTCGCGACTTTGTTCGAGTCTTTGCCGAGGGGGATGAATTCGAATTCTCCGTCTAGGACGGGTTAGAGAGGATCATGTTCACCATTGGAGGCCTCAACTTCATCTTTCTCAAAGCGGGTGTCGAGTTTAATGGAATCGACCTTTGGTGGAGCCTGTTGTTTTTCGACTCGAGCAGGTTTGTCCGCTGAGATAGCCGTTGTTGTCGAGGTGGTTGCCCTTTTAGCAGGTTGTGTCCCATGTCAAGCATGTTTTTCCCTTTGGAAGCCACATTGAAACATCTTCTGGAAGTTAAAATGTCTCCATAGATAGCGGCGATGCAGGCCCTCTTGATGTAGAACTTCATCTTTAAATACACCGTGGAGGGTACGACGGTCAGCTCAACCATTGTTGGCCTCCCTAAGATGCAAATGTAGAGAGACGGGAAATCGATCACTAGAAATTGTACTTTGACCTATCGGGATGCAGTTTCTTCCCTGAATGTGAAAAAGAGCTCGACGTAGCCCCATGGATTGGAGGTCCAATTGTTAAATACTTGTAGGTCGGAACCCACATATGGTGGTAGGTGGGTATCGTCAAGATGCAGGCTGTGGAAAGGTGGGCGTACATGACATCGACAGAACTCCCCTCATCAAACAGGATGTGATTTACATCAAAGTTGGCCATCTTTTCCCTCACCAGTAGAGGAATACTGGAGTTTAGGGCTCCGTCAGGCAGCTCCTCGAGATAGAAGGTGATCGGGTCAAATTTTCCATTGAATCTTTCAAGGGTTACAGCTTGGATCGGAGCTGCGTCCATCAGCTTGTTGAGTTTCCTCTTTGCTGAATTCACTGAGATGTCATTGAATCTCTTGCCAGATATGACCATGGCATAGGGGAACTTCTCCCATCTGCGGTTGGTGAGCAAAGGTTTTGCATCTTCAAATATGTCAGGGATGTGGAAGTCCTTGTGCCTTGAGACGCAGAAGGCTACCTGGAGGGGACCTGATTCATTAAATGATCTGGTATCCTCCTCGATTTCTTTAACCTCACTAGTATCCTGGCGAGGGTCATCATTTTTTTTGTACTTCCCGAGTCTCCCTGCCTTGATGAGAGTCTCGATGGCATCCTTCAGATGGACGTAGTCTTCAGACAAGTGACCATGGCTCTGGTGGTATTGACAGTATTTTGTTCTATTAGCCTCAGGCTTTACAAGAGTGGGTCAAGGACACCTGACCCTGTTGTCCTTGAACTCGGCATTAGAGCACTCTGCAAGGATACGCTCGTGGGAAGCGGTCAACGAGGTGTACTCGGTGAACCACCCGGTTGGTCCTCTGTGCTTGCGGGGCTCGCGAGGTTTCTTCTCCTTTCTCTTCTTCCAAGTCTACTGAGAAGGGCCCGTGTCATGGTGTCGTGGGATGTTAGTTGGTCTGCAGTTCCTCAAATCATGGGCATTATTGGTGGCCTTTTTTCCTCATAGTCCATGTACGCCCGAGCTTTTTCGAGGAGCGCATCAAAAGACCCGGGGGGTTCGATGCCAACGGCCTTTCTAAATTTAGTGCCCGAGAGGAGTCCCCTCTCGAGTAAATATCTCTTCATGTGGTCGGCGCATGGGACCTGAATAGCCTCGCGGTTGAACCGATCAATATACTCTCTGAGGGTCTCGTCGCTTCTCTGGATAATTGCCACGAGGGCGGACTGAGTCTTCGGATGTTGACGAGATGCGGTGAAGCTGCTGATGAAATGGTTTTTGAGGCTCCTCCATGAGGTGATCGACCTAGGGGAGAGGTTCTTATACCAATCCATAGCTATTTTCCTCAATTTCGTGGGAAACAACCTACATTTAATTAGGTCTCTGACGTTGTGGTAGTGGAGCATCGCTTCAAATCCATCAATGTGGTCGACACGATCAACAATGTCATCGTACTCCTTCAGCAGGAGAGGCTTCTCCATTCCTTTAGGAATGGGATCCTCCATGATGGCTTGTGATAGTGGACCACAGGGGTCATCTTTGTCGCTTCTTTCTGGAGAGCGAGAGGGGGACCGATTGTAGCAACGCTCTTTGTGTCGGCCTTGGCCACTGAGAGGGTCCCTTGGCCGAGACTGCTTTTCTTCATTCCCCCTATTTCTTTTTTGTTCAGGGGATCGTCGCTCCTTGAGCAGGGGGGTATGATCTCGCTTCTTAACAGTTTCGGGCTGGTCCCTCTCTAATGCAGGACCTCGCCCAATGCAAAATGGAGTAGGGCTTCGAGAATCATCCCGTCTGTGTCTCCACGGGGGAGATCGGGTGCGGTCCTCATTACGTCGGGGAGGAGTTCGGGAGTCAGGTCTCCTGTGCTTTCTAGGGGCCCGGAGGATGTGCTCTAACATCATCAGTCGCTCAATCTATGAGAAGATCATGTAATTAGTCTGGTTGATTGCCGCGAACAGGGCTCTGGTCATGGTGTCAGCACCTTAAAGAATGGGGATCTCCTGATATGCATTGGGCTCATAATTCTGGGGAGGATGATAGTCATCACGTGTTTGTGATCATGTGGATGAAGAGATGGTTTGTCCATTCCTATGGTCTTGCTCGGGGGTGGCCGCATCGTTATTGTTGCCCGCGTTGTTATGCCAGGCGTCGACGAAGTGAATATTATGGTCATTGTTGAAAGCTTGGTCGGCCATGACAATCAGAAGGTTGATAAAGAGTTTCTTTAGTCTTGAGTGAAAGACGGGGAAGCTGGATTCCCACAGTCGGTGCCACTGATCGTACCTGATCAGAAGGGATTATCAAGGTCCACGAGCTTTAAGTCGAACAGTGGTTGAATGGGAAGTGGGGGGCACCTGTAAGACACTCTGATGCCAAAATAAGATTCAAAGTAAGTTCAAGTAAATTTTTAGAGTATGGGTGAATGAATGAATACCTGACCCTCTCAAGTGAGAGAGTATTTATATCCCACAGTGCTTGGTCAAGGTCCCCATATTAGGCTGACAGAGCTTGCCCAAAATGGAGACTGTCAGGTCCTACGTGTGTAGTGAAGGCTAGCATGTGGTCTCCAACCTGAATGGGCTCCTCTGAATTATCAGGAGGACGTGGTCTCTTCGGGGTCAATGGAACTCCGGGATATTTGGAGGCATTGAATGCTAGCCCTACGAGGAAGGTGCTCGCGAGGACCTCCTAAGCACTGTTGACCCTCCTCGCCAGTCATGCAGTGATATTGTCCCCGTAGGACGTATCCTGGTCAACAAGAAGAGTGGAGTCACTGCCCCACATGGTCAAGGGCAGACTCTCTCCTGTTGGCCTTCTTTTGCAACATAGTTGGACAAGACCTTGTATGATGTTTGGGACAAATACGGGCTCAGTCCAGAACAGAGACCAAAAATCAAAATGGAATTTTTATAATGATTCAAATCACCATATAATAAAATTTGAATCATTAGGACCTAACAGCAAAATGAACTTTTTATTAAACAAGATGATTTGAGTCATCAGACATTACATTTTAACTAAATTAATTTTATTAATATTTTAAAAATAGTATACAGAGTAATAATTAAATTATACAATTGTAAAAACAATAATCATTTTTATATTGAAAATTGAAAAGTGATCATTGTTAAAATAACATTCAATCATTTTAAAAAGGAGAATATTTCTTTGAGACCCTTCCATAAGTTACATATAGGGTGAAATTCAGACATAACCAACAAAAAGTTTTCCTAATTGGAGTGTTTGGCTTTTCTCTTACTTAAGGGAATTTAACTCTTGTCTACTAGTTTTCTTCACCGGGTTTGGTAAAAAATTGCCATTCACATTTTTGAAATGCTTTTTATTTAGAGTTTAGAGTTGCATTTGGTAATTTGTAGCTTTTCAATAGAGATGGGTATTGGAAGTCAAAATCAGATATAGTATTGTTAGGTTTTAAGTGTGAAAGTTGTGGTAAAGTTCTACATCGATTAGGAATGGAAGAAATGTTAGGTTTATAAGAGAGGTGACACATATCTTCATTTTTTTAAGGTTTTTGGTGGATATGTAGTGTCAAGGTCTCTTGTAACCATGAAAGTTTTCCCCATTGACAGTTCCAGACCTCTCTCCACGCACTTCCCCAACAAATGGTATTAGAGCCCTAGTTGGCTCGGTGGGGGAGCATAAGTGGATTCTAGTGTAGATCAAAGCTAGTCTTGTAGGTGACTCACACTTGTGGGAGAGAGTGTTGGGTTTCAAGTGTGAAAGTTGTTCTAAGGTCCCACGTCGACTAGGAATAAAGAAAATTTTGGATTTATAAGACAGGTAACCCATACCCCCATTTCCTTAAGGTTTTGGGTGGATATGTGGTGTCAACGTCTCTTGTAACCATGAATTTTTGACCCATTGATACTTCCAGACCTCACTACTCGAACTTTCCCAACAAGTGGTTCCTCTCTTAAAGTTTATAACAGAGTATAACTCATTGTTGAGATAATTATGAATTTTTGAGATAACTATAAGTTGTTGAGAGAATAACTCATATTGTTGTAATAATTATGGGTAAATATAATGGTTTATTGAGGGAAACTAGGGATTAAGGTTTTAGATAAACTAAAAACCTAGTATTATGTATAAATGGTTTATAAAACTAAAATCCAATGCAATTCACAAGACATAAATAAATGGTACTATAACTACTCTATAGTCGCAGACATAGGTAATTTAGCCAAATAGCATGAACAAAACTTTTGTGTGTTTCTCTTTATTTTGATCTGTATTTGTGTTTCTGTTCTAACAATTGGTATCAAATTCTAGTTAATCCGAGAGGTGCGAAATTCAAAGTGACTTGGTTTGATATAATGGACAATTTCCGTTTATGGCAAAGGAGGGCTAAGGATTTTTTGGTTCAACAAAGTTTACAGAAGGCACTTCGTGATGAGAAACCGACAGACATCACAACCATTGATTGAAATAAGATGAAGGATAAGGTTACAAGTTTTATAAGACTTTATGTTTTGGATGACATGATGAATCATATATTAGACCTCACAACTTTGAAGGATGTCTGAGAAAAATTGGAAATTCAGTACATGTTCAAGATGCCTATGAACAAATTTTTCACCAAGCAGCATCTCTATAGCCTGAAGATGCAGAAAGGAGGAAATTTGCAGGCTCACGTCAAGGCTTTCAACAACATCCTCACTGATTTGACACGCCTTGGTGTGAAGGTTGGCGATGAGGATAAAGACGTTATTTTATTGTGCTCTTTATCAAGCTATTATGATCACTTGGTGATCACTCTTACATACGGGAAGTAAACAATCACACTAGATTATATTTCTTCTACTCTTTTCCAACACGCATAACACCGCTGAAGTGTAGAGGAAGCTCAGGTGAAGCTTTGTTTGCAAAGGAAGGTCAAGATCGTGGCAAAGACAAGGGTAAGATAGTGGGTTATGGAAAGAGAAAGAGGTTCAAGTACAAGGATAGAAAAACAACAGAATGTTATGGTCGCAAGCAAATGGTCATTGGAAGAGGTATTATCCAAACAAGTTAGACAACAATAGTTCAACAAATGTAGTTCAAATTGATAGTGGTGAAGAGGATTTGCTTTGCGTTTCATCTGCAAAGAGCACTAATGTAACACCAAAAAATAATTAGATTATTTAGTTAATTATATAATTGATTTATGACGAGTATTTATGATATATTTATGAGTATATGTGATGTTTTAATGAATATGATGTGTGATGTGATGCTATGTGTGGTGTAGTAGAAATTAAGTGATATTGTGTGTTTTAAATAATTTTAGATAATTAGAGTAATTATTTAGAATTATTTTAATTAGTAAAATAAAGATAATATATGAAGTAGAGATGAGGAGGGCAAGGTAGTAAGTTGCAATAGGTTAAGTGAGGGAATAAGTGGAAGACCATATTAAGGGTCCTAGGGGTAGGTTTTACATAAGGAAAATTTGGGGTTTATAACACTCATTCGGTAGGATCGCGCTTGGAGAAGAGACAAAGAGCATACCTAGGGCATTGAGGAACTCAAAGGGATTTTATAAAACGCGAAGGAGAATCGATGTTAGCTATAATCTAAGGTAAATGGGTTTATCCTTATCATTATGATTGGTATGGGTTTGGGTATTGGTAGGTTTGTATTTGGGGTTTTGATTGATGATTATAATATGATGATTTATGATGAGGATGATGATGATTTGTAATGTGTAAAATGCCATGAAATGATGTATATGATGCCTATTATGATGTGTTATTATGATGTTATGAAACTATGATAAATTGTGTGAATTTTGGAGTGAATGGGTGTTGAAATCGCAAGGAAATTGGACTGGTTATGTGCAGAAAATGCAACGGTTGTCTTGTCATTTTGGATTCTCGTCGGGCGAGCTTCCCAAGTCGTCGAACGAAGCATCTTCACCCAGAATTCATCGGGAGAGAGTGAGGAGAGAGAGAGAGAGGGAGGGATGATATTTTTGGTAGGTTTCTGGAAAATGTATAGAGGAGGTGTCTCGCTCCAGCTTCGTTGGGCGAAGCAGAGGCGAGTGTGAGCTCGTCGGGAAAATGAAAGGATCGTCGAGCGAACGAGATGATGGAAAATATGTGCTCCTAGAATTTTATGGGGGGGGGGGGGGGGGGGGACTTTTCTCCCCAGCCTCGTTGGGCGAGCCTTAGACGAGCAAACTGCTTCGTCGGGTGAGCCTCAGGCAAGGGGCAGTTGACAGATTTTGTAAAGGTCGTAACTTGAGTTTCTGGGCTTTGTTTGACGTGTCATTTGGAGCGTTAGAAAGCTAACGAGATGTACTATAATTTGGTAAAATAAAATGTATCATATGATGTATTTCTATTGTGGTTGTGCTATGATAAAGTGATGTAATTATGCCTTGATGTAATATGGTGTATGTTTCCTATGATGAATTGATGTTGTTATGATGATGATATATGTATTATGAAGTGTGAGATGATATTATGATAATTACATGAATGATGATGCTTTTTGACTAGCAGTGGTCATGTTTTATTGTGTTGTTATGCATCATGCATTCATGGCATATGTTAGGACATTGGTTCTGTGATTTTGTTAGGATGATTGGTCCAGTGATGTTGATAGGATGTTGGTCCAATGATGGCCTCAATCTCATATATTGATTGAGTGCAATATTGTGAAGTGCTCTGGTTCTAAGAGGGAATCGATCCTATGGTGGGGATCTTTGGAGGAAGATGACTTGGTCATCAGTGAAGTTTTGGTACCACATACATGAGTCATTGATATTGCATTTCATTCTTTATGACATTGCATGATGAATGATTAAGTGATATTTTGATGATGTGTGACTTAATCATGTCTTGGTAATGATTGCTGATTTGATGACATGATGATGTTGTAAATGAATTAATGATGTGAAAGAGTGATTATATATATGAAGTAAGATGATATGTGGAATCTTTGATAATTGTTGGGTAACTACTATACTTATTCTTTATAACTTTTATAATGATTAGTGATTATTCACCCTTTCTGCTTGAAAATGTTGTCTCGATACGTGGGTAACTTGCAGGTGATCAGGAATAGTTCGTTAAAGCTTGGAGGATAGCTTCGAAGTGCATTATTTATTTCATGTTGAATAAAGTGGGTCTTGCTCTGATGTGTAACATCGGAGTTGGGATCGTTTGATTGGAATAATTATGTTCATTATTTATTTTGAGATTTTGAACTACCTTTCATGATATTTCAGTTATTTGAATCATGAATCATGAACTATGGAATATGATGAAGTTTCTATGAAGTTTTTTAATAAAGGTGTTTTTAAAATATGAATTCCGTTGCGAGTAGTTGAAGTGTTATTGTTGTTATTAATAAAGTATTCGTTATAAATGATTTTGAAAACCTGTGTTATGGAGCAGGATGTTTATTATATGATGTCTCTTGTTGGTAATTTATGTTTGATTTAATATTAAATTATTCACGAAATTATTTGTTGGGTTAGAAAGGTGTTACAATTGATGCATGAATTCTTGATTCTGGATACTCCTACCATATGGCATCACATCGGAAGTGGTTCAACTCTTTTAAATCAGGTGATTTTGGTTTTGTCTATTTAGATTATAATAAAAATTATACCATCACTAGAAAGAGGAAAGTTAAAATTATTTTGGATGATGGTGGCATGCAGACATTGAGTGAGGTGCGTTATGTTCTAGAATTTAGGAAAATTTTGATTTCCCTAGATACTCTTCAAGATAATGGTTATTCATTTCGAACAGATGGAGATAGAGATATCATGAGAGTTAGCAAGAGTGCAATGACAATGATAAAGAGTTGAAGGACTACATGCAACATTTACAAGTTGTTAGGGGCACATTTATGGGTGGTGTAGCATCTGTTGAAAGTGATGATGATGCAACCAAACTATGGCACATGTGTTTGGGTCATCTCAGTGAATGTAGGATAATGGAACTATATAAAAGGAATTTGCTGAAGGGTGTCTGTAGTTGCATAACTGAATTGTGAAAGTATTGTGTTCTTGGAAAATAGTAGAGTTCGTTTCAAGACTGGGCAACACAAGACCAAGATAATCTTAGACTATGTCCATTTTGATGTTTGAGGGCCTTCAAAAGAGCCCTCTGTTAGAGATTTCAGGTACTTTATAACATTCATTGATGATATTTCTCGTAAGGTTTGAGTTTATTTTATGAAATATAAATTTGAGATCTTAGCCAAGTTCAAATTGTGGAAGGTATAGGTTGAACACTAGACATGGATAAAAATAAAGTATTTGTGGTCTGATAATGGAAATGAATATATTGATAAGAAGTTGATGCATTTCTGTGAGAAGAATGAAATTTAGAGGCATTTTTTGTGAGGAAGACACCACATCAAAATGGTGTTGCAGAGAGGATGAGCAGGACTTTGATGTAGAAGACAAAGTGCCTTCGGTTGAATGATGGTCTTTCAAAAGGTTTCCTAGAAGTAACGCATAATATGACATATTATCTAGTCAACAGATCATCACGAGTTTCATTGGATGACAAAGTTGTAAAGGAGGTGTGGACAGGTAACCCCATTGATCTATGTAATTTGAGAATTTTTTTGTGTCCAACATATGTGCATATTTCCACTGAAGATCAGTCTAAACTTGAAACCAAGTCAAAACAGTGTGTCTTTATTGGCTACAATAAAGGTGTAAAGGAGTATAAGTTGTGGGATCCGATTAAGAGGAAAATGATTATCAGCAGAGATGTTGTATTTGATAAGCAGTCGATGTTAAATCATTCAGATGTAACAGTTGTGCCAAATACTGAGACAGAACATTCCATTTAAGACAAGATTCATGTTGACAATGAGGAGCCACTAGTGAGTCCATGACATATTGTATCCTAACAACTTGATGAACCAGACTCAAATCCAGGTTGAGTGCAAGATTCAGATGAAGTACACGACTATACACTTGTGCGTGATAGAGAGCCTCATCGTATTACACCTCTATTGAGATATGGGTTTGAATACTTAACAACATATGCTCTTCTTACTAGTTTAGGAAACCTTTATATCTTTTGAGAGGATATGGCTAGCCTGAAAAAAGATAAGTGGGTGAGTGCTATGATGGAGAAGATGGAGTCTTTGAAAAAGAATGAGACACGAGATTTTGTTCAGCTGCCACGGGGAAAGAGAGTTATTGTTTATAAGTGGATGTACAAGAAAAAACTAGCAGTAACAGAAAAAGAAGGAGAAAAGTTCAAGGCTCGCCTGTTTCAAAGGGGTATTCACATCAAAAGGAGATTGATTATGATCAGATTTTCAATTTGGTCATTAGACACACTTCTATTAGAGCAATATTGATCATGATAGTCAGCAGGAATATGCATTTAGAACAGATGGATGTGAAAACAAATTTTCTCCATGGTAATCTAGAGGAGTAAGTCTACATGGAGCAGCCAGAGGAATTCAGTGATACTTGACATGGCAGACTTGTTGGTGAATTACAGAGGTATTTGTATGACTCGAAGCAGTCTCCAAGGCAATGGTACAAGTGCTTTGATTTGTTAGAAAAAAGATTTATATTATGCAATAATCTCTGAATTTTGATGATAAAATATATATATATATATATATATATATATATATATATATATATATATATATATATATATATATATATATATATATATATATATATATATATATTATATGTAAACAATTTTGTTTCTACTAGTTTCTTCAATGTGCAGATTAGAAATTCTAATTGATTCATGATTGGTGTCTAAAGAATCATCAGAAATATGCTAAGCACGCGTCAGAAAGACTATTTACATCCTCTTTTGAAGAAACATCAGTAATTTTGAAGAATGTTGAATGTTCACCAAAAAGAGGATCTCCTGTGTACTTCTCAATAAGCTGCTGCTTCAGAAGTCACAAGTGTTTCTAGAATAAAGGATTTTTGTTAGAGCTTTTGCTTCAAGATTAGAAATCAAGATTGCACCAGAAAGAAACTTTTTACTTCAAAGACCAGAAGTCAAAATTTATTCGTCAAAGGAGTTGTTGCTTCTAACTCTGAAGACAAAGTCAAAGTTCTGAATACATCAAAGAAAGGGTTTTACTTCCAGATCAGAAATTAAGATTTGTTCATCAGAAAAAGCTGTTGCTTCTAACTCTGAAGATAAAGTCAAGATTCTGAAGACTCAGATACTTCGTGGAATATGCGCTCATTCTCCCAATATCAGAAATATTCCATCAGACGAAAATATCAAGAAAAGTTAGATCTTTTGGACTCATCACTATTCTATATCATATAGTCCATCAGAAGATAAGATCAAAAGGTGATACCTTCTCAAACCAACCAACTTCATCGGAAGTAATTTTTATCAAAAAACAGTATCATAAAAAACATGCGCAAGAATGGTTAGTACAAAGATATAATTACACATTTCACTCAAATGAATGTACTGTGTACTCTTTGTCTCTCACGATCATTTTCTACCATTGGTAGTTGGCAAGATGAAAGAGACGTGTATACTACTACTACATCAGTCTACTTCTTCAATGCCTATATAAAAGATCAAGCATCTCATTGAAAATATAGAAGACTGAATCACAAGAACGGTAACTCTACCAAAATCAATATGTGAAGAAATCATTCAAAGAGAGAAGACAAAACACAAAGATTTGTTGTTCATTATTTGTAGGAAAATTTTGTTCTTCATTATTTGTTGTAACACAAAGAGTTGTTGCTCATATTTGTGTTAAGCAATTTGTACTTAACATTGGTGTAATTCACTTATTCTAGAAGCACTTTGTAAACATTATTTGATTGTAATTTTGTTATGAATTGTATTCCTCAAGTGGCTAGAGTGAATAGTCAGGATACTTGAGAGGGCTAAGGTATTTTCTAACTCTTAGTCTATTGTTGATTCTTCAAGTGGCTAGAGTGAATAGTCAGGATATTTGAGATGGATAAGGTATTTTTCTAAATTCTTATACGGTTTGTAATCTTTCAAGATTAGTGAATCAAGTCATTTTCTAAGAAAAAATCACCTTGACGGGTGGACAAGAGTAGCCTTGTTGAAGGTGAACTTGTATAAATCATACGTGTCATTATTTTTCTCTATGACATTGATTCTATTTTGATTATTTGTGTGAAACACTTTAAAGAAAAAGTTTTTGAAGGTTTGTAATCTTTCAAGATTAGTGAATCAAGTCATTTTCTAAGAAAAAATCACCTTGACGGGTGGACAAGAGTAGCCTTGTTGAAGGTGAACTTGTATAAATCATACGTGTCATTATTTTTCTCTATAACATTGATTCTATTTTGATTATTTGTGTGAAACACTTTAAAGAAAAAGTTTTTGAAAATCTAATTCAACCCCCCCCCCCCCCC
The DNA here is from genome assembly GCA_948472305.1 of Vicia faba. NCBI lineage: Eukaryota > Viridiplantae > Streptophyta > Magnoliopsida > Fabales > Fabaceae > Vicia > Vicia faba. The sequence continues at coordinate 284,563,289 of OX451739.1, read as the reverse complement.
CCCCCCCCCTCATTTTTGTGTTTTTCTCAACCTTCATGATTCATACATGCTCTGGATTGACTATAGAATGTGTGATTATGATTGTTGTGTTTATGTAAAGAGCCTTAATGATAATTCTTTTATTTTCCTATTACTTTATGTTGACGATATATTGATTGATGCCAACCATTTACATGATGTAAATGAGTTTAAGACTATGTTGGGTAAGGAGTTTAATATGAAGGATCTGAGTGCTGCAAAGAATATTCTTAGGATGAAAATTCACAAGGACATAGGAGATGATAAATTATGGTTGTCTCAGAAAAGCTATGTTGAAGGTGTTTTGAGCAAATTTGACATGAGCAAAGTTAAGCATGTGAGTATTTCATTGCTGAATCATTTTAAACTCTATTTGAAACAATGTCCAAAGACATACTCAAAGATTGTAGGTATGCATGAGATTCCTTATGCCAGAGCAGTTGGTTGTTTGATGAATGCTATGATAAGTTGTTGATATTCGCTAAGGTGAAGATTGTTGAATATTAACTCATATTGGTGAGATAATTATTCATACTGTTGAGATAATGATGAATTAAAATAATGATTTATTAAGAGAAACTAGAGAGTAAGATTTTAGACAAACTAAAACCTAGTATTACATATATATATATATATATATATATATATATATATATATATATATATATATATATATATATATATATATATATATATATATATATATATATATATATATATATATATATATATATATATATATATATATATATATATATATATATATATATATATATATATATATATATATATATATATATATATATATATGGATTGTAACACTGTAATTCAATGTAATTCACAATACATAAATAAAAGGAACTATAGTTACTCTATAATCGCTTACGTAAATAATTTGACCAAACTGCGTAAATAAAGTTTGTGTGTTTCTCTCTACTCTGATTTATATTAGCATTTCTGTTCTAACAAGTGTAATCTTATTATTTTAGACAAGATGACATCCATAACATTCCTTCAAGACGATGACAATGATCCACGGGAGCCAAAAAGTAAAGAACTAGTACTATCCAGTAGCAAGTCAGCTGCAATTTCAACTAGTAGAAAACCAATAACAAGGAGCCATTACCACCTAACAAAATACATTTAATGATCTTCGTGAATATGCTTCTTCACATTATTTCAATAGTAACAATTCAATAACAAATCAACAAACAAAATAGAACCACTATCACCAGACAAAATATTACGAATGTATATACAACTGAACCAAATTAGTTATCAAAATCATTGAAAATAGTTTTACAAAATAGTAATAATAATAATTAATGGTCTCTTGGCCCCGTAATTCATTATTTCAAAATTGTCTAACTACACAAAAAAAAATCACCTTGAAGGTGCCTCTGAAAACCCCAAAACTGACTACAATGAACCCGCGGACTGAGCAAGATGACTAGTGAACGCTGTTCCACGAGCAACTTCAACATAATTTAAGCAAAAACCGAGACATCTGCAACATTTCATGAAGTTGAATGAGTTTGTCAGTCAAATCTGGTTTGCCTGGTCAAAAGAATTCATTGATTCCTTTTTTTCAAACTAGGAATATACTGAGTTAGCTTCAGCAGATACGAAGGCGTGGAATTGAAAGACCTACCAAAAACATCCCAAAAGATAGTGGCATACTGCAGCTATAAAACTGAGCTATAAGGCAGAGCAGTTAGCAATGAATCCCCAAATGATGAAATACCGCGGTCCTTCATGAGAACTTTTGAGGTAGAATTCTTCTACATCCATATTAACTGCTACAATTCATTAGCAACAACAAAGTACTGTAGGTTAAGCAGTGGCAGTACAATGTTTACTAGAAGAGAAATTTATGGACCTCGGAGAATCACTTCCTCTAACGACACGGTTATAGATAACCTTAAATGACTGAGAGCCATGGGGTCGAGTAAGTAAACTTATTGGCATTCTCAGAGTTTGTTTTCGGTTTCTTCTTCCCCGAATCAAAATGCTGAATGTTTTCTCATCATCCATGTTCATTTCACTACAGCCAGTGTTGCTGTTAGAGCCAACATTTTGGTTTGGCTCGTTCCCAGCGTTGTCGGTTCCAGGAAAATTTGGATTACCATTTTCTTTTATATTTTCTGAACTAACTCTCACCAATTCATCTTCGGTCAACTCCAACCCTGAAGTTTTTACCTCTTTATTAGAATCCCCAACCTTATCAATGTCCTCAAGCAGAACTGGGGCTGAACTTGGACTTTCAGCTGTATGAAACTGCACCTGTGGCTCGGAAATGATGTCGGGGATTATTGATTCAACAATAGGTACTGGACGAGGATATTCCACAGGATGACAGCCGGTCCAAATAGCACCAGGACCAAACTTAGATATGACGGGGTTCAAATTACACTGCCATGTAAAATGATTGGCATGAAAGGCACTACTGGTTTGTACTGACTGAGGTTGAGAGTAAGGAGGATACATGAATGGCAATGGCTGTATCATGTTTGGTGTTGTTGGAGGGGATGGATATGCATGGTGAGGAGAGGAACACATTGGGCTAACAGGTCCGGGGTGAACGTTCATGTTTACTGGCCAGGGACCAATAGCTGGAACAGCACCAGGACCAGAAGGATGCGTCATATTAATGGCAATAGGTGCAGCACGTGCAATGGCAGGTGATGGGTTGAATGGAGCTGCTGATGCAGACAATTTCTTATACGGTATTGCCCCAGCTTGATTCTGACTAGGTGATAATAAATTGACCCCTAAATCCTCACCACCATGTGGACTAGAACTTTTATTATCAGAAGGTTCAAAACTGCAGGGCGGATTATTTGCAACAAGTTCTTGTTTGTAAGAGTCCACAGCATCCTCTACTTCATCAATCACTACGCTGTTATCAACAGCTCCTTGTGCTTCAAGGTCCCCAGATTCAAGCCCCTCAGCTGCCACAAAATCATCTTGCACAATTTTATTCAACTGAGTTTCTTCTTTCTTCTCAGTAGAAACTACAGTATCATCTTGTGAATCTTCTATAGAGTCAGATAAAGAATCATCAGACTTCTCTTTAAACACGTTCTTTGCTTCTTTTGGGGTTGGATTGATGCTTCTATGGGCTTCAACATTTTCCTTTTCATGCTTTCCAACATCATGTTCGCGACAAGCAGAAGTCTCACTTTGAGGATTGTAGACCTGCAACTTGGAGATTGTCCCAGGAGGAGCCAAGGCTACTTCCTTGTATGAAGGACTTTTTCCAAGACTGACTATAGAAGTCTTGACTGGATTAACATCAACTGAATCAGGTTCCTTGTCACAAACTTCTAATGTCTCATTTGCAACAGCTATAGGAGCCGAGGGCGTAGACTTTACCCTGTATGTAACAACAGCCTTGACTGCTTTCCTTCCGAATTTAGTGCCTTGGCTGATGTTTACAGCACGGTTATCTGCATAACCCCCATGGTGTGCTGCCCGCTTCTTCAAGAAATAATACTTACTATTCTGATTAGCACTCTTTACCGAAGGATATTCAGTGCCAACTTCCACATTTTTCTGGTAACTATGAACTCTGCCAAGTGTTCCCCGTCTTTGTTTCAGCCGCCGGCCATATGAGCCATCTGATCTTGGTCTTTGAACTGATTGCCATCCATCATCTCCGTCAGGATGTGCTTCAGACAACAATTCATTAGAAGTTTGTGGCTTTTCATCTGGGATCTTTTCTAAAATTGGCTGTTCTGGTTCAGGTGCCGAGTTGCTCTCATTCTCAAAATCTGCACTACCTTCTGGTTCAGGTATATGTAACTCTTCATCTGAAGCCTCTTTTTGAATTTCTTTTGAAGACTCGTCAGAACTTGCTGAGACATTGTTCTGGTAGGATGTCGCTCTTACCTGAGACATAATTAAAAAATATGAAAGTCTCAGTTCTCACTCTAATATGATTAATAGTTTCAATGTTACCATTTATAATTTATATCACGAGTACAACAAATTTAATAATAGTTAGTCCTTCAAGATAGACCATATGAGCAACAAATGTAACAACAGCCTTGACTGCTTCCTTTGTTCATCTTTCTCTACTCAGAAATAAAGTTACCTACTTGAATTAGAATTTTGCAAAAATAGTATTGGTAACTCCAAATTTTATATTGCTTTTATTATTGCAGTCTGTATCATACAGCCTTAACGCAATCCTTAAAACAGAGAAAGAAATCGTATGAGCCAGATAATAAGCTTTTTGCTCACCTGACATTACTGCTTTAAGAATTTTCTCAATAGTCAACACATAATAGAAAACCCATTTGATGGGTTTTGGACAAGTTAAATAAAAGGCAATCAATAGTTCCACACTAATCAAACTCAAAATGCCAAGACAAACATTTAGAGCAATTTCAGAAAATGTATGTTTAGGGCGCAGGAAATAGCATTCATTAACTAGACAACTCTTCTATATTTTTTCCAAGGTCTTGAAGACTCAAACTGGTGACAAAATTATTAAGTTCGGTAAATATAGAGGGCACTTTGTTACCTGGTTTCTTCTCTTTGCTGCTGCGTCTCTCCCTTTGGTATCGTGATTAGGATTAATGTAGTCAAGAAGATCCGACACACTGACAAATTCCACAGAAATATAGGAAATCATTACAAAAGGGGTATGTGAATGTATCATATAAATATCAGATATATACATAACACAAACACAAATATATTAGTTTTTTTTATTGAAATTACGTATAACGTAGCCCTTTAAGAACGGCACATAAAATAAGAGATATGTCTTCTTCAGACACATATGAGCCCAATGCAGATTAAGTTTTGCTTTGTTGAAGTTTCTATGTCTGCACCCAGTTTGTGTCCCATGTATTAGAATTGACGCAGAGTCCTTTTCAAATGTCAAGTATATTCATGATTGCATACAACATACAAGAAATAAGTTCACCATTAGTTAACATAATTGAGATGCTTCCACTAGCCATAAGAACACCAGGAGAACCGTATTAACAACAGTCATTGACAAAAGGCTTCAAATGTAACAAACATTCATCTCAAAGTTACATTAACAGTAGAAAAGTTATTCCATCAAATAACGCTAAAAGGAAATATGCACTACATACATGAGTACTTCCTAATGGATAAATTAATCAATTAAGTATCAAATCAAAATCAAAATCCTGAGGTTATTTTACTATACCTTAGATGGCCTTTGCTAGCTATTGATGCATCAGGTTTTCTTGTACCATTTCGAGCAGCTTCTTGCTGTTCAAAAGCCTTGGATTCAAAATACTCAAGCCAAGCTGCCGCGTCCTATAGAATTCATTAAGAAACTAAAGGTTAATATATTATGCAAAACAATATAATAATGTGTATTGTTTTACGAAGAAGGAGAAATGAGACCTTTAGCAACACACAATGTTACAAACTGATGATAATGCAGACTACTATTATTTTTTTATACTACCATATCTTCTAAACCAAATAGTGTTTGCAGCACATAGAACATGCTTAAATGTAACATTATACCTGTGTTCGCAAGTCATCAGGGCCAAGCTTTGCACGCAAAATTTGCAAAGTTGTTTGCTCATGCTGCACACTCAACGGATATGCTTCCATCAATGAGAGTGCTATTGCTATTGCATGATAACTTGCAGCTGTCTGCAAAGAATCAGCATTCAAAAAAGATGCAAATGTTATCCACACATGAGAAGCTTTATCACCAAAAAAGATGCAAATGTTATCCACACATGAGAAGCTTTATCACATAAGTAATACAAGTCTATTTGTTAAAATTATTATTTAGACTTCTTTAAGGTCTTATATGTTTTATGAGTTCATTTTAATATTGTTAAGAGTCTCACATCAGACAACATATGGCCTGAACATGTGTTTATAAGTGAGGACAATCCTCACCCTACAATCCAGTTTTATAGGGTTGAATTAGCTCCAAAGTCCAACCACATCTCTTAACAAATATTATTGCCACTGGTACTAAAATAGTGAAATCATCAGCATTTTATTGTAAAGCAAAATCGACAATATAAAGCATATTGTGAAAATTATGTGTAAGGAAACTCTTAAAATTTGAGTTGAGCCTAACCCATCCTTACAAAACTAGCTTGTAAGATGAGGATTACCCTCAATTATAAACATATGTTCAAGTCATTTCTCATCAAATGCGGGACTCTTAACCTATGAAGCACAAATTCCGACATGGACACCGCGACACAACACGGACACGGACTTTCCGACACCGATATGTCAAAAACCTAGGACACCGACACTGCTATATATGTCATAGTATTTGAATTTCATTTATTCATCTAATATCAATAATTAAAAATATTCTAATCAAAATTAATGTATTTAATTCTTCGTTGATAACATTACTTCAATACATGTTTAATCCTTTTAGTCGTGTGAGATTTGTCTAGAAAATGCATAAAGTGTGTTGAGGAAAAGAAAAACACAATTTTTTTAAGGAAAACAAGAAAAACACAATTTTTTTAAGGAAAACTTGTCTGAATTATCAGACACGGGTTGTATGAGTGTCATATGGGTATCGGACACTGATTCAAAATGTGTCAAAGCAAAAAAATAAAAACCAATTTGTTAGGGACACTTGTCTGACTTTTTCGACACGAGTGTCATACAAGTGTCGGACACTAACACATGTCGGACTCCACGCCTATTTCTAGAGGTGTCCGTGCTTCATAGCTCTTAGCATAATCATTCAATATAGGATTTAAGTAAAATATAGGATTGCTTGGGAATAAAAATTTCAAACTGTGGTAATAACAGGAAACAAATGAATAAAATAAAACCTGAATATGATCTGCACCAAGTAATTTCTGGTTGCACTTTAATGCTTTGTGAAGATATCTGAGAGCAACATGTACATTCCCTAGACCTTCCTCCATCATAGCCACATTAATGTAGGTTGCGGCAGTATTTGGATGAGACGGGCCACATGTCAGATGCAAAAGGTATAAAGCACGCTTCACATATCTGATTGCAGAGACAAGCAGTAAAACAATAAATCAGAAGAAAAATTGAAAATAACTATTAATATTACAAAACTTTGAACCCAATATTTACACTACTTGTGAAGACTAATACAAATATAGTTCATTTAAGGTAGGACACAAGAAGTAAAGGTATTCAATCTTCCTCTTTATCTGTAAACATGTTTTCTCTCTTTATAAATTAGGGTCATATCATTCTAAATAGCTCCCTTACTGCACTTGTTGAGAAGTCAAAAAAGGAAACAAATGATAATAAAAAATTTCAAGGTGTTGAATCCACCATTCCCAAGATAAATTTCCTCTCTGGACTTCTTAACAGGGCACTTGCTAGCATTTCCTATAAATTCTTCTTCTTAAAGTTAAAACATTATAAGTATACATCAACTCCAAACCACCACAATACTGTACAACAGTTAACATACTTAAGAGCCAGCTCTGTATGCTGAAGTCTGTAATAGAACACAGCAAGATCCCCATAGCTCTTCATGGTATCGGGATGATCCAAACCTAACTCTCTCTCATTGATATCCAAAGCTTTTTGTTGATAAATCGTAGCCTGTAATAAAGTAAGCAACTTAATGAATTGAAATCAAAACTGGGACTCGACAAACATAAAAAAGTAGAATAGATATTTTGGTATAGATGCATTTTTTTATAGACAAATTGTTACTAGACAATTTGTTAGGGGGAGGGGGATTTGTTAGCCGCAGCCTCGCAGAGATCGAGCCCCGGACATCCTATATAATGATACTTCTTCTATGTCCCAACTCATACAGCTAGATAACTTCTTTGGGATTGGTGTAGAAGCATAAAAACCATAACTGAAATGTATCTAAGGTTTGATGAAATAATGTCTACCAATGCCAAAATATAAAAGAGATAAAAAAAAACCTGATTGAAGTCTCCGGTATGATATAAAACTACAGCAAGGAGGCTGTATGCCCCCGCTGTCATCCGATGGTAGGGACCACAAACTGCTACAAGCTTCGCAAGAGCCTGTTACCACAAATTAATGCAGATAACATAAGACAATTTCAGAAGGAAAGATATTGAATGTTAAAAAACTTTTCAATAATTTGAAGATTTGCAATGAAAGGGTTCTGGCTACAGATACCTTTGTCCCATAGGTAACAGCATCTTCAAGCTTTCCCTTGTCTAAAGCTGTTTTGGAGGACTCCAGGAGCTGCCTTCCATCTGCAGATGAGCATGCTGCTTGCTGATCAGGATCAGCATAAACAACAAATAAGTTAGCGCCTATTAAATAATCTTCATTACATTATGAGAGAGAACCTATATTCAACTTGTCTGATACCTTGTGAACTGCAACCAAGCTGACAATATCAGACTTTTGAAAGGGAAATGGAGAATCCATGTCGAAATCCCTTGGAACAAGCTCAATTCCCACCTATCACAGAAAATGATGAGAAGAAACTGTCAATGATCAATAACTCAATGACAAGTAATAATCTTAGGCCTAGTCTATTAGTATTGATTGATTCAGTCAGTTTCATGTTAATCTACTGGACCAAATTATAAGTCATTTTACAATATCAATGAAACTTCAATGATTTTATTTCTATTATACCCTTTACTATTTGTTATTTCTCTTTCCCATGTCATTAATAAAGGATCATTTTATAAATCATCTCATAATTTATCTTTTCCATACAAAATTAACTAGTACATTTTTAATTTGTGTAAAATGGCCAAAACGTCATATAATTCGGGAAAGGGGGAGTACTTCATAATAGTGTAATCTGTAATGCAAGAGTAAGTTATAACAGAAACCACAGTAGAACTAATGACTTCCAGATTCCATTACCTTGTGACACAAGCCGCGGAGAATTGCAAATTTCCTCACATCTTTATAGTTCAACTTGTTAAGATTCCAGTCAAATCGTTTCTTCAAAAATCTCTCTAGCCATTTCCACACAAGAGGGTGGACATCACATGATTCATCTGTTTCTCTATTTTCAGGAACACCAAACAGCAAATTCAATGCACCAGCTATTGATGAAGCCGTTTTCTCCTTGTCAACAACAGCAGAAATAACTGCCCTCAGGATGTGCTTGAAAGCTCGAACTATCATCTCATGAATGCAAAGTGATTGCACATGTGAAAGTTTTTCAGAAAGCTTGACCTGTGAAGATAAGCAAAATGCGAACATCATATAACATGGAAAAGCTCACATACGTTATCATAAAACTAAAACAGAATCCCGCATAAAACCTTCTAAAAAAATGTGCCAGACAATAAAAGGGAAAAGATATTAAAAACTTCATTGCAAATATAAAGTATTTTAATTTGTCATCAACTGAGAAGCCAACATTTACAATGAAACACTAAGAAATGCCATTTTGTGAATGTGGTCCGTAGAAGAAGCATGAAAAGGGAACACTATATTTGACAACAAAGAGCACAAGTAAATAAAGTTCAGAGCACTTACAACATGTCCAAGAGATCGCATTCGCAGACCCCTAGTATGCATAAAATCAGTTAGCGTTCGACCATCAACTGGAGAAAGTTCCAATGAGCCAAAATCTGCTACCTGTATTGTACAAGTAATGATATCATAAAACCACAAGGGTCATATTAAAAAGAAAGACTCGCAGCCAACCAATGAAATAAAATTCTATAGTTACCAGTTTTGGGATGGCAACATCCATGTAATATTTCTGAGATAAGTCGACCAAATCTTGCATAGACTGTTAATAAGAAAGAATAGTTTGGTTCAGACACTGGATGCAATAGATTGGTTTGGTTGTTATAGAACTTGAAAATACATTGTTACACCAAGAAAATTTACCTTGCAGTGAAGTCCAGTTCCGGATTCTTTCAATCTGGTAAAAGCTGCCTCAGATAACATTCGTTTCAGCACAAGCTCATTCTCAGCTTCTGCAGTTTCATGCTGGGTTTCACTTGAGGACAATGCAGTATTTTCAGCTTCGAGATTAGATTTTGAATGTTCAGATGCAAGACTTGGATTGCTTGAATCAGATTTCTTTTTATTATTCTTGAGGGCTTTCAGGGGTTTCCCAAGACCCTCAACCTTCATTTCATTGTTAGCCTTCTCCAAAGACGGTTTCTTATCTTTTTCTGTACTGTTTTGGTCTTGCAAATGTTGTACCCAGCACGCACCTAGTTCCCATCTTACAAAATAGTCCAAACTCGGCTCCTCTTCCTCAAGCTTAGCAAGGCTTTCTTTAATCAGCTTTTCTACAAAAGCGTCAGTACCACTAAGCTCTTTACTCTCAAACATTTGTATCTCAGTCATCTGTTTATTGTTCTCAGGTAGGGCTGTGCTGTGAAGAAGAAATCGTAAGCTGCAAGGAACAACAAAACAATTTAAGGCCCTATTGTCAATCGATGAAGAGAGTGATAATGGAAATCTTAAAAAAGAGAAACACAAAAGCTAGAACTAAAATGTAATTTATAAGTCATCCAAAATATCTAGGAGTACAGTACACTCTGACGATAAACTTCTATGTATAAGTGATGAAAACTCAACTTCATCAAAATAAATTCCCAGCAAAACTTCATGAAATATATACATTATTTAAAGCCTAAAACTAGCAAAAGTGTGCAATGCAGAAGGGTGCAGGTACCTGTTAATATTTAGTGCGTTGGCACCACCCTCTGGCTGATCAAACAATTCATTATTTTGATGAGATGAAGAATTGACTTTTTCATTAGCTTCACCTTCGACTTTCACAACAACCACATAACCACAATATCTTACGTAAACAACACCTAGAGTGGTAATATCCTGCACATTAAATGCGAGATATATATCAATTCTATGGAAGGAAAAGTAGCAGCCAAAACACCAATTTAACCAATTTTTATCTTTATATATATAAAAATATCATACATGGGCGGCAGTATTTTCATCTGCAGTGATCCCTTTCAGTAAATTCCGTTCGACTAGATCCTTTTGATTTACTCCTGTAGCTTCAACTCCATCAATTTTGGAATCAATCTTACAGCTTGCAACAGAACCATCTTTCAAGACTCTAATGCTCAAGTCACCGGCTTTCTCACTGTAAATATCATTTTCTGCTGCTGAGCAGCTAAGACTGGGATCTTCCAAAACATGTTTAACAGCTCTAATTGCTCTGAAAATGGCAACATCAACAAACAGACTGTGCAGAAGAAATGCTTTTCGATCACGAACTTGTCTTTCTTCGGCAGTCTTGCAGGGCATAGATGCAACAAAAGAAAACTTATTGGCCCAAGGAATCAAATCATACTCTCCATCTCTTCCAAGACCACCACCATTTCCTCCCCAATTTTCATCCTCCACAGGAAGAGGAGGAAAAAATGATGGTGATTGTGCTGCAATAGGAGGAACAAGCCATGTGTTGGATCTGAAGCCATAGGGAAGATTTCCAAACTGAGGACAAAAGAAAATGAGGCAGAGAGCATAGGTAAATACAGCATTAGTCGCAGTAAGCAGGATTTTTACGGGCCAATCAAAGTCACTAACATGTTCTATGCTTCTTTTTTACTAGCTTTGGTAAATTTTGCATTACAAATAAGAAATACCAAAAAGGGAAGTTGTTCCATACCTTGTTACGTTCTAAAAATGCCTTCAAGAGATCATCATAAGCCTGAAAATTGAGAAACAAAATTTGTTAACATTACTAAGTTGTGATCAAGAAACTCCTGTGTTTAAGATTTGAATTAATTTTCATGACAGGTTTTTGCTCAAAGCTCTCTCAATAGTTATACAAGAGTATAGACATAATTTTTCGGAATCTGATACAATGCCTGTAACAATTTTAAAATACCAAATTATACAATTTCATTAGAACATTTGAAACTGGAAAGTTTCACTCATTAAAGCAACACAAGCCACATTTACTTTTAATACTAATAAATTATATACTTCACTGTAATAATTATTTGTCTTAAACTAAATTAAATTAAAGAGACAAATAGTGGAAAGAGCACTAACATTGTCAAAAGCTCTGCTAATCTGTCTCAACAAATCAACGAGATTATGACACAGAATCCTCTGCTTCCCAACACTGTAAAACCCCTTTCTGCAAGCCTCAACGTGCACCACTTTCCCGTTACACACCTTCACCTGAGAACACAGCACAACATAAGCATGTCTGGCACAAAATGGAAAAAAGTAAGTTTGGAAGAGATAAACTTTAGGCAAGATACTTATTTTGGTCCCTTAACTATACTCTGAGACTGATCCCTTAACTTTTTTTCGTGTCACCTTGGTCATTTAACTTTCAAAAAGTTTCATTTTAGTCTTTTTTGTCTAATTAGCGACGAAAAAACTTTGAAATCCGTCGCCAAATGGACAAATACTACTAAAATAAATTTTTTTGAAAGTTAAGAGACTAAAATGAGTATTTTGTCTAAAATTTAATAATGGGAAACAAAAAGAAAGATATAATCATTCTAAACCAAACTTTTAATTCAACTAGAATGACAAATGTTCTCATTAGCAAGTCCTATCAATATCACTCAATTGGCTTAAAGTATTTTACAATTTACATTTTGGCTTAAATATATTTTTTGACCTTTATAAAATCAATTAGTCATTTATCTTTTTAAAATGTTTGAACATTAATTCTTCTGCATATTCAAAGACTTTATTTATCATTATCTTATCAATTTATTTCCCAAAGTCTACCTTGCCATATTTGTAGAGTATATATTTTACTACAAAATAAATAATATAAATAATATTATTTCATTAATCTTATCACATTTTCTTTATAAAATTAAAAAAATAATATTTTAAATTTAAAATGATGAATAATTTAAATACAAAAGGCGATTTATATTTTAAAAGGAATAATATATAACAATAAAGTTGTCTGAAATTAAAATTAAAAAAAAAAGACATTATACAAGTTTAATATTTAAAAAAAGATAATGCTAACCTGTGTCCTAAATGGACATGTTAAGAGATAAATGTGAAAACTTTTTATTAAAAATTGTACATTGTTTTAATTAAAAACTAATAATTAATACTTTCATTGACTTTTCTAATTAGGACCCACGTTATCATTACCCTTTAAAAAATCATTTAAGTGGCCAAACATTTAAACTTAACTAGCTAGCTAACTTACTCATCATAGCATATGATTTCATTTATTATGAAATAATTACCTTTACTATTTCTTCACTAAATTAGAATTTTAAAATAAATTTAATTTAAATCTAATTTCAAAAGTGAAAACACATCCTTAATAATCACTTTCATACAGATTGGTTTTAATTAGTATATGATTTTACACAGGAGAAACTTTAAATTGGTTTTGATTAAAATTAAGCTGAAAAGAAAATAATTGATTGAAATTCAGACGAACGCGCGTCTCGTTAAATTTAAAATTAATTAACGCCCGACGAGAAATTGAAAGGCAAAAAATACTTACATCGAGCGAGAAGAGATGATCCTCCTCCGATATCTCCTCCACGTATCGCCTCGAAGCTTTCTTCACATCTGCACTCATCCATTCACATCACCGTCACCGAAATGAAATCACACAGAGAATTTGAACAAAAGAATGTCAAAGTAGAAGAATGAGAAGTTGAATTGCGTACATTGAAGAGGCGCAGTGAGGTTTGAGAGAGAGAAAAACTCGTAAAAACTATCCAGCTTAGGGCACGAGTGGCTTATCTCTCCATCTCCGTCCGTCACCGCAGCGTCTTTCGGTGATTGCTTCGCCGGAGGCGGCGATTGAGATTTGCTCGACCTCGCACCATTCTTCGGCGGAGACGACGGACCGAAGCTGGTGGTGCAGGCCACGATGTCCAGTAGTCTCCGCACGTGAGCCACCGCACCTTCCTCATCGTAATCCTCTGCGCGTTCCACATATACACAAGATTAGCTTAACGACGTCGTAACGTTTTTTTCATTTATTTCGCTTAAATAAATAAAAGTTATACGAAAATAAAATAAAAATTGGATAGAGAGAGAAAACCTTCGACTAAAGTGAGGAGGCATGGTTTCAGTGCGGACACGTCCACCGTATCCTTCAAACGTGTCCCTCTTATCTGTAATACATTACATCATCAAAACATGAATATATATTATCTGTTTGTTTTACAGAATAAACAAAATTTTATATTAAATAACCCCAAAAAAAAGTGAAATATAAATAATTTTTTAATTTTATATTTTAAATATCTGACAAAAACCGTTATCTGTATATATTTCATGAGGTGGCTATTTTTTTGTGGATTTCAAGAGCACATGCAATTTAAATTTATTATTTTTATGTTTTTCTGAGATTACGATGGATGCTTTGGGTTGGCTATCAGCCTCGCAGCATCCGTAGGTAGGTCAAAAAAAGTCAAATAATTTGTTAATAAATACACCAACACGCATGTATAACACATATTTGACATACAAAATATTTTTTTTAAAATTAAAATATTTAACTTTCGAAAATATTTTTAATTTTTAAAATTTTTGAGATATATCATCATTAAAATTATAATTATACAATTTTTTAAATCATTTATCGCGTGTGAATGGTTATAAAATATTTCAAAATGACAATGAATATTTCTGTATAATTATTAACTATATTGATTTTACAGAGTGTAATTGTACAATTTTTACCTCATGCGATAGAGAAAAGTTGGTAATGTAACATGTCTCCGTATTCACCGATAAAAGCCGACGAACATCTATTATTCTATCAGTTGATATACCCTGCTTCAAAATATATAAAAAATAAAAAAATAAAAAATAAAAATAGTAACAAAGTCGTGAAAGCTAAAGAAACTAGAATTGAAAATGAGAGGAAAACGAAATTCTTCATAGTAAGTGGAAGTTTTCAAATATTCAAGCTACTTAGCAGAAAATTGCAAAATTAGATTTTGTTTTTTTGTTGAAGAAATAGTCATTTATTTTTTGTCAACATATTATTATTATATCCACACACTTGTATTCTATATCAACATTAATAATGATAAAATATTTATATTCACACAGAAAAAGCCAAACATTATTATAAAGTATATAAAGTGAAACACATGTATTACAGAAATTAGAAATTCAAATACTTGTGTAAGCCTAACTCAAGTACTAGTATAAACAAATGATGACACAAGATTACAAAATAGCCAATTACATTAATACATTTAATATTATTCCTTTAATCTCTTTCCAAATTAATTATAAAAAAAAAAAAAATTATAACAAACCTTCAGAACAACACTAGTTTCATCCGGAAGGTTCACTGTGATATCCATGACAACAGGAAGAACTGCAAAATTACAGCAACAACAACAATAACAAAATTAAGCGATTATTTGTATAAGCTCTCAAATTAAGTGCTTATATTATTAGAACTTAATTAAATAATTGAATAAGAACTTCGTTACTCTTTTCTTCCTTCTTCTTCTTCTCTCCCTTGGCCTTTCCGCGACTGTATCTCGGTGCCATTTTCAATTCCTTCAATATTAACAAAAGAAAGAAAAAAACGGAACTGAAGCTTTATAAGTATGGTATTGACAAAACAATAATTATATTTACAAGCTGCAGAAAATTTAATACCAGAGAATAAAAAGCAAGTGTGCTATTAATGAACTTCGAAAATCGAAGAAGATAGAGAGAAAGTTTTTAATGAGTTTCTGAGGCTATTGAAGAGTGTAGAGTACAAACTGAAAAAAAAGTGATTGTTTCATAGAAATGAGGATAACGAAGAGTGCAATATAACATAGAGGAAAGGTGATAGAGGAAGAAAAATAGGGGAAGGAAGTAGAAAGATAATATAGAGCGAAGTGTGGTATGATAAGGAAGGAAGGGCTGAGATTTAATGGGCAGAATTCTAGATTGGCATTTTATGGCAGTTTGCTTATATATGTTAATTATCAATTTGCAAAGTTTGTATCTATACATAAACATATACATATACTTTTCATTTTTATTGTACATATTTAATGAAAAATCATAATACTGTCGTGTAAATCTCATAATAATTTGAAAAATAATTTTGAATTTTTAATGGAGGTTTCTGTGTAAGTATTTTACAAAAGTCTTTTTTTTTTTCATTCACTTTTACATAAATATATCTAAATATAAATCATATATCAAACTCGTTTATGTTAAAATCAATTCTACCAAACTCAATTCTATTAAAATTAATTTTGTTCACCGTAAATTCAAATACATTTTTCGTAATAATAAAGAGTGGAACTACATGTAATAGATAATGGTGGGAGGTTTATTAGCATCTTAAGATACATATAAAAATTTTGAAGATGCAATTTTTGGAGGCTAAAAGTTAATTTTAAATTAAAATTGTCTTTAAAGTTCTTGATCACCAATATGAAGAAATAATAACATTTAAAAAGTTTGATAATGCTGATTTAGGTCCTTAAGTTAATAATTATTATATAAAAAAATATTATTTTGTAAATTGTGCCTTAATTTTATTAAATTATTATTATTTATTTTTATAGTTCAATTTTTTTAGTTATAAATTTTTTAACATGTGTTTTTAGGACAGAAATTAGTGTTATCCCAAAAAAAATTTAGAGAATTGGAAATGTGCTGCACATTTTTGTTCTTGTCAAAGTTCATAATTTTCGGTGAATTATTTCAGAACTTTTAAATGCAAGCAAGAGAATTGGTTGAATATAGGAGCAAGATTTTGTTGGAATTTATGAAAATTTTAGTCATGCAGATAAGCTGTTTCATGCTTTTAGATGCACAGATTTTGACTAAATTATTTTAGGGAACCATAAAGAGTAATTAAGGTGTATTTTCATTTATAAAATTCACAATCAATTGTGCATAATTTTCTTTGTGCTTTATAATTTTATGTATAAGAATTGTTTCTAATTCTTAATATATTAAGGCAAAATATTATGCTACTACTTCGCCGTCTAATTCTCCAACTCAATCCGCCTAAATCTCAAACTCAACCATTCTTTTCAATAAAATAATATAAAAATAATAATTATTATTATTATTATTATTATTATTGTAATTAATGTTATTACCCTACCACCTAATTAGTTAGGGTGACGTTTCAGATAACAATGCATGAATGATTTTCTTAAAATACACAACTCAACCTCCCTTTTAAATGTCTAAGAATTTGCATCCCACCTAAAACACAGCCTCATTTTAACGAAAACTAAATATCTTTTGTTTATTTAACCACCACCCTTACTCTTCTTTTAAAAAGTATTAAATACAAACATTTGATTTATTATAAATTCATTGTCAAAAAATAAATTTCAAATTAAATACGAATATTTTTTATCTAAAATAATTTACATATTTTTTAAATTACTAAATAATATTTGATTATTTTACACATTCATAATTGCTATACAAGACCAATATTATAAAAAATCTTCAAATTAACTACTGTATTAAATATAAAATATTTTTTTATAAATATTAGGTTAGTAATAATTGCTATACAATACCAATATTATAAAAAATCTTCAAATTAACTACTATATTAAATATAAAATATTATTTTATAAGTATTAGGTTAGTAATAAATATTAGGTTAATGGAGACTGCCATCTAAAATTATTAATGATTTTTTTATAAGTATTTGTGTAAATTGTGTAATTACACCCACCTCTTTAATAGTGAGACGGCTAAATATTGAGAGGTGTAAGGAACGATGAATTCTCAAAATTTGTCTACTTCTACTTTTCTCCATTCTTTGAATCTACCTTTTCAATTCTTTTACGATTTCCAATGCAGTTTGTAATAACACTATTATCATCCTGATTTTAGTATAAATAGATCCAACCTTCATTAAGGCATAATATGCTCTCCAAACCCTAAACCCACACCAAGGTTTAGGTAAATAAAATGTTTATTTGGAGTTTTTAATCCACATATGTTTTCATGTTTTGACTTCATCTATTTCGATTAATTGTTTTAATTTTTTCTTTTGCAATTTATGCAGAATGACTTTATGTATCAGCATGATTTCTGAAATTGTTCCCCCAAAACTGAATTGGCAGATTAAAGTTCGTATACGAAGCTTGTGGAAAGTCCATTCTTGGAATGACCACAATACTATTACCAATTTAGAAATGATTTTGATTGATGACAAAGTGAGTGTTACAATTGTTGTTTATTAGCTGTCATCTGGTATTTAATTTTTTGTTATTTTGCCAAAATATTGCATTTTTACCTCTTCCTGTGTTATTTTTCAGTGTTCGATTATCCAAGCTTTGGTGAAATCGACACTAATCGGTGCATTTGACTCAAATCTTGAAGATGGGGTCTTGCTATATAATTTCTAATATATTGGTTGGATTGCATGATCCTAAATTTATTATGACAGATCATAAGTACAAGATTAACTTCATTAAAATCACAAGTTGTACTAAGATTGGAGATGTTCCATCCATCCCTAAAACTTATTTTAAATTTGTAGCTTTTACTCAAATTTTGACTGGACTTGACCAAACGCGTACAATAGGTTAGTCATACTTCAAATTTAAAGTTTACAATTATTCCTTTACGTTAAACTAAAATTTATTTGATCATATTTTTTCAGATGTCATTGGTCATGTGATTAAGAAGTTTGACATGAAGGAAACAATGAGAAGTGGAATTACAGTTAAACTGTTAGATATTGTGTTGGAAGATTTGGAGTAAAATTTTGCACTATCATTTGACTATTATTATGTTTATATTATACAACAACACTCATGTATTAATTGATTAAAATTGTTGTTTTATTTGTATCATCAATACAGAGGAAATAATGTTGATTATACTTTGTGGGCGGAACATGCTGAACAGATGAACACTTATTTGACTGATAATGGTTATGATAAATCTGTAGTAGTCATTTTACAATTATGTAAGCCAAAAGTTTTTCAATGTAAGTGTCTTATATTTTAATAGATTGTAGTTTATTATAGTTATACTATTTACAAATTCGTACTAACAGAATAATATCTACATATATTTTCCAGCAATTCATGGCATTTCAAATGCCTTTAATGGTACAAAGATCTTTATAAATAGCGATCTAAAGGAATCTCTTGAATACAAAGAAAAGTAAGTTCAATAATATGCTTACAGTTTCTTTTTAGTATGTTTCTTTGTTTTATTGTTTGTTTCATTATTTTTTTAGATTTATATTTTATGTTAATTTTATTGTTAGGTTGGAGAATGGAAATAAATCACTAAACCAAACGATTAGTTATGTATCTAGCCAAAGTATCAATGTTTCAATGGATGATTTTCTTAAACATCCAAAAATGACTATTTTTGAAGTTCTTCAATGTTCTAAGGTGATAATCTATCTTTTACATCTATATGTATAAATCCAATTTCTTCTTTTAGATACATAAATTAAATCAATTGTTATTTGATATATGTGTATTTGCACATTAGGTTTCTATTGTAGTAGTTCTTGCTAAAACAATTGACTTTGACCACTCAAAGAAATGGTATTACCAAGCATGTACTAAATGTTCAAGGAGTGTACGTACAAAAAGTGGAGATTTATATTTTTGTGAAAATTGTGTTGATGTTCTTCCAGTGAATCCAAGGTATCATAATAATTGTTTGTTCTGTTTTTTATTATTTTGCATTCCACTGTAATCGTGTTACAGCAACATTTTATCAAAGTGCTGGCCAAGGAGAAAAAGAATGTGTAGATGAGATAAAGTTGTATTATGATTGCAGATATTTATCCTCATGTGAAGCAGCTTGGAGATTATTTTCCTTTGATATCAATCATAGAGAACCTGTTGTTGAGCGTTTGACTTTTCACTTGCCAAATGAACAGTATTTGGTTTTTGAGGATGATGTTCCATTGCAAGATGTAATCAACAACCCAAACTCCCACGTGACAAAATTCTTGGGTTGGATGGATGCAAATAGAAAATATCCTGAAGCAATGGGCCTTACATATGGTGAATTTCCTTCAATGTTTGTTTGGAATAAACGTAGTCGTGAGTGGACAAAGAGGAAAAAAGGATTTGCAATTGGAAGATTACAATTTATTCATCCAGGAAGTGGTCAACTATATTACATGAGAACATTGCTTAATCATATCAAAGGAGCAAAATCATTTAAAGATATTAGAACGGTAAACAATGTTGTTTATGACTCATTTAAAGATACTTGCTATGCTTTGGGATTGTTGCGTGATGAAAAAGAATTCATTGATGTCATCTTATGCTTCAGGATCTGATGTAAATCAAATGAAGCAATTTTCTGATTGGTTGTTGAGTATCATATCATCTGGAATTTCAATGTTTAAGTATCCATCATTATCCTCACCAATTGCTTCCTTAAATAATAAGATGTCCCCCAATTGCTATGCATAAGATGTCCCCCAATTGCTTGCTTCTATGATGGCATCAATGAATTCTTTTTCATCGCGCAACAATCCCAAAGCATAGCAAGCATCTTTAAATGAGTCATAAACAACATTGTTTACTGTTCTAATATCTTTAAATGATTTTGCTCCTCTGATATGATTAAGCAATGTTCTCATGTAATATAGTTGACCACTTCCTGGATGAATAAATTGTAATCTTCCAATTGCAAATCCTTTTTTCCTCTTTGTCCACTCACGACTACGTTTATTCCAAACAAACATTGAAGGAAATTCACCATATGTAAGGCCCATTGCTTCAGGATATTTTCTATTTGCATCCATCCAACCCAAGAATTTTGTCACGTGGGAGTTTGGGTTGTTGATTACATCTTGCAATGGAACATCATCCTCAAAAACCAAATACTGTTCATTTGGCAAGTGAAAAGTCAAACGCTCAACAGCAGGTTCTCTATGATTGATATCAAAGGAAAATAATCTCCAAGCTGCTTCACATGAGGATAAATATCTGCAATCATAATACAACTTTATCTCATCTACACATTCTTTCTCTCCTTGGCCAGCACTTTGATAAAATGTTGTTGTAACACGATTACAGTGGAATGCAAAATAATAAAAAACAGAACAAACAATTATTATGATACCTTGGATTCGCTGGAAGAACATCAACACAATTTTCACAAAAATACAAATCTCCACTTTTTGTACGTACACTCCTTGAACATTTAGTACATGCTTGGTAATACCATTTCTTTGAGTGGTCAAAGTCAATTGTTTTAGCAAGAACTACTATAGTAGAAACCTAATGTGCAAATACACATATATCAAATAACAATTGATTTAATTTATGTATCTAAAAGAAGAAATTGGATTTATACATATAGATGTAAAAGATAGATTATTACCTTAGAACATTGAAGAACTTCAAAAATAGTCATTTTTGGATGTTTAAGAAAATCATCCATTGAAACATTGATGCTTTGGCTAGATACATAACTAATCGTTTGGTTTAGTGATTTATTTCCATTCTCCAACCTAACAATAAAATTAACATAAAATATAAATCCAAAAAAATAATGAAACAAACAATAAAACAAAGAAACATATTAAAAAGAAACTGTAAGCATATTATTGAACTTACTTTTCTTTGTATTCAAGAGATTCCTTTAGACCGCTATTTATAAAGATCTTTGTACCATTAAAGGCATTTGAAATGCCATGAATTGCTGGAAAATATATGTAGATATTATTCTGTTAGTACGGATTTGTAAATAGTATAACTATAATAAACTACAATCTATTAAAATATAAGACACTTACATTGAAAAACTTTTGGCTTACACAATTGTAAAATGACTACTACAGATTTGTCATAACCATTATCAGTCAAATAAGTGGTCATCTGTTCAGCATGTTCCGCTCACAAAGTACAATCAACATTATTTCCTCTGTATTGATGATACAAATAAAACAACAATTTTAATCAATTAATACATGAGTGTTGTTGTATAATATAAACATAATAATAGTCAAATGATAGTGCAAAATTTTACTCCAAATCTTCCAACACAATATCTAACAGTTTAACTGTAATTCCACTTCTCACTGTTTCCTTCATGTGAAACTTCTTAATCACATGACCAATGACATCTGAAAAAATATGATCAAATAAATTTTAGTTTAACGTAAAAGAATAATTGTAAACTTTAAATTTGAAGTATGACTAACCTATTGCACGCGTTTGGTCAAGTCCAGTCAAAATTTGAGTAAAAGCTACAAATTTAAAATAAGTTTTAGGGATGGATGAAACATCTCCAATCTTAGTACAACTTGTGGTTTTGATGAAGTTAATCTTGTACTTATGATCTGTCATAATAAATTTCGGATCATGCAATCCAACCAATATATTAGAAATTATATAGCAAGACCCCTCTTCAAGATTTGAGTCAAATGCACCGATTAGTGTCGATTTCACCGAAGCTTGGGTAATCGAACACTGAAAAATAACACAGGAAGAGGTAAAAATGCAATATTTTGGCTAAATAACAAAAAATTAAATATCAGATGAGAGCTAATAAACAACAATTGTAACACTCACTTTGTCATCAATCAAAATCATTTCTAAACTGGTAATAGTATTGTGGTCATTCCAAGAATGGACTTTCCACAAGCTTCGTATACGAACTTTAATATGCCAGTTCAGTTTTGGGGGAACAATTTCAGAAATCATGCTGATACATAAAGTCATTCTGCATAAATTGCAAAAGAAAA
This sequence comes from Vicia faba, assembly GCA_948472305.1. Taxonomy (NCBI): domain Eukaryota; kingdom Viridiplantae; phylum Streptophyta; class Magnoliopsida; order Fabales; family Fabaceae; genus Vicia; species Vicia faba. The sequence continues at coordinate 284,540,668 of OX451739.1, read as the reverse complement.
AATTAAAACAATTAATCGAAATAGATGAAGTCAAAACATGAAAACACATGTGGATTAAAAACTCCAAATAAACATTTTATTTACCTAAACCTTGGTGTGGGTTTAGGGTTTGGAGAGCATATTGTGCCTTAATGAAGGTTGGATCTATTTATACTAAAATCAGGATGATAATAGTGTTATTAGAAACTGCATCGGAAATCGTAAAAGAATTGAAAAGATAGATTCAAAGAATGGAGAAAAGTAGAAGTAGACAAATTTTGAGAATTCATCGTTCCTTACACCGTCTCAATATTTAGCCGTCTCACTATTAAAGAGGTGGGTGTAATTACACAATTTACACAAATACTTATAAAAAAATTATTAATAATTTTAGATGGCAGTCTCCATTAACCTAATGTTTATTACTAACCTAATACTTATAAAATAATATTTTATATTTAATATAGTAGTTAATTTGAAGATTTTTTATAATATTGGTATTGTATAGCAATTATTACTAACCTAATATTTATAAAAAAAATATTTTATATTTAATACAGTAGTTAATTTGAATATTTTTTATAATATTGGTCTTGTATAGCAATTATGAATGTGTAAAATAATCAAATATTATTTAGTAATTTAAAAAATATGTAAATTATTTTAGATAAAAAATATTCGTATTTAATTTGAAATTTATTTTTTGACAATGAATTTATAATAAATCAAATGTTTGTATTTAATACTTTTTAAAAGAAGAGTAAGAGTGGTGGTTAAATAAACAAAAGATATTTAGTTTTGGTTAAAATGAGGCTGAGTTTTAGGTGGGATACAAATTCTTAGGCATTTAAAAGGGAGGCTGAGTTGTGTATTTCAAGAAAATCATTCATGCATTGTTACCTGAAACGTCACCCTAACTAATTAGGTGGTAGGGTAATAACATTAATTACAATAATAATAATAATAATAATAATAATTATTATTTTTATATCATTTTATTGGAAAGAGTGGTTGAGTTTGAGATTTAGGCGGATTGGGTTTGAGAATTAGGCGGCAAAGTAGTAGCATAGTATTTTGCCTTAATATATTAAGGATATTGATGAATTTTCTACTTGCAACATTGCACCAAAAAGTCCTTTAGCTCAGTTGATAATAAAGGCTAGACTTATTATATGGGATGAGGCTCCAATGATGCACAAATATTGCTTTTAAGCTGTTGATAGAACTTTTAGAGATATTCTTAAATCCTCCAATCCTAATAGTAAGGATATTCCATTTGGAGGTAAAGTAGTTGTTTTGGGTGGTGATTTTATACAAATCCTTCCTGTTATACCGAAGGGAACAAGAGAAGATATTGTGCATGCCAGCATTAATTCATCTTATCTATGGGATTTTTGTCAAGTAATGACATTAACCAAGAACATGAGGCTTCAAACTGGATCTTCAGGATCTGATGTAAATCAAATGAAGCAATTTTCTGATTGGTTGTTGAGTATTGGAGAAGGAAAAATTGGTGAGGATAATGATGGATACTTAAACATTGAAATTCCAGATGATATGATAATTAAAAATTCAGGAGAACCCATTGCTTCTATAGTTGGTGATACTTATCCATCTTTCTCTGAGAATTTTCATGATCCATCATATTTTCAAGATAGGGCTATTTTGACACCAAAAAATGAAGTTGTTGAACTCATAAATGATTACATGTTATCTTTGATTCCTGGTGAAGTTAAAACATATTTGAGTTTTGATATACCATGTGAACAAAGTGAAACTCTTGATGGTCCATATAATATCCTTACTCCTGAATTATTGAATACCATCAAAGCTTCAGGTCTACCAAATCATTAATTGAAATTAAAAGTTGGTGTGCCTGTTATGTTGCTCAGAAATATTGACCAATCATCAGGATTATGTAATGGTAAGCGTCTCATTATTACTCAATTGGGAAATTTTGTGCTTGAGGCGAAGGTCATTTCTGGAAATAATATTGGCCAAAAAGTGTTTATTCCGAGGTTGTCTTTGACTCCTTCTGACATGAGAATTCCATTTAGATTTCAGCGCAGACAATTTCCTATATCTGTTTCTTTTGCAATAACAATAAATAAGAGTCAAGGTCAATCTCTTAAACATGTTGGGATCTACCTTCCACAATCTGTTTTTACCCACGGTCAGTTATATGTTGCAGTTTCTAGAGTTACTTCACGAGCTGGTTTAAAACTTCTTATCACCGACGATGATGGTGATGCCACTAATAAGACTTCAAACGTTGTTTACAAGGAGGTCTTCCAAAATATGAATAACGTATGTTATCTATTATATGCTAAATTATTATCAAAGTTGGTTTTATTTTTTATTTAACGAATTATTTTATAGAGTTAATTTTTCTTTGCAGGTTTAGTCCATTGGTTGATTATGCTATCGAGTGATATTGGGATGCTTAGAGATTTTTTACTTCAATACTTTTATATCTCAATATATAAATATACGAACTCTATTAATTTATGTGGTGTTTACTTTATTTTTAGTATTGATGGATAGTGCCAACTACAAATTCGAAAGGTTTTGATGCACATTATATATTGTATAAGTTTGTTCAAATTACTAATTTAATTCCTTTTCAACATTTGTATATTGTGTAAGTTTGTTCAAATTTTAAACATTCATATTTTTATTATAAACATATAATATCTAACAACAATTTGTCTGTGCATCGCACGGGTAGAAGTACTAGTTTATTAATAATAAATGTATGAGACTTATAGTTTCAATATATTATTTATTTAATTAATATCTAATATATATATATATATATATATATATATATATATATATATATATATATATATATATATATATATATATATATATATATATATATATATATATATATATATATATATATATATATATATATATATATATATATATATATATATATATATATATATACATATATATATATATATATATATATATATATATATATATATATATATATATATATATACTAATAGATAAATAAATAAATTTTCAAACCAATAATAATTTTGGATTTAGTATATTTATCACTTTTGTGGATTCTGTTGAAAATCCACCAAATATTTATCATGAATTTCTAGAAATCTTGATGAATAAGATTGATATCACCGCATAATGACAATGAATTATGAGAAAAGAAAAGAAAGAAGACAAATATTTTCTGCAGAATTTCTCTTTGTCCACAAACTGTGAAAAACTTTATTAATCACTTGCAACTGTAAATTCTGTGATTACAATGAATTGACTTAATTACAAAATTAAGGGTTACTCCCTCTATTTATAGATTTAGGTTAGCTTGCTCCCTAAGCCAAAGCCCAAAACTATAAAAGGCCAAAATACATATTTTGGCACTAAATCAAATCTATCTATTTTAGATCTAAATCAAATCTATCTAAATCTAAAACCAATCAAATCTGTGTGTAGCTTGCTTCAATCCACAAGCTCTTCGACTGGGCAACCTCCATTCGACACACACACTGTTTCGATACAATCGAATTACAATTTAACACACCACCTAATTCATTATGTATAAACTATCTATATTAATCATGGTTCTTAGTCTTCTAAATACTTCGACCTGCACTCCCTTTGTCGTGATGTCTGCAATCTGATTCTCAGTTCTGCAGTATTTCAAATTCATCTTTCCATCTGCTACCTGCTCTCGAAGATAGTGAAACCTCATTTTGATGTGCTTGCTTCGACCATGTGCTATCAGGTTCTTCGTTAGATTGATAGCTGACATGCTGTCGATCTTCATGGTAATTGCTCCATGATCTTTCCCTGTTATCTCTTCGACCAAGTTCGCCATCCAAGTTGCTTGACATGCACAAAGAGAAGCAATTATGTATTCTGCTTCGCATGATGATAATGTCACCACTGGTTCCTTTCTTGAACTCCAAGAAACTGGTGCACCACCTAACATAAACACATATCCTACTGTTGATTTTCGATCTTCAGTATCACTACACCAACTTGAGTCAGTGTATCCCACTAACTTGCATTTTTTCCTTTATCAGCTGCAGAAAACAAAATGCCATAGTCGAGAGTTCCTTTGAGATACCTTAGTATCCTCTTCACCGCTGCTAGATGTGATACCTTTGACTTCTACATGAATCTACTTACCATATGTACATTATATTCTAAGTCAGGCCTTGTATGACAAAGATATCTCAATGATCCAATAAGTCTTTTGTATTGGGTTGTGTCGACATCATCTTCATCTGCATCTTTCGACAGTTGCAGTCTTGGTTCTGCAGGTGTCGAAGTTGAGTTGCATTCTTCCATCTCAAATCTCTTGAGAATTTCTTCGCGTATCTTCTTTGATGCATCATCAAACCTCTACTGCTCTTGTAGAATTCGATGCCAAGGAAATATGAAATCTCACCCAGATCAGACATTTCAAATTCCTTGTTGAGATCACCTTTGAAGTCTTCGATCTCACTTTTGCAGCTACCTGTTATTAACAAATCATCGACATAGAGACATATTATAAGAAATTCATTATTGCTTCTTCTTACATATACTCCATGTTCAGTTGTTCACTTCACAAATTCCTTCTCCCTTAGGAAACTATCAATTTTCTTATTCCAAGCTCTTGGAGCTTGTTTCAATCCATACGGGGCTTTATGCAGCCTGTACACCTTTCTCTCTTCGTCATTTTTTACAAATCCAATTGGTTGTTTAACATAAACTTCTTCGTCTAAGGGTCCATTCAAGAATGCACACTTCACGTCCATCTGACATATGTGCCATCTGTTTATTTCTGCTAGACCAACAACCAACCTGATTATTCCGATCATAGCAATAGGTGTAAAAACTTCATCGAATTTTATTCCTTCTTTCTATAGAAATCCTTTCGCCACAAGCCTTGCTTTGTGTCAAGTTACTTCCCCTTTGGAATTCATTTTCACTTTGTATACCCACTTGTCATCAATTGCCTTCTTGTCTTGAGGCAATTCGACAAGTGACCAAGTGTTGTTGTCTTTGATAGACTTCACTTCTTCGTTCATTGCTTTCACCCACTTTGAATCCTTCAATGCTTCAGCTGCATTGACAGGTTCGACATCTGCATAGAAAGCATAATGTACCAACTCACCTTCATTATCTATCACATCATCTGATGTAACCACACAATCTTACAATCTTGCAGGCATGCGTCTTGTTCTTTGAGGTCTTATTGTACTTGGTTAATCTATAAATGTTGGTTCCTCTTGTCGAACTTCTCTTTTAACTTGAGTTTCTGGTTCTTCAAGTAGGATTCTCACTGAATCTTTCTTGACATTTTCAGTCCAATCCCATTCTTTAAGCTCATCTATGATCACCTCCCTGTTGATCACAATCTGCTTGTTCACTAGGTCGAACAACTTGTAACCTCCTGTCGAATGATATCCAACTAGAATCATTTGACTCGACTTGCCATCAAGTTTTATTCTCAACTGATCTGGCACATGTCTATGTGCAATAGATCCAAATACCTTCAGATAACTCAAGCTAGGCTTCACACTAGACCAACATTCTTCTAGAGTAATTCCTTCTAGCTTCTTCGTAGGACATCTGTTCAAAATGTATGTTGCAGTCGACACAGTTTCACCCAAAAACTCTTTAGGTAAATTCTTTCCTTTCAACATACTTCTCACCATATTCATGATGGTTCGATTCTTCCTTTCTGCAGTTCCATTATGTTGTAGAGTATAGGGTGGCACCACCTGATGCATAATCCCTTACTTTTCACATAATATGTCGAATTCTTTCGACACATACTCTCCACCACCATATGTTCTCAAAACTTTGAGTTTTCGACCATTTTGTCTTTCGACCATAGACTTAAACTTGGAAAATACCTCGATCACTTCACTTTTCTTCTTGATCAGGTAAGTCCATAGCTTTCGACTAAAGTCATCTATGAATGTAACAAAGTATTTGTTACCTCTCATTGAATCCACCTGGATTGGTCCACATACATCAGAGTATATGACTTCAAGAATAACCTTTGACCTGCTTCCTACATCCTTGCTGAAGCTATTCTTGTACTGCTTTGCCTGCACACATTCCTCACATACCTCATTTGGAATGTCAATTTCTAGCAATCCTGAAACCATATTTCTTCTCTTCAAATCTTTGATGTCTCTGAAGTTGAGATGACCTAGTCGATAATGCCATATCCATTCATCTCTGCTAGCTGCAGTCGAAAGGCACTTGTGCTCCATCACATTTAGTTTGATCTTGAAGGTTCTATTATGAGACATGGGATCCTTCAAGATTAATCTTCCATTTATGTTGACGACTCTCATCATCTTATCTTCAATCGACACTTTATAATTCTTTTCGACCAACGACCATATACTGAGAAAATTTATCTTCATGCATGGTATGTACAACACAATGGAAATTACTGACCTCTTGCCATCTTTCATCATAATCCTAACATCACCAATACCTTCAGCTGCTAGGGTATTGTCATTTGCGAATTTTACTATTTTTTCATTGAGGGCTTTATGTTGACAAACCAGTCTTTCCTTCCAGACATATATGATGAGCATCCTGAATCCAAGTACCATTGGTCCTTGAATTTATCTTCATATCTTGTTGTGACCATCAGCATCATTTCTTCTTCTTCATGTTTTGCAAACTTTGCATCACTTTCTTGATTCTTTCGCTTTTCTGGACAATCACTCGAATAATGACCATACTTCTGACAATTGTAACATTTAATGTGACTCTTGTCAGGTTTTCGACCACTACCTCTTCGTCTATTTGCAACACCACCTATTTGGTTGCCTTGGTATGGTCTTATCTGATTCAACGTGTTTCCTTCGTTCTGGTTTCCTCTACTAGTCGATTTTTTGTAGCCGTCTCTACCTCTACCAAACCACTTTCCTTTGCCTTTGGTTTATTTTGCTGAATGTGCCTGCAAAGCCACACCACTCTTCGACTTGCCTGCAACTCTTTCAGTCATCATTTGATCATGTGATTCAAGCATCCCTTGAAGTTCTTCCTTTGTCAATTTCTATAATTCCTTCCCCTCTTCTATAGCCACCACCACGTGGTATAACGTAGGAGCCAAAGATCTCAAGATCTTTGAAACAAAAACTCTTGTTGTTAATGTTTCTCCACATACCTTGATTTGATTCATTATTTTTGTAACCTTAGTGAAGAAATCATATATGCTCTATGTTGTACCCTAAAATTTGTCCTCCCATATTTCTCAAAACATTTCAAGAAAGATCCTCAAGTTGCTCAAGGAAGTCCAAGGGTTGACCAGACAAGCTCTCTCCTAAGACAGTCTACCTCAAATTAGGTTTTCATATTGCATCAAGATACTTGAGTCCAAGGGATACCAAATTATCACCATCTTCCTAATATGTTCTCAAGATCATCCATGTCAAGTTTCAAGCCTTGCAGAGAAAGTTTGCTCATTCAATTGCTCAAAGGCCTGAAAATTGACCATGCTAGGGCAAAAGTCAACTGTGGCCCACATACAGTCAAACTTCAAGATTTTTGGTCAACATCCTCATTTTGAAGTATATTTCATCATTTGATCCAGGGTTGATCGTGATTCATCAAGGATTGTTCATAATTCCTCAAGAACCAAAAGTTGCTAAATTAGGGTTTTGTAGGAAAAGTCAACTCAACTATGACCAAGCATAACTTTCTCATACTTTATGAGAAATGACCCATCCAAAGCTCATTTTTAAGATGATTTCATTCTCTACAATCCATATTCATCTCCCAAGTTCAAAATATGCACTTACAAGAAGTTATGAATTTGGACATTATATGTCATTTTGAAAAGTCAACAAAAACACTTTTTTTGTCAAAGCTTCATACATGATCATGGAATATAAAATTGAGACGAGACAAAAAGTTTTGCTTAGAGGACATCTCAAGCTTTCTAAAAAGTCCAAGAACACCTCCAAAGAGTCAAAATTGAGGAAGTTATGCATTGGTGAAGTTGACCCTTTTTGCAAAATTGCCAAAAGTCAACTATGCCTAAAACTTCAAATTTTGCCAAATGGGCCCAATCTTTTTCACTTGTTTTGAGTTGGCAACATGGTCCATGATCCCTATCCTTTGCCACTTGTCATTATCTTATTTTTATTATTTATTTTGATTTTTATTTGAATTAAATCATTTTAAATCAAAACAAATTATAGAAAATCCAAAATATTGAAAACACAAGATTTTGTGCTTGTTTCAGGTCTTAAATTACAGCTAGCATGAGATCAAATTCGTGTAAATGCATGTGTGCATAAAAAGATTAGATTTGGATCATTTTTGGAAATATTTTAAGGTGAATCAAATCAAGATCAAGGACATTGATGGAGGAAGATTGAGGACAGGCTTTCAACCCTAATGCATTCCTCAATACATATAGAACCATTGCAGATCAAAAGAGGCTGGAAAAAGAGGCGTGTGATCAAGAACACAAACTTGAAAACTCAAGAAAAAGTGGTGAATCAAATTCGTATTTAGAGGCCAATTTAAGACTCTTGGACTATCCCAATCGTTTCTTGAGGTCATCAGCAAGCAAAAGCAATCAAACTCAAGCATTTTCAGGCCCTATATCGCGCTGTAAGTCCATCACGACATATCTTCTTTCTTGAAATCTGTTTGCATAATTTTGGCATGTATAGCATAATATAATCATATATTCTTGTTCACCATGACAATTGCAAGCTTTCTATAATATCCAATTGCATTTTCATGGACTGAATCGATAATTGCCATTGTTAGGTTTTTTGGTTCTTTTTAGGATTTTTGAATACAGGAAAAATTAGTCTTCATGAAGGGTGCCATCATGTTCAGAATGACAAGACGAATCCAACCATGGCATTAGAAGTAATTTATCATGCTCATGGAGAATTTTGAGATGAACCAGGCTTGTAGCTACGGACAAACGTCCGTAGGTAAAAGTTTGGAACTTTTACCAACGGAACGAGGTCAGGGATGACCTGCGTGTCACCTTTCCATTGGCATATTTGAACTCTGGCGCGTGTTTTCATTGTTTTCCACTAACTTACTTTATTTTTGCATATTATTTATTATTGGTATTTGATGTACAAATAGAACAGCCAGCACAATTGGTAAGTGGAGCGTTGGTAATTGCTTCAGGACCTGGGTTCGAATCCCAGGTCCCCCATTCCTTTCATATTTTTTCCTTTCAGGTAATCCAACGTGTTTGCAAGCCTAAGGACCATCATGTGTCCTTATCATCCAGCCTGCCAGATGGCCAAATCTAAAGGCCATCACTAAAGGAGTACAATAGACCAGGGTCAACGCATGGCATGGAATTCTGAGGGTCAACGTGGACCTCTTTGTTCTGGGCCCAGAAAATTGTTTTTCACACCCCTCAAGCTACTAATCAGGCCCAAGTTTCTATTTCTTTTCTTTTTACATTTGTTTTATTTAATTTAATTTATTTATTTTACTAACCAATCAATTATTTTCTTTTTATCAAAAAAATCACAAAAAAATATCTTTTTATCTAATTAAATTTAAGACATTTATTTTTTATACAAAAAATTAATTAATTTAATTAGGTTATTAATTTTAGGTAACTTTAATTCTTTTTGTAAATAAATTAACAAATAAAAAAAAAATTAGCATTTTGTCTAAAATTAATTATATTTTCTTTTTCTTAAAAATAATCAAAAACCAAAAAATAGGCCATGTAATTATTTTCATTAATTAATTTAAATTAGCTCATTAATTTGTATATTTAATTTAAAACCTAATTCTTTTTCTTAAAAAAATAATTCAGAACAACAAAAACATTTTTTTCTTTTGATTAGGTTTGAAAAGGGTCGAAACCTTAGTTCGTACTCGTTCTAATTTTCATCGCGCGCTTTATTATTTTATTTTTACCCAATTATTGTACCTGTTCACAAGTTGTAATAGTTAATTAGGACTTTATTTTCATTTATCGCTTTATTATTTAAGGGTTTGTTTTTGGCTATGTAAATACCCGAAGCCTTGTAATAGCGTAGTTTAATTTCCGCACTTTAAATTCCGCAAAATATTAAACTGTTAAATGTATGATATTAGGATGTATGACAAGAATGTGTGTAAACTTTAAAACGGTTAGATAACCCTAAAATGTGCAAAGATAAATAACCTGAAATTGAATCACTCGCACATGCGCACTCCTAGGGTACACTCCCACTTGGTTGCCTTCGGTAAACGGTCATTGAGTATAGGATGCTTTAGTGGTCGTCCTTTTGTCCAAAGATCAAAGTTGCCTCGGAAAGGTTGCCTCGGATATTGTTGCCTCGGATAATTGATCTAAGACATTAAGGTTATTACTAAGACGTCCTAACATTGCTTTAGTGACCGTACGTCCCTTTCGAGTTGACCCTTAAAACTCCAACGACGGTGCTACCTACTCACTAATAGTGGGATAACACTGTCTAAAGGAAACAAATACAGAACGATTCTTTTTTCGAGTAGGTCGATTAGCTCTTAAGTACTTGCTCAATACAAACAAATTTTTTTACACTTACACTCCTTTACAAACAAAGTTTTCAAAAAAACACTTCATTACACTCTTGAAGACAGAAGCAAGAGTTAAATCGAAGTCAAAACAAAAAACTTTTCAAAACACACAAACACAAAGAAGCAATTTTGAAAATGACAAGCAAGTACCTAAGAGCCTGTAGATAACTACAGATAGAAAGGGTGCTAATACCTTCCCTTTCTATAATCTACCCCCCGTACTCAGAAATATCTCAAAAAAGGAATTTTTCTGTGCTTTTTTCCTTTCCTTGTTGGATAAAATAAAATTCGGTGGCGACTCTTGCTTACCGCGACATTTTGCGAACAAAAAATGCAAAACGCAAACCAGTATTAACAGTCAGTTCTGGCCACCGTATCACAGAACTGGCGACTCTGCTGGGGAGTTGATAAGTGGGGTGTACCTTAGGATTAGTTCATCATATTGTTTTCAATTGTTTGATTTGATTGCTTTATTTTTGTGGGCTTTGTATCAGATTTACTATAGATTCTAACTCGGATCTGGGGACACCTTTTAGGTAAGTAGAAATAGACTGTGAGGGAACTGTACGGTGTAGACCGATACGGTTGAAGCAGTAGCTATATTGATGTGGCTCATTAGTTGGTACCGATATCCCTTGTGGAGGAACAAGGAGAGTATGGGGCTGCTATATGGGTCATTAAGCATCAACTGACCTTAGAACCTATAATTGACCAACTTGGACATAGAAAGTAGCAATATGCTACACTCATTGAGACCATACTCTCAAGATGGTTCCGGCCGCAAGAAAAGATTGCATGACTGGAATTATGACCGATGGAGGATGGTCAGTGATATTGAGAACCTATAGAACCCGGTTACTATTATTAGGACAGGTTGAACCAACTAAACTGCAAGAGGATAATACCTAAACTCCATGCCAGCCTAAAATTTAAGAGCTCTTGTGTGACTTGTTTGTCTTTACCATGTTTTCTATCTGTGATACCCGTGGTGGGTTTTATCATGACATCATGCATCATGACATCGCATGCATATTTCATTAGAATAACCATTTAAAAGACCAAGGGGATTCATCTTTGTTCTGTTTTGCAGATCATGGCTTTTATGCGCAGAAATACCATTCGAGTCAACTTCGTGCAAATCCCTGCTCAGCTTAGAGAGTTGGTTTCAAAGGTTCCTGATACTTTTTCCTTTGTTAGAAGACATGGTCATTTCCTTAGCTTGGTCACTTCAAAGTTGGATGAGCAAATAATGAGCATGTTGTTCCAGTTCTTTGACCCGTTGCATCACTGTTTCACCTTCCCGGACTATCAGTTAGTCCCTACTTTGGAGGAGTTTTCTGACTTACTGGGCATATTTATTCTAGAGCAGACACCCTTTACAGGTTTGGAGATAGCTCCTAGGCCAGAGGATATTACTTCATCCCTACATCTAAAAATGGCTGATGTAGTATCTAACTAGGAAACTCGGAGTGGGGTTAAAGGTTTCTTGGCAAAGTTTTTGATCGATCAAGATCAACAGTTATGGGATAGTTTGGACTTTCAAGCATTTAAAGACATCCTGGCTCTCCTCATCTATGACTTGGTTCTGTTCCCGAATCCAGATTCTTTCCTCGATGTGAACGCAATCAAGATCTTCATGTCTCGTAACCTAGTGCCTACTCTCTTAGGTGATATTCTACATGCTCTCTATACCCGTACTGTGCGGAGAAGGGGGACTCTCATGTGTTGTACACCGCTGCTGGCGAGGTGGTTTATTTCGCACCTCCCCAAATCTGTATTGAAGAATGAGGAAGGTGTAGGTTGGGCTTACAGAATCATGTCCCTTACTCATACGGACATCCTTTGGAGTTCTAAAGATATGGAAAAAGTAGCTGTCATTGATCGCTGTGGGGAATACCCTAATGTTCTGTTGCTTGGAATTCTAGGGGAATAACCTACAATCCTTGTTTGGCTTTATGACAGTTTGGACGAGCTCGGAGAGATGGTCCCCATGAGCTGCTGCTTATAGGCATTGTCTTTGACTTCAGGGGGGATGTTGAGGGACATCGCCGCAGGTTTATACGAGCTTGGGACAGGGTGAACAGGTCCGACCCACATGAGCTAGGAATGAAGACTTCTCTCCCGATGCAACCGTATCTCCAATGGGTTCGAGCCCGTGCTCAAAAGTTGGGGATGCCATATGAAGCTATTTTGCCGGTGATTGTAGAGTATACTGATGAAGAAGGGGTTCCTTATACAATCCTCCATCCTTATATGCCTACTGATCTGGGGGCATTGAAGAGATCTTGGATCCAGTTAAAGGAATAAAGGGATACCTACAGAGAGAAGTATCATGAGCAGGAACGGAAAATCCTGAAGCTTACAAGGCAGCTTGAGAATGAGAGGATAATCAACGATTATGTCAGCACGAAAGGAAGACGACCATGGGATTTATGATGTCTTTTATTGTTTCTAGTTTAGATTTGCTTTTCAGTATTTCTTTTATAACGCCTTAAAGGCATTTGTTAAACATTGTTACCAGTTTAATCTAATAAAATGTGTTTTATTTTGGTTTACAAATTTGAATCTCCCTAAGTCTTTGAAATCATATCATACGCATTCCATTCCCATGCACCTCATTACAGGTACCATTACAGGTTTCTCATCTTCTTCGTTGTTTATTTCAGCAATCATGTCTTCTGAAACACCTATTGATCAAGCAATTAAGGCTCTTCAAGCACAAAATGCTCAGTTCCAGGAGATGTTCCTGAACTTAGCCAAAGGACAACAAGATTTGAAGACTCTTATCTTGAAGGACAAGAAGAAGAAGAAGAAGAAGAAGAAGAAGAAGAGGGTGGTTCTGCTGAATATGGGTCATAGATTCGGGAATAATTTGCGACAGGAAGCTGATTTGTCCCATTCATCTGGAGAGGGAGAGAATCAAGAAGAAAGAAAAGGTCCTAGTATTGTGGTTTCTGACAACGACACTGATTTTGATGAAGACCAGTATCCTCCTACTGAGGATATATATAAGCAACTTGAAGACCGGTTGAGTGCAATGGAGATCCAGAAGGTACCTGGGTTGGACTTCGGAGATTTGGGTTTGGCATCTGGGGTGGTGATCCCGCACAAGTTTAAAGCTCCTATCTTTGCTAAGTACGACGGAGCATCCTGCCCAAAGCTACACCTCCGCTCGTACGTCAGAAAGATTCAACCATATACTGCTGATAGGAACCTGTGGGTTCATTTATTTCAAGATAGTCTGTCAGGGACTCAACTTGAATGGTTCTATCAACTGGAAGGAGCTAATGTCCGCAACTGGGAGGACCTTGCTGTTGCTTTTTACAAGCAATACCAGTATAATGCCGACCTTGCTCCCACACGTACTCAACTTCAGGGTATGTCTATGGGTGCGAGCAAGGTTTTAAAGACTATGCTCAGAAATGGAGAGATCTTGCTGGAAGAGTACAACCCCCTCTGTCTGATAGGGAGTTGGTGGATATGTTTCTTGGGACTTTGTATGGTCCATATTTCAACCATTTGATCGGTAGTTCATCATCTGGGTTCACTGAATTGATCATGACTGGGGAGAGAGTCGAATCTGGTATCAGAAGTGGCAAGATACAGAAAGGTGCTTCGTCAAGTACAGAGAAGAAGCCTTTCAAGAAAGAATCTAGTGCAGTTTATAGCTCGAGGAGCCAAAATCGACCTGAGCGCCGCCAAGAAGTGAGTGTGGTGGTAATATCAAGACCCATTGTTGCCCTACAACGCAACAATCAACAAAGAGTAGAGAGACCGCAAAGACAATATACTCGGATTAGTATGACTTTATCTCAAATTCTGCCGCAATTGTTGAAGACAAACCTGGTGACTCTAAGGGAGGCTCCGAAGAATCCCAGTACTACATCACTGCTGTATAATCTGAACGCCTGCTGTGCTTATCACTCTGATAGCCCAGGGCATGATACCAACAACTGTTGGGCTTTAAAGAATAAAGTACAAGATTTGATTGAAGCTAAGGAGATTGAGTTTGAAGCTTCGGAGAAGCCTAATGTCATGACTGCTCATATGCCCAAGCATGGAGTAAATGTTGTGGATGATGATTCATTTGTAACCTCTGTGGAAGACATTTCTACTCCATTGATGACAGTAAAGAAGAACTTATTATCGGCCGATTTATTTCTGGGCTGTGGCGAAGGTTGCCATCTATGTTCAAACCTGCCTGCTGGTTGTGATTTATTGAAGTCAGGTGTTCAGTGCCTGATGGACACCAAAGAGATCTTGTTCGAGAAAACTTTGACATCGTTGATTCCTATTGAAGATGTTTCCATAATTACCATTTCCGCCAATTCTTCTAAGGCTTCCTCGAGAAATCCTGTTAGGATTACACCCGTTACAAGAGTTGCTCCATTGATCATTATTATCCCTGGTCCTATCCCGTACACTTCGGATAAGGTTGTCCCGTGGCACTATGGGGCCGATATATATTATCATGGGATCAAACAAGACTTGAAGGTTGAAAAGGCTGATACTGATGTCAGCAATATTGTTGGGTCTAGCAAGGTCACCCACAGTGGAAGACTTTTATCTCCTGAGATTTCCCCACCAACTGTTCAAAAACCTATTGCTATTCCACCTGCCAGTACACCTGCTACTATCCCTATTCATGTTCCAATCATTACCCCTGTCACCGAGTCATCTGACACTCGGGGCAAAGAGATCACAAGTGAGCCTGCCCGGATGGAGGCACTGAAGAAGATTATTGTTGAAACCTCTAGGAAAGAGATAGAGGAAATTTTGAAGATTATCAAGAAAAGTGACTACAATGTAGTCGAGCAGTTGGGGCAAACCCCATCGAAGATCTCTATGTTGTCTTTATTGTTGTGCTCAGAAGCCCATGCTAAGGCTTTAATTGCTTTCCTTAAAACTACGCATGTGCCGCAGGAAACATCTGCTGATCAGTTCAAGGATTGTGTGGCTAGTTTGACCGCTAACAACGGGTTGGGTTTCTCTGACGCAGATATGACTGCCAAAGGAAAGAATCACAATGACGCTCTGCATGTTTCAATCGAGTTCAGGGGCACTACTCTGGCTCACGTGCTGGTGGATACTGGGTCCTCGTTAAATGTTTTACCCAAGAAAGCGTTAGACCGGTTGGACTGTGAAGGGTTGGTTCTGAAGCCAAGTAATATTGTGGTAAGGGCCTTTGATGGGTCCAAAAGAATGGTACATGGAGAGGTGGATGTCCCTGTTAAGGTTTGTTCCCAGACCTTTGCGTCTATGTTCTATGTGATGGATATCTGACCATCTTATTCCTGCTTGTTGGGTCGCCCGTGGATTCATAAGGCTGGGGCAGTAACTTCTACGCTCCATCAGATGCTAAAATATCCAGTGAAGGGGAAAATTGTTACAGTACAAGGAGAAGAGGAGTACATGGTGAGCCACCTTAACTCTTTTCGGTATGTGGAGATGGACGGGGAGTTCATTGAAACCCCGTGTCAAAACTTTGAAGAAGTCCCCTAGACTCTAGCGTCGACTGAAACTGTTGCTGAAGATCCTCCGATTAAGATGGCTTCCCTCAAGGATGCCCGGGCTGTTATTGAAAAGGTGGGTATGCGAATTGGGGTCAACTCCCTGACTTTGCACACAAGACTGACAAGTTTGGTTTGGGTTTTACTGCAGAAGCTCAAAGGGCTGTTCGGTATGCGCGGATTGGAAGACCTCCCTTGCGTATCAGTAATCCGAAAGTGAATGCAATTGAAGATGATGATGAAGAGTCTGAGTTTGATAGCTGGATTTACCTGACTACCGACGGTGGCTTGAACAATTAGACGGCGAAGGACTTCGTGCCCATTTCTTTTATTACACAGTAATAAGACTTTTGTTTTGAGATTTGTAACAAACAATTTAAAACTTTACGGCCCAGTGCCTTGCCCGAGACACCGTGGCTCTGTTTGTGAGGGCTTATTATGTGTCATTTCCATATATCATCAATAAAGCATTGGAAGTTTTCTTGCATTACAAATTTTGCGCTCCTTGTTTTTCTTTTCTATCTTGCAAAACAACTATTTGTCTTACACATACTC
Source organism: Vicia faba (assembly GCA_948472305.1). Classification (NCBI taxonomy): domain Eukaryota; kingdom Viridiplantae; phylum Streptophyta; class Magnoliopsida; order Fabales; family Fabaceae; genus Vicia; species Vicia faba. The sequence goes on along the minus strand of OX451739.1, from coordinate 284,524,088 downwards.
ACATATACAGGTCTATATCCATTCTGGATCCCACTGATAACGACTCTGCTACTTCCAGTTATGACTTTGAAAGTCCGATCAACCAAGCCGAGGATGAAGGTGAGGATGATTGTGAAGTGCCTGGGGAACTTACTAGACTGTTACTTCAGGAAGAGAGGGCTATACAGCCGCATGAAGAGCCAGTGGAAACAGTAAATCTGGGTACATAAGAAGACAAGAAAGAGGTCAATATCGATGCAAATCTAGAGTCTAGTGTTAAGAAACGGTTGATACAGATGTTGCGTGACTATGTTGAGATCTTCGCCTGGTCTTATGAGGATATGCTTGGGTTGGATACCGATATTGTGGTTCACCGCCTGCCAACCAAAGAAGACTGCCCTCCAGTGAAACAGAAGGTTCACCGAATGCGCCCGGAGATGTCTGAGAAAATCAAGGTTGAGGTTATGAAACAGTTTGACGCCGGTTTTCTAGCAGTTACTTCTTACCCGCAGTGGGTTGCCAATGTGGTTCCGGTACCGAAGAAAGATGGTAAAGTTCGGATGTGTGTGAACTATAGGGATCTGAACAGGGCGAGCCCCAAAGATGATTTCCCTCTGCCCTATATCGATGTTCTAGTTGACAACACCGCTCAACATAAGGTCTTCTCCTTTATGGATGGTTTCTCTGGTTACAATCAGATCAAGATGGCTCCTGAATACATGGAGAAGACAACTTTTGTTACACAGTAGGGTACCTTTTGCTATAAATTCATGCCTTTCGGGTTGAAGAATGCTGGGGCAATGTATCAGCGTGCCATGGTCGCTCTGTTCCACGACATAATTCATCATGAGATTGAGGTATACGTTGATGACATGATTGCAAGGTCCCAAACTGAGGAAGAACATCTTGACCATCTTCATAAGCTATTTGACAGGTTGAAATTGTACAAGTTAAGGTTAAACCCGAACAAGTGCACCTTCGGAGTGAGGTCTGGTAAGCTATTGGGTTTCATCGTTAGTGATAAAGGTATTCAAGTGGATCCTGCAAAAGTGAAGGCTATACAGGAGATGCCAGCTCCTCGAATATAAAAAGAAGTCTGAGGCTTTTTGGGACGTCTGAACTATATTGCCCGATTTATTTCACATTTGACTGCTACTTGTGAGCCAATCTTCAAGCTGCTGAAGAAAGATCAAGTGTTAAGATGGAATAATTAATGTCAAGCCGCTTTCGAAAGGATCAAAGAATATCTCCAGGAGCCGCCTATTCTGATGCCTCCAGTTGAAGGAAGACCCTTGATCCTATACCTGACAGTACTCGATAATTCGATGGGGTACGTGCTGGGGCAGCATGACGAGTCTGGCCGAAAAGAGCATGCTATTTATTACCTTAGAAAAAAGTTTACCTACTGTGAGACCCCATACTCACTGCTTGAGAAAACTTGTTGCAATTTGGCATGGGCTGCTCGCCGGTTGAGACAGTATACACTAACTCACACTACTCTATTGATATCAAAGATGGATCCAATCAAGTATATATTCGAGAAGCCTGCCTTGTCCGGAAGAATAGCAAGATGGCAGATGATCTTGACTGAGTATGACATCTAATACATGACCCAGAAAGCAATCAAGGGGAGTATGTTGGCGGATCATTTGGCGCATCAGGCTGTAGACGACTACCAATCCATGAACTTCGAATTCCCGGATGAGAACATCATGTTGGTAACTGACTGTGAGACACCTGGACCGGATGAAGGACCTGAGGAGGGATCCCGATGGTCTATGTACTTTGATGGAGCTTCAAACGCTTTGGGTAATGGCATTGGCGCCATGATCATATCTCCTGAAGGCTGTCATACTCCATTCACCGCCCGACTATGTTTTAACTACACCAACAACATGGCGGAGTATGAAGCGTGCATCATGGGCCTTCGAGCAGCTATTGACCTAAGGATTAAGTTCTTAAGTGTATTCGGAGATTCCGCTCTCGTGATCAGTCAGATCAAAGGCGATTGGGATACGAAGCACCCAAATCTTATTCCTTACAAAGAGTATGTGTTGACGTTGCTTCCGCACTTCGAGGAAATAACCTTTGAACACTTCCCCAGAGAGGAGAATCAGTTAGCAGACGCGCTAGCTACAATGTCTTCTATGTTCAAGGTCATGTGGGACAATGAGGCTCCCCAGATTACCATTGAAAGGTTGGATGAACCCGCACATTGCTGTGATATTGAGACTGAAGAGGTGGCAGATAAACCCTGGTTTCACGAGGTAAAGAGGTATCTTGAGGCTCAGGAATACCCCGAGGGTGCATCTGTTAATGATAAGAAGTTCTCGAGGATGTTCGCGGCGAAGTTCTTCATCAGTAATGGTATCCTTTACAAGCGTAACCATGATTCAACCTTACTGCGATGTGTGGATAAGAGCGAGGCAGAAAAGATCATGGCAGAGTTACATGAAGGTACTTTCGGGACTCATTCCAGTGGACATGCCATGGCAAATAAAATCCTACGGGCAGGATATTATTGGTCTACCATGGAAGCCGAGTGTTATCAGCATTCTCGGACCTGTTATAAGTGCCAAGTCTATGCTGATAAGGTGCACATACCTCCAGTTCCCCTGAACGTCTTGACGGCACCTTGGCCTTTTGCAATGTGGGGTATCAACATGATTGGTGAGATCAGACCTACAACATCCAATGGGCATCATTTCATTCTGGTGGCTATTGATTACTTTACAAAGTGGATTGAGGCAGCTTCCTTTGCTACTGTGACCAAGAACATCGTGGCGCGATTCATCCGACATAACTTGATCTATCGATACGGTGTACTAGAGAGGATCATTACGGACAATGGTACAAATCTCAATAATACAATGATCACCGAGCTCTGCAAGCAGTTCAAGATACAACATCACAACTCTTCTCCCTACCGGCCAAAGATGAATGGGGCTGTTGAAGCGGCTAATAAGAATATCAAGAAGATCGTGCAGAAGATGACGGTGACATACAAAGATTGGCACGAGATATTACCGTTTGCTCTTCATGGGTACTGTACCTCAGCGCAGACGTCAACAGGGGAAACCCCCTATTCCTTGGTATATGGCATGGAAGCAATCTTGCCCATTGAAGTTCAGATACCCTCTCTTCGGATTATGAAAGATGCAGGTTTGAGTGAAGACGACTGGATCCAGACCCAGCTTGATCAGCTGAACTTAATCGACGAAAAGAGACTTACTGCTGTTTGTCATGGTCAGACGTATCAAAAGTGGATGATCAAGGCATTTAATAAGAAAGTTAGACGACAAGAGTATCAAGTCGGGGATCTGGTGATCAAACGTATCATACTACCTCAAGGTGATCCCAGGGGCAAATGGACCCCTATGTAAGAAGGGCCATTTATGGTTAAGAACATTTTCTCAGGAGGAGCTATGATTTTAACCACCATGGATGGTGACGACCTTCCCCACCCTGTCAATGCAGACATAGTGAAAAAATACTATGCATAATCAAAGACCCACTAGGTTGACTAGCCTAGGCAAAAATAAGGGCTTCCCGGTGAACCAAAAGGGTTCGGGCAAAAATAAGGGATGAAAATAAAAAAAACTGTACACCCGGCAAGTCAAAAACCTGAAAAGGCGGCTTGGGCAAAAAAGGGTATCCCGGTGGACTGAAAACCCGAAAGGGCGGTCCAGGAAAAAATTAGGGATTAAAGCGTAACACTATGTCTCATTGGATCACCTTGCAACCAGACTTCGGTATCGACTATCAAACTCGGAGGACACTAATCAATCTGATCTACCTTCAACCAAGTAGCAAAGTGATGAGACGCTCGAAGATATAAAGGCAATAGCATAGTTGGAACCCAGTGGGATTATTCACATAGCTGTTTTTCTTTTTTTTTTTACAAACTGTATAAACTCTATCATTTCGGCGGCATTCTCTTACTAGGACGCCAGCCTCTTGTACAAAATCGCCTATTTTACAGGCCAACTTCAAAATTAATACTATTCATTTTTCACAAAGAAATTTCATATTATTTTCCTTTTTCTGTTTTGTTTTGCAAGAACATCCAATGTTCATTTTTGATATATGCATTTGACAATAATTGCTACTCATAAATATTTACATGCAAAATAAAAGACGATTACTCGTAATATCAGAAACATGGGCAAACAAGAAATGTCCAAACTGTACAGTTGCTCTGTCCACCAGGTATATGGATAGACCTAGTTGGAGGAAACAATTAAAAAGTACATTCACTCCCCGTAGAGTAAAGACAAGGACAATATTATCCACTCTTCCCAGCTAAGGCTCGCGACCGAGAATGAGTCGGTAAGATTCTTCCCAAGCAGAGTTTATCTATCACCGACACTAGAAGATTATCCCCAGTGGAATCTGGAGGATTATCCCCAGTAGAGTCTAAAAGATTATCCCCAGTGAAGTCGCCACTAAAAGATTATCCCCAATGGAGTTTATTTCTTTCAAACACAGAAACTTAATCCCCAACAGGGTTCATCATCACCAGTAACGGTAATTCATCCCCAACTGAGTTTATTTCTCCAAATCAACAGATCCTCCGACAGAGTATGTCCTTCCCACAGAGTCATTTTCTCGTCAGTTTATTCCCCAGTGGAGTTATTCTCTCCTACAGGATTATGCTCATAATCATCTTCATTCACTATCCCCAGCGGAAACCAAGAATTCAACTTCTTGCACTCTCCAGCAACAATCTGGGATTTATTTTCCCCAGTTAGAGAACATCATAAAAACATTGCATGTCCATACATCATGACATATGCATACGCATCATAGAACACAATCTCATTTTTTTTGAGAACATCATTGCTTGATATATATCATGCATTACATACAACTAACCTTTACCTTTCAGAAAAGATACAATAAATTTCTCACAAAGTTCAAGCTATGAAGCCCAGATTCGACCGGATAGTATCTTGATCTCTACAGCATATTGTGAAGCCCGGATTATGATCGAATAACAATATCAGACTACCGTGAAGCCTGGATTACGACCAGATAGTGGTATCTCTTAAAAGAAAGCTATGAAGCCCGGATTCAACCGGATAATAGTTTAATCCCCAGCGAGCTGTGAAGCCCGGATTACGATCGAATATCAGCTCAGCAAGCACCATGAAGCTTGGATTCGACCAGATAGTGGTATATCATAAATACAAGCCGTGAAGCCCGAATTACGACCAGATAACAGCTCAGCAAGTTATTATGAAGCATGGATTACGACCAAATAGCGGTAAGGAACACTGTGAAGCCTGGATTTCGACCAGATAACAGTGAGGGACATTGTGAAGCTTGGATTTCGACCAAATAGCAGTTTACCCGGCCAGTTGCTATGAAGCCCAGAGTCGACCGGATACTAGTAGGCCCAAAAGTCAAAAGGAAGCCCGATGACGATCAGATAACCACTTGATTTCTCTTCTGAAGCCTGGATTTTGACCAGATAAGAAGTAAGGTATTGTGAAGACTGGATTCGACCAGATAGTAGTACATGACACCATGAAGCATGGATTCGACCAGATAATGGTATAACACATCGTGAAGCCTGAATTTTGACCAGACAATGGTACAAGACATTACGAAGCTTGGATTTCGACCAAATAGAAATTTCACATGGACAGTTACTAAGAAGCCCGGAGTCGACCGAATATTAGTGTGCCCTAAATTCAAGTTAAAGCCCGGATGCGACCGGATAACATTTGAATTCCTTCTGAAGCCTGGATTATGACCAGATAAGAGTTGAGAGATTGCGAAGCCTGGATTACGACCAGATAGCAAGTTTAATCTCATCTCCCCAGTAAGTCACTGTAAAGCCTGGATTACAACCAGATAGCAGTCGGTCTTATTACTATGAAGCCTGGATCACGACCAGACAGTAGTTCATTTTCACCTCCTCAACAGAGATGATTCCTCAGTAGAATAACGGATGACCGAAGTTACTAAAATTCAACATAGATGATTCCCCAGCAGAATAACGGACGACCGAAGCTTCTAGAGTTCTATTTCTCCCAAGACAGAGATCAACATTCCCCAGCGGAATCTTCCTCAACAACAGGTATACAAGGTCTCGCTAAGGAACTCTTATGCGATTGACACTCCTTCAGATGTCATCTTTAAGCCCATACCCCGTCAGCAATTTCCAAATGGCATCTGTAAGCCCATTCCCGACATCACAAGACAAGTACCGCATCATGTGAGTGCAAATTTCTGGGCACTCTAGTGTTCAATCCTCTTCCACCTTTGGATCACGAAAGACACGAAAGCCAATCTACATCCTCAGGTTTAAGAAGATTGAACAGGGGCAGCTGTTGTACCCCAAAATTTTCCCTCCCATATTTCTCAAAACATTTCAAGAAAGATCCTCAAGTTGCTCAAGGAAGTCCAAGGGTTGACCAGACAAGCTCTCTCCTAAGGCAGTCTACCTCAAATTAGGGTTTCATATTGCATCAAGATACTTGAGTCCATGGGATACCAAATGCTAACCATTGTCCTAATATGTTCTCAAGATCATCCATGTCAAGTTTCAAGCCTTGCAGAGAAAGTTTGCCCAGTCAATTGCTCAAAGGCCTGTAAATCGACTATGCTAGGGCAAAAGTCAACTGTGGCCCACATACAGTCAAACTTTAAGATTTTTGGTCAACATACTCATTTTAAAGTATATTTCATCATTTTATCAAGGGTTGATCATGATTCATCAAGGATTGTTCATAATTCCTCAAGAACCAAAAGTTGCTAAATTAGGGTTTTACAGGAAAAGTCAACTCAACTTTGACCAAGCATAACTTTCTCATACTTTACGAGAAATGACCCATCCAAAGCTCATTTTGAAGAAGATTACATGGTCTACAATACATATTCATCTCCCAAGTTCAAAATATGCACTTACAAGAAGTTATGAATTTGGACATTATAGGTCATTTTGAAAAGTCAACAAAAACACCTTTTTTGTCAAAGCTTCCTTCATGAGAATGGAATATCAAATTGAGTTGAGACCAAAAGGGTTGCTTAGAGGACATCTCAAGATTTCTAAAAAGTCCAAGAACACATCCAAAGAGTCAAAATTGAGGAAGTTATGCATTGGTGAAGTTGACCCTTTTTGCAAAATTACCAAAAGTCAACTATGCCTAAAACTTCAAATTTTGCCAAATGGGCCCAATCTTTTTCACTTGTTTTGAGTTGGAAACATGGTCCACGAGCCCTAGACTTTGCCACTTGTCATTATCTTATTTTTATTATTTATTTTGATTTTGATTTGAATTAAATCATTTTAAATCAAAACAAATTATAGAAAATCCAAAATATTGAAAACACAATATTTTGTGCTTGTTTCAGGTCTTAAATTACAGCTAGCATGAGATCAAATTCGTGTAAAGGCATGTGTGCACAAAAAGATTGGATTTGGATCATTTTCGGAAAGATATTAAGGTGAATCAAATCAAGATCAAGGACATTGATGGAGGAAGATTGAGGCCAAACTTTCAACCCTAATGCATTCCTCAATACATATAGAACCATTGCAGACCAAAAGAGGCTGGAAAAAGAGGCGTGTGATCAAGAACACAAACTTGAAAAATCAAGAAAAAGTGGTGAATCGAATTCGTATTTAGAGGCCAATTCAAGACTCTTGGACTATCCCAATCGTTTCCTGAGGTCATCAGCAAGCAAAAGCAATCAAACCCAAGCATTTTCAGGCCCTATATCGCGTTGTAAGTCCATCACGACATAGCTTCTTTCTTGAAATCTGTTTGCATAATTTTGGCATGTATAGCATAATATAATCATAGATTCTTGTTCACCATGACAATTGCAAGCTTTCTATAATATCCAATTGTGCTTTCATGGACTGAATCGATAATTGCCATTGTTAGGTTTTCTGGTTCTGTTTTAGGGTTTTTGAATACAGGAAAAATTATTCTTCATGAAGGGTGCCATCATGTTCAGAATGACAAGACGAATCCAACCATGGCATTAGAAGTCATTTATCATGCTCATGGAGAATTTTGAGATGAACCAGGCTTGTAGCTACGGACAAACGTCCGTAGGTAAAAGTTTGGAACTTTTACCAACGGAACGAGGTCAGGGATGACCTGTGTGTCACCTTTCCATTGGCAAATTTGAACTCTGGCGCGTGTTTTCATTGTTTTCCACTAACTTAATTTATTTTTGCATATTATTTATTATTGGCATTTGATGTACAAATAGAACAGACAACACAATTGGTAAGTGGAGCGTTGGTAATTGCTTCAGGACCTGGGTTCGAATCCCAGGTCCCCCATTCCTTTCATATTTTTTCCTTTCAGGTAATCCAACGTGTTTGCAAGCCTAAGGACCATTACGTGTCCTCATCATCAAGCCTGCCAGATGGCCAGATGGCCAAATCTAAAGGCCATCACTGAAGGAGTACAATAGACCAGGGTTAACGCATGGCATGGAATTATGAGGGTCAACGTGGACCTCTTTGTTTTGGGCCCAGAAAATTGTTTTTCACACCCCCTCAAGCTACTAATCAGGCCCAAGTTTCTATTTCTTTTCTTTTTACATTTGTTTTATTTAATTTAATTTATTTATTTTACTAACCAATCAATTATTTTCTTTTTTTCAAAAAAATCACAAAAAATATCTTTTTATCTAATTAAATTTAAGACATTTATTTTTTATACAAAAAATTAATTAATTTAATTAGGTTATTAATTTTAGGTAACTTTAATTCTTTTTGTAAATAAATTAACAAATAATTAAAAAATTAGGGTTTTGTCTAAATTAATTATATTTTCTTTTTCTTAAAAATAATCAAAAACCAAAAAATAGGCCATGTAATTATTTTCATTAATTAATTTAAATTAGCTAATTAATTTGTACATTTAATTTAAAACCTAATTCTTTTTCTTAAACAAAAATTCAAAACAACAAAAACATTTTTTTCTTTTGATTAGGTTTGAAAAGGGTCAAAACCCTAGTTCGCACTTGTTCTAATTTTTATCGCGCGCTTTATTATTTTATTTTTACCCAATTATTGTACCTGTTCACAAGTTGTAATAGTTAATTAGGACTTTATTTTCATTTATCGCTTTATTATTTAAGGGTTTGTTTTTGGCTATGTAAATACCCGAAGCCTTGTAATAGCGTAGTTTAATTTCCGCACTTTAAATTCCACAAAATATTAAACTGTTAGATGTATGATATTAGGATGCATGACAAGAATGTGTGTAAATTTTAAAACGGTTAGATAACCCTAAAATGTGCAAAGATAAATAACCTAAAATTGAATCACTCGCACATGCGCACTCCTAGGGTACACTCCCACTTGGTTGCCTTCAGTAAACGGTCATTGAGTATAAAATGCTTTAGTGGTCGTCCTTTTGTCCAAAGATCAAAGTTGCCTCGGAAAGGTTGCCTCGGATATTGTTGCCTCGGATAATTGATCTAAGACATTAAGGTTATTACTAAGACGTCCTAACGTTGCTTTAGTGACCGTACGTCCCTTTCGAATTGACCCTTAAAACTCCAACAACGGTGCTACCTACTCACTAATAGTGGGATATCACTGTCTAAAGGAAACGAATACAGAACGATTCTTTTTTCGAGTAGGTCGATTAACTCTTAAGTACTTGCTCAATACAAACAAATATTTTTACACTTACACTCTTTTACAAACAAGGTTTTCAAAAAAACACTTCATTACACTCTTGAAGACAAAAGCAAGAGTTAAATCGAAGTCAAAACAAAAAAACTTTTCAAAACACACAAACACAGAGAAGTAATTTTGAAAATGACGAGCAAGTACCTAAGAGCCCGTAGATAACTACGGATAGAAAGGGTGCTAATACTTCCCCTTTCTATAATCTACCCCCCGTACTCAGAAATATCTCAAAAAAGGAATTTATCTGTGCTTTTTTCCTTTCCTTGTTGGATAAAATAAAAGTCAGTGGCGACTCTTGCTTACCGCGATATTTTGCGAACAAAAAACACAAAAACACAAACCAGTATTAACAGTCGGTTCTGGCCACTGTATCACACTCTCACTATCTTCCATCTGAAGCAATTCATAATTTCTCTTGTTAGATTGTAACCTCACTTCTTTCACCTTTTCTACACCACCAAAAGACTTCTCAAGAACCTCTCAAGCTTCTTTTCCAGATTCTGAATCACTCACTTTTTCAAAATTTTCGGGACTCAGACATTAATGAATTATAAAGAGTGCTTTATAACACAACTTCTCAGACTTTATGTGTTTCTTCTTTTCTTTTTCTGAAGCGTTTTCTCCAAGCGCTTCCAATCCATCCTTTACAAGATCCCAAAGACCTTGACGCCTGAATAAAACTTTCATTTGTTTGCACTAATTCTCATAGTTGTCTACTTTCAGAATTGGTAGAGTTGTTGGATAATTTGCATTCCCATAACTTGCCATTGTGAATTCTTCTTCTTCCTCAATCGATACTTCCCTTGAATCAATTAACCAAGCTCTTGATACCAGATGTTGAAAATCCACCAAATATATATGATGAATTTCTACCAATCTTGATGAACAAGATTGATATCACTATACAATGACAATGAATTATGAGAAAAGAAAAGAAAGGAAAGAAGACAATTATTTTCTGTAGAGTTTCTCTCTACCCACAAACTGTGGAAAACTTTATTAATCACTTGCAATTGTAAATTCTGTAATTACAATGAATTGACTTAATTGTAAAATTAAGGGTTACTCCCTCTATTTATAGATTTAGGTTAGCTTGCTCCCTAAGCCAAAGCCCAAAACTGTAAAAGCCCAAAATACCTATTTTGGTACTAAATCAAGTCTATCTATTTTAGATCTAAATCAAATCTATCTAAATTTAAAACCAATCAAATCTGTGTGTAGCTTGCTTCGATCCACAAGCTCTTCGATTGGGCAACCTCCCTTTGACACACACACTATTTCGACACAATCGAATTACAATTTAACAGATTCAACCATTTAATCTATTATTTTGGTTAGTTTTATTACTGGATTTATTCATCAAAATATAGTCATTTAAACAAAACATAATTGATAAGAATTAAGTTTCTAAATCTTAAATTTAATTAAAACTTTAAATTTTTAAAATGTTTTTATACAACATGTAAAATGCAGGATATGACACAATGATCAACAATTAGTTACAAGTTAGTTAGACACTAACTAACTTGGTTTTAGCAGCTTTCTAAATATAGACAGCATTTAATTACTTTATAGATAAGATTACTCAATATGAAAAATTATGGTTAGAAGTTAGTTAGTGAGAGGTTATCATTTATTATCAGCTCTAGCATAGTTTACATGGTCTCTCACTCATTTATAAATAAGCTTTGTATCATCTTTTTTCATCAATGAAGAATTTATACTTTATCCATAATATACTATCTAGAGCCTTCCTGAAGAAGTTCTCTCCTTGTTACTTCTTCTTCTCTTTTCAATGTTTTTATCATTCACTGATTCTATAGCAAATGAAATTGATTCATATTGTTCATCTTGAAAATTCAATCATTGCAATGTTGTTGATTTGCGTGAGTGTTTTAGTTTGATGATTTGTGATTTCATTTTTCTCATATTGTTGTTCTTTGTTCTTTATCTCTCACTCAATTATTCATCCTTTTCATTGTTCCAATGCCACCTCGCAGCGCCGATATGATTCATGTTCAACCTTAACTTGATTCAGTGTATTATGTTCACCCAAGCGATGATCCAAATTCATTTGTAGTTACACCCAAACTTGATGAATCCAACTATGTTGGTTAAAGAATTTCTATGTGAAGAGCTCTTGGGGAAAAGAACAAGTTATCCATGGTTTAGCATTCAATACTTGTGCCAGCTGATGATGATCTCAATCGGTCGGCTTGGAAAAGGTGCAACCATCTGATACACTCTTGGATCATAAATCATGTTTCTGATTCTATTGCTTAAATAATTTTATATCATGATAACGTAATTGAAGTCTGGAATTATCTGAAAGAACAATTTTTAAAGTTTGATAGAGTTCGAGTTTCAACACTTTGGTCTCAAGTCAATTCTCTAAAATAAGGTTCCAAAATAGTGCTAGAATATTTTATAGAAATGAAAGCTTTATGGGATGAATTGAGCATACACATGCCAATTCTATTGTGTACATGCTATCACAAATGTATATGTGAAGATATGCATTCACCAAGAACATGCATTCTTGGAGATTAAGCCATTCTATTCTTGACTGGGTTTAAATGACAGTTTTTCAGCATCGAAGACTTAAGTTTTGTTGATTGAAACCCTTCCCTCCATCAATAAAATTTACTCATTAATTGCTGAGGAAGAAAGCAACATGATCCCTCCATCTAATTGGGAAACAAGAAGCGGAGTCAAGGGTTTTCTAGCCAAGTTCCTAATAGAGAAGGCCCAGCTGTTTTAGAATGATTTGGAATTTCAGGCTTTTGAGGAGGTTTTGGCTCTTCTAATTTATGGGTTTGTATTGTTCCCTAATCCAGACTTACTCATAGATATGAATTCTATCAAGATCTTCCTCTCTCGCAACCCAGTGCCTACTTTGCTCGGAGATATCTTGCATGCTCTTCACACTCGTACTATGAAGAGAAGAGGGGTTCTTATGTGCTGCATGCCATTACTGTCGAGGTGGTTTATTTCTCACCTCCCTAAGTCAGTGCTAAAGAATGAAGAAGGTTTGGGTTGGTCGTAAAGGATAATGTCACTTTCACATGCCGATATTCTGTTATATTCCCGATCTATGGTAGATATTTCTATTGTTGACCTCTGCGGGGAATTCCCTAATGTCCCACTACTTGGCATTAGGGGAGGTATAACTTATAATCCTTCTTTGGCTTTGCGACAGTTTGGTTACGCCCGAAGGGATGGTCCTCATGAGATGCTTATCCAGGGCATTATGTTCAACTATAAGGATGATGTTCAAGGGTATCGCCAGAGGTTCATACGAGCCTGGGGCATGGTAAACAAATCCGACATCAAGACTTTGGGGCCGAAGAATTCCATTCCTATGGAACCTTATCTCCAATGGGTATGAGCTCGTGCTCAGAAACTTATGATGCCATACATAGTTGTCTTACCAGTGATTGTGGAGCCCATTACTGAAGGGGATATTCCTTACACGGTTCTTCATCCTGATATGTCCACTGATCTTGAAGAATTACAAAGGTCCTGGATTCAATTGAAGAAGTAGCGGGATACTTATAGGGACCAGTTATATGCCCAGGAGAAGAAAGTCTTAGAACTCACAAAGCAGCTTCATGAGGAAAGAAGCCTTAATGTCTATCTCGACACGAAGAGGAAGCATCCATGGGAAACTTGATATTTTTTAGTTTTTAGAATTTTCAATTGTAACGCCTAAAAGGCAATTGTATTTTGAATTCTACTAATAAAATCTTTGTTTCATTTTGGGTTCGCAAGTTTAAATTTTCCAAAGTCCTTGAAATCATTGCATACGCATATCATCCATGACATTGCATAAACAGGTTTCATAACAGGTTTTTCATTGTCTTTGCTGTTTATTTCAGCAATAACGACTTCTGAACAAAGTATCAAGGATCTCCAGGCACAAAATGCCCAATTTCAGCAAATGTTCGTAGCTTTGGCTAAAGGGCAGGAAGATCTGAAGGCCCTTATCCTGAAAGATAGGAAGAAGAAGACAAAGAAGACTGCTGGTGTCCTAAATATAGGCATAAGATTCAAGGGACCGTTGAAGCAACCGGTTAACCTAACCTCCTCATCCAAAGAAGGGGAGAATCAAGAGGGAGAAACAAGGGAGGAGGACCCTAGCCCAGAGGTTTCTGATAATGACACAGATTACAATGATGAACAATATCCTCCTGTTGAGGATAGATACAAACAGTTAGAGGATCGTATGAGCATAATGGAGATCCAAAGAATACCAGGGCTGGATTTTGAAGAGTTGGGTTTGGTATCTGGGGTTGTCATCCCACAGAAGTTCAAGGCTCTGATATTTGCAAAGTATGATGGGGTGTCTTGTCCCAAGCTTCATCTTCGTTCCTATGTGAGGAAGATCCAACCTCACACTGCTGATAGGAACTTGTGGGTCCATTTCTTTCAAGACATTTTATCCAGGACTCAGCTTGAGTGGTTCTATCAGCTGGATGGAACCAATGCCCGCAACTGGGAAGATCTGGCTGTTGCTTTTTATAAGCAGTATCAATATAACACTGACCTTGCTCCTACCCGTATTCAACTCCAGAGTATGTCCATGGGTGAAAGCGAAGGTTTTAAGGACTATGCGCAGAAGTGGAGAGATCTGGCAGGGAAAGTCCAACCCCCTTTGTCTGATAGGGAGTTGGTTGACATGTTTCTTGGTACGCTGTCTGGTCCATTCTTCAATCTCTTGATTGGTAGCTCCTCAACTAGTTTCACCGAGCTGATATTGACTGGAGAAAGGGTAGGAGTTGGGATCCGGAGTGGCAATATCCAGAAAGATACCTCGTCAAGTACAGTGAAGAAGCCGTTCACGGGTAAGAAGGAGGTCAATGCCATTTATAACCCAAGAGGTCAGAGCTGAGCTGAGCACCATCCAACAGTAGGGGCTGTGATGATACCTAGGCCTGCAGCTACTCAACAACGAAACGATCAACAAAGGGTAGAAAGACCGTAAAGGCAGTTCACCCGAATTAATATGACGTTGACTGAGGTTTTACCCCATATATTAAGATCTAACTTGGCAACCTTAAAGGAGGATCCCAAGAATCCTAACACCTCATCTCCTTGTTATAATCCAAACGCTCGGTGTGCTTACCATTCTGAGAGTCTAGACCACGATACAAATAATTGTTGGGCTCTGAGGAATAAGATACAGGATTTGATCGAAGCAAAAGAGATTGAGTTTGATGCTCCTGAGAAGCCTAATGTCATAACTGCTCCCATGCCCAAGCACAACCATGGTGTTAATGCCATTGATACTGATCTATTTATTACCCCCATTGATGAAGTTTCCACTCCTCTCATGACTGTCAAGAAGAATTTGTTGCTAGTCGGTTTATTTCCGGGCTGTGGTGAAGGTTTCCACATGTGTTTATCTCTACCTTCTGGTTGTTATTTGCTGAAAGCAGGTGTTCAACGCCTGATGGATAGCAAAGAGATTTTGTTTGAAAATACTCCGATTCTGATTGTCCTACATGAAGATGTTGCCATCATAAGCATTTCCGCAAATCCTTCCAAGGTCTCCTCTAAAAGACCTGTTAGGATTACACCTGCTCCAAGAATTTCTCCATTGATAATCACTTTTCCTGGCCCTGTACCGTACTCCTCAGACAAAGCTGTTCCTTGGAATTATGGTGTTGACGTTTATTACAATGGCGTCAAACAGGATTTGAAGACTGAAGAGGCTGATCTCGATGTCAGTAACATTGTCGGGACCATCAAATTTACTCGAAGTGGAAGGATTTTCTCTCCCGAGATCTCCCCGAAGGTTGTTGCTAAGCCTGTTATTATTCCTTCTGTTGTTCCTGCTAGTACTTCTGCTACTACTCCTATCCTTACTCTAGTTGTTACCTCTATTGATGATTCATCTGGGACTCGGGGCAAAGAAGCTATAGGTGAGCCTTCCCGGACAGAGGCACCTAGAAAAGTTGTTTTGGAATCCTCTAAGCAAGAAATTGAGGAAATTTTAAAAATAATCAAGAAAAGCGACTACAATGTGGTTGAACAGCTGGGGTAGACCCCTTCAAAGATATTAGTGTTGTCTCTGCTATTGTGTTCCGAGGCCCATGCAAAGGCTTTGATTGCATTTCTCAAGACTGTGCATGTGCCGCAAGTAACCCTTGTTGACTAATTCAAAGACTGTGTGGCCAGTTTGACTGCTGATAATGGGTTGGGTTTTTCAGATGTCGATTTGACGCCAAAGGGGAGAAAGCACACTGATACTCTGCATGTCTTGATCGAATGCAGGGGTAATACCATGGCCCATGTACTAGTGGACACTGGGTCGTCACTAAATGTTCTGCCCAAGAAGGCTCTGGATAGGCTATATTGTGAAGGTTTGACCTTAAAGCCCAGTAACATTGTGGTGAGGGATTTTGATGGTTCAAAAAGAATGGTGCACGGGGAGGTGGACATCCCTGTCAAAGTGGGTTCCCATACATTTGAATCCACCTTCTACGTGATGGACATCAGACTACAATACTCTTGTTTGTTGGGTCACCCTTGGATCCATGAAGTTGGGGCCGTTACTTCTACGCTGCACCAAATGATGAAGTATCCAGTGAAGGGGAAGATTGTCACCGTGCATGGTGAAGAGGAGTATATGGTAAGCCACCTGAACTCTTTCAAGTATGTGGAGATGGACGGGGAATTCGTAGAGACCCCTTGTCAAAATTTTGAAGAGGTTCCTCAAATTATGGAATCAACCGAGAATATCACCAGCGTGCCGAAGATAACCAAACCTCATTTGAAGATGGCTTCTCGGAAGGACGCCAGAGAAATAGTTGAAGAAGGTGGGTGTACCATTTGGGGACAGCTCCCTGAATTTCCTCATAAAACAGACAAATTTGGTTTGGGCTTTACTTCAGGAGCTCAAAGGGCTGTTCGACGTGCTTGGGCTGGAGGACCTCCCCTACGCATCAGCAATCGTGGGGTTAACGCTATAGAAGATAATGATGAGGATGCTGATATTGACAATTGGATCTACCCTACTACCAACGGTGGACCTAGTAACTGGACGGCCAAAGATTTTGTGCCGATTTTTTTTGTTTAGCAGTAATTGTCTTACTTGTTTTTCGAATTTGTAATAAACAATATAAACTCCATGGCCTTGTATCTTACTCGAGGCACAATGGTTTATTTGTAAGGGTTATTATATGTTGTTGTACCCCAAAATTTTCCCTCTCATTTTATCAAGATTTCCCCCTCACCAAGCTCCTTGAACTCCAGACAAGATTAGGGTTTGGTCAGCTCAAGAGATCTCCTTGCCCTGATGACCTAAATTAGGGTTTGAGTTTGCACAAGGATTTTTGGACCTCCAATGCTCAAAGTGACTTTCATACTTCATGTTGGACTCATAAGTTTGTCCATACCAAGTTTCAAGCCTTGAATCAAATTTTTACCCAGTCAATTGGACAGTTGACCTAGAAATCAGCTGTATTGGGGAAACAGTCAACTGTGGCCAATTTACAGTCAAACCTCATAATTTTTGATCCACATCAACATTATAAACTCATATGAACCATTTGATCAAGTTTAGACCACAACTCCACAAGAAATTTGATCAGATCACCAAAAGGGCAAAAATGTCATTTTTAGGGTTTTGACTGTACAAAGGCAATTTCTGACTTTTGACCTAGCCAATGGCAAATTAGGCTCAACCATAGACTCAAGGAATCAATGGCATCATCTTTACCAATTCAACAAGTTCAAAAGATCTCAATTGCATTGGATTGACAAATGAATTTTCAGTCAACTGATCAAATTTTGACTGTACACTGAAAAGTCAAACTTTGACTTTTTGGTCAAAATCAAATGCCAAGGGTCACAATTCATCAAAACATGTCAAAACATTAAACTTGTTCATCAAGAAACCCATTTTTGCAAATTAGGGTTTAAAGTTGAAAATTTTCATAACTTAGAATTTTTCTAAGTTATGAAATTTTCTTAATTTTTCCTAACTTTGACCAACATTTTCACCATGATGCAATTGGATTAAAACAAAACTTACAACATGAAAGTTGTAGCCCTCCACAAAGTCTACAACTTTTATTCACAAAGTTTTCTCAAAAGAAGCTTGGATCTCAAGTTATGATTTTTGGAACAAGGGTCCCTAAAACTTTTAACTTAGTGAAATTTTGCCCTAATTTAGGCAGGATTTTGACCTATCTTCATGATCATTTTTCACATAGTTCCACTTGGAATCTCAAGTTGCATTTCAAATATGGATTATAGAGCATGTTTCAAGATTTCCAAATTGTCCAAGAACTCTCCAAACACATTTGTGGTTAGGGATAATCGAAGGCTTGAAGTTGGCAAAAACTCACTTTTCATCCATGGCATATTCATGTTCATCCAAGTTGCAATTTCAAGTCAGCATGCTTTGCACTAGATTACAGGCCTCTAAACCACTTCACACTCAATAATTTAATGCAAAACCATTGGTCTAAGCCATTGTTTTGGTCATTAGAGTATTGCACTTTGGATTAATCCCTAAGTAGAAAAAGCAAAGTTTCCATTTTTGCTTAAAATCATGCTTTATGTCAAAACTGATTTCTTGAGCATTAATCCATATCTTATGCAGATAATAAAATCTACAAGTTGGAGGGGCCAAGGGCAAAGTATGCAAGTATAAGGATAGCCTGTACAGGTCTGTTTCAATCACTTCCCACATTTTACTTCAAAAACAAGAAACTTGTCCAAAACAAAAAAACTTGAACACCAGCCAATATAAACTTATGCAAGCATTTTGAACATCTTTCTCACATCCCTCTGAGCCAGAAACACGATTTCTTGAGCCTCTAAACATCCCCTAGCCAGAAATCACCATCCATTGGCAAAACAGGGCAGAACCTGCAACTTGACTTCCATAACTCATTTGGCTCGTGCGTTTTGGCCAAAACCTGTTCAAACACCTTCCATTCGATCCATCCAAGCTATCCCAAACCACAAACACCAACTGTAACTCCATTTACAGGGTTTTCCATTTTCATTTTGAGCTTGTGCAGGTTGAGTTCTATAGGCTGATTCAAGTACATTCAAGGCAATCTAGGTATTAGAAAAGGTCAAGTGAAGTCCAAGCAAGCTCCCAGACATCTCAAGCCTTGTTGAAAAGCTCCACATTGCCATACACGAAGTCAGCTGAAACAGGTTTTTGTCAACTTTCTATCTCTCTATTTAGGAACATTTAGCCTTAGGTTTGTGAATAAGAAATGTGGTATTCATTGCCATGAAGTTGTACATATGCTCAGTTTTCATTTATATTAAGCATGCTAAGAGAATTTCATCCATGAACATACTGAAAAAACTAGGTTAGATTTTAGGGCCAGAGAAATTCTCTCTGGTCTTTGAGAGTTAAGACAAGTTGTTTATATGGTTGGAATCGTCTTGAAATGCTCTACAAGTTTGATGTTATGTGTTTTTGCAATAGAGCTCGTATACAGGATCTGGTATTTGAACAGGGCGCGCGCGTTTTCAAAGTCAGAAGGTTGAAGATGAAGTTGGTTTCGGCTGGGCTTGGTCCTGACTACTTTTGACACCTCTCTTTTTCTTTTTGCACCCCTGGCCCAATTTCTTGATATTTTATATTTTTGAATTTTTATTTTTATTTCTGATTTTATTTATTTATTCCCAAATATAAAAAAATACTCAAAAATATTTTTATAATTTTTTCACATTTATTTTGCATTTTAATTTTTATTTTTCTAACATAAAAAGCAATTTAATTACTTTTATCTTATTTATTCAAAACTTGAAAAAAATATATAAATGATACTTTTATTTTTATTCTTTTATTTTTATTCACACTAAAAATATTTTTCTAAATATATTTTATTTTTGTATATATTTTATTTTTATTTTATCATATTTAATATAATTAATACATTTGTAAATATATATACTCTTATTTTATTATATATTTAGAATAAAAATATAAAAATATTACACTTTTATTTTTATTATTAAATATAATTAAAAAATACTATTTTCTAAATATATTTTATTCTTATATATATTATTTTATTTTTATTGTTGCCTTTAAAAATAGGCCATGTTATGCATGTTGAGTATTTTGGTTAAGGTTACAATCCACTTGTTGCCTTTAAAAATAGGCCATGTTATGCATGTTGAGTATTTTGGAAAAACAAAAACAAAACAAAAGATCATAGTCCCTCGATGACGCTATCTTGGTTGCCTAAACAAAAATGATCAAGTCCCTCAAAAATTTGCCAAAAATACTTAACACAATTGCTATCATGGTCTATACGATGACCCGCGCCTGTCCCGTTTAACATCCTAACACAAGGTTGTTCACCAAATACAATGGTGAAATAACACTGTCAAAAGGGTTAAAAATATTAGGAAAGATCTTTGAGTAAATTAGGGTAGATAGCTCTTAGTTACTTGATCAAAAGCTTGCTAAACATCCTTGCTATTTTCAAACACACTTCACAACATAATTTCAAAACATTTCCCAAATTAAACTTTCAAACATTGAAATCTTTTCAAAAGACAAAAACATCTTTGTATACATTCAAACAAGAATCATTGCAAAGGTTATCACAACGATGGCCTTTTTTCAAAACATCTTTCAAAACCACACATAAAGCACCATTTCAAACAATTGAAAAGCAAAAGCAAGTGATCTAAACAAGTAACTAAGAGACCATGGATAACCATGGATGAAAAGGGTGCTTGCACCTTCCCTTTTCATAATCTACTCCCCGAACCCAAGAAAACATCTCAAAGGTATTTCCTGTGCTTTTTGACCTTTCCTTAGGATAAAATAAAAAGTCGGTGGTGACTCTTGCTAAACCGAAACATTTGCGAACATAAAACACAAAATCCCAAGTCAGTTCTCCCACCGTATCACATATGTCATTTTCATAAGTCATCAATAAAACATTGGAGGTTTCTTGCATACAAATTTTGCGCTCTCTGTTTTTATTTTCTTCTTTTAACTTTATCAATACAACTATGCTCTTACACACACTCACATATCAAACTGCAGATCCATATCCACTCTGGATCCCATTAATAACAGTTATGCTATTTCCAGTTATAACTTTGAAAATCCGATCAACCAAGCTGAGGACGAAGGTGAGGAAGATTGTGAGGTGCCTGGAGAATTTGCTAGACTGTTACAACAGGAAGAGAGGGCTATACAGCCTCATGAAGAGCCAATTGAGATGATAAACTTGGGCACAGAGGTAGACAGAAAAGAAATCAAGATTGGCGCAAATATGGAGATTAATGTCAAACAACGATTGATATAGATGTTGCACGATTATGTTGAGATCTTAGCTTGGTTATATGAAGACATGCCTGGTTTAGACACTGATATTGTGGTACATCGTCTGCCGACTAAAGAAGATTGTCCTCTGGTTAAGCAAAAGGTCTGCCGTATGCGCCCTGAAATATCAAAGAAGATTAAAGCAGAGGTTATGAAACAGTTTAACACTGGGTTCTTAGCTGTCACCTCCTATCCGCAGTGGGTTGATAACGTTGTTCTGGTACCTAAGAAGGATGGTAAGGTACATATGTGTGTGGACTACAGAGATCTGAACAAGGCAAGCCCCAAGGATGACTTCTCGCTTCCCCACATCAATGTTCTGGTTGACAACACCACAAAGCACAAAATCTTTTCCTTCATGGACATTTTCTCTGGGTACAACCAAATCAAGATGGCATCCGAAGATATGGAGAAGACAACCTTCGTCACACAGTGGGGCACTTTCTGTTACAAGGTGATGCCTTTCAGATTAAAGAATGTTGGGGAAACTTATCAGTGAGCCATGGTAGCTTTGTTCCATGATATGATTCACCATGAGATAGAGGTTTATGTTGATGACATGATAGCCAGGTCTCAAACCGAGGAAGAACACCTGGATCATCTTCAAAAGATGTTTGACAGGTTAAAGACGTACAAGTTGAGACTGAATCCGAACAAGTGCACCTTCGGGGTAAGATCTGGTAAACTTCTGGGATTCATCGTCAGTGAAAAAGGTATTTAGGTAGACCCTTCAAAGGTGAAGGCCATACAATAGATGCCGGCTCCCCGTACCGAGAAGGAAGTTAGAGGTTTCTTGGGACGTCTAAATTATATCGCCAGGTTCATTTCACATCTGACTACTACTTATGAGACGATCTTCAAACTCCTAAAGAAAAATCAAGTAGTAAAATGGAATGGCGAATGCCAGACCGCTTTCGAAAGAATCAAGGAATACCTTTAAGAACCACCAATTCTGATGCCTCTGATTGAAGGAAGACCTTTGATAATGTACTTAACAGTGTTAGACAATTTAATGAGGTGTGTGATGGGGCATCATGACGAGTCTGGTCGAAAAGAGCATGCCATATACTACCTTAGCAAAAAGTTTACCGACTATAAAACACGATACTCACTGCTCGAGAAAACTTGTTGCGCTTTGGCATGAGCTGCTTGCCGACTAAGACAGTATATGTTGACCCATACTACTTTGTTGATATCTGTGATACGGTGGCAGAACCGACTGTTAATACTGGTTTTGCTTTTTTTGTTCGCAAATGTAACGGTAAGCAAGAGTCACCACCGACTTTTATTTCATCCAACTAAGGAAAAGGAAAAAGAACAGAAAAAACCTTTTTCGAGATGTTTCTGAGTACGGGGGGTGGATTATAGAAAGGGAAGGTGTTAGCACCCTTTCTATCTGTGGTTTTCCACGGGCTCTTAGGTACTTTACTCATTTTTAAAATTGCTTGTGTGTGCTTGTTTTGAAAAGTTTTACTTCGTGATAACCCTTGTATCGGTCCTCAAGAGTGTGACGAAGTTGTTTCGAAAACTGTTTCTGAAAAGTGTTTGTGTGAAAATTTTTGTTTGAGCAAGTACATAGGAACTAATCTACCTACTCGAAAAAAGTCTGTTTGTTTTCCTTTAGACAGTGTTGTCCTATTATTAAGGAATAGGTAGCACCGTCGTTGGAGTTTTAAGGGATGTTCGAAGGGACAAGTACGATCACAAAAGCAATGTTAGGGAATTTTAGTAATCATCCTAAAGCCTTAAAGATCTTTTTTCGAGGCAACATCCGAATGGGTCATTTTAGATCTTTTGGGACTAGAGGATGACCACTAACATTCCCTATACTTTATGACTGTTTACCGAAGGCAACCGGAGTGGAGTAAACCCTAGGAGTGAGCATGTGCAAGTGTATTTTTTTAGTTAATTATCTTTTCACAATTAGGGTTTTCTAATGTTTTAATTTCAATTTGTTTTTCCATAGAATCCTATACATACATCTAAGCAGTTTATAGTTTGCGGAAATTAAAATGCGAGAAATTAAAGTCCTAGATATTACAAGGCTTTCGCAGATACATAATTATTTTGATTGTAAATAAAGATGCGGAACTTTAAAACCCTAATTACTATTACAAACTCGGAGCAGTTACAATAATAATAAAAAGGGAAAACTAAAGGCGCGCGCGGCGAATTAAATGCGAGAAATAATTGGAAAACCTAAAAATCTAATTGAGAAAATATTTAGGTTAATTTTTGAGAAAAATTAGGCTATGTACAAATTTAACCCTAATTCTATTTATTTTAAATTATAATAAAAAGGAATTAAATTACCCTAATTTAATTAAACTAATTAATTAATAAAATATTTTTATGAAAAATGATTTTTGATGTTTTTATGATTTTCTGATTAAATTAAAAACATGATTATTGGTGTTATTTGAAAAAAGAAATAATTAATAAATAATAAAAAAGAATTGAAAATAAAAAAGAAAAGAATTGGGCCTGTATAATGAGAAATTAGGGAGGTGCGCTGCCAAATTCTGGTTAGGCCCAAAGATGCTGAGCCCATTCTTGCGCCCGATTCTGTGCAGCAACGTTTGGAGAATGCACCATGGTCCTTTCTTGGTTTAAGCGTTGGATCTGTGTTGGTAATGATCCAGTGGCTGGATTTTGAGGCCACACGGTAGGCGCTTGGAACATGTATACATGGAATGTGCAAAGGAACATTAAGAAAATAAAGAAAACACAGGACCTGGGATCGAACCCAGGTCCTCTCCACTATCCAACACACGCTTCACCACTGGGCCATATTGTTTAGTTGTCATTATAATAAGATTAAATGATAATATACAAAATAAGGTGAATAAACTGAAAAACGCGTGTACTTCAAACAAGCCAATGATGTTGTGCCAAATCATCATCTTCTTCTCCTGTCCGTCGTCTTAGGCAAATACCTTATACCTACGGACAAAACTCCATAGCCATATCCCTACAAGCTTCAAAAACCCACAAATCACATGATAAACTAAAAGTGAGTACATTGATCAATTCGTCTTGTTCCCATGAGCATCATGGTATCCTTTTCTTGGCCTAACTTTACCTGTACAGAGAAGCCTTAAAACAACTTCTTAAACCCTAGCCATGGCAGTCATCAATATAGGCATCAAAATGCAAAATTAATTGAACCAAAACATTCCAAATGATGATACAAACATAATGCTATGCTTAAGAGTGGTTAATCATGCGTAAATTGTAAAATCAAAATCAAGCTTGTATGTGCAAATCATGGGTTTACCAGGAGCGATTCTGGGCTTGGGAAGGCTTGCAAACGATCGTGTTAGCTTCAGGAGATCTCCAGGAAGCGATTGGAAGCTTTGGAATGTCTTGAATCACTCTCTATGTTAGAAAACAATCTACCACATTTTTGCCAAAATTTGAGTTTTATTCTTCAGCTCTCACGACTGCAATCCTCCTTCTTTTGCCTTGGCTGCGCCGTGTATATGTAATAGAGTGTATTAGGTCAACAACAACATATTGAATCTTCTGAATTCATGGTAATTGAATGTGATTTGTTTGCTATATGATATATTTCCAAAACCATCCCAATCATGATATTTTTGCCTCAATTTTCCTTGATTCGATTTGATCTGATTAGGCTAGCTTAATTAGATTTGGTTCTAACAAAAATCAATCTTTTATATTTTTTGTTATTTATTTGATTTAATTTGACTTTTAAATAATAAAAATCAAAATAAAATGAATAAATAGAGAAAATAATATATGGGTTCTGATTTGGGTCGTGGACCATGTCTTCAACAAGATACAATCATGAAAAGCTGGACCCATTTGACAAAAAATGCACTTTTAAGCACATTTGGCTTTTGGCAATTTTCCAAAAATGGTCAACTTTGACAATGCATATCTCTTCCAATTTTAATCCTAGAGAGGTGTTCTTGGACTTTTTAGAAATCTTAGGATGTCTCCTAAACAAACCTTTTGGTTTCATCTCAATTGGATCTTCCATGTTCATGTAATAAGCTTTGACCTAATAGGTGTTTTTGTTGACTTTTCAAAAGGACCTATAATGTAGAAATTCATATCTTTTTATGAGTGCATTTTTTGAACTTGAGGGATGAAGTTGAGTTGTAAGAAATTGGATTCTATTCAAAATGAGCCTTGGATGAGAAATTTCTGATAAAGTATGAGAGAGTTATGCTGGGTCAAAGTTTGGTTGACTTTTCCTAAGAAACCCTAATTTAGCAACTTTTGGGTTTTGATGAATTAGGAGCATTCCTTGAGGAATCATCATCAAACTTTGATAAAATGATGAATATAACTTCATAATGTTGATGTTGAGCAAAAATCTTGAAGTTTGACTGTATGTGGGCCACAATTGACTTTTGACCTAATATAGTTGATTTTCAAGCATCTGAGCAGTTGATTGAGCAAACTTCTTGTACAAGGCATGAAACTTGGCATGGATGATCTTGAGGGAATATTAGGAATGTGGAGAGCATATGAGGCCTTTGGAGCTCACCCATCTTGATTAAAATGGAAACCCTAGTTGGAGGTTCATAGCTTTAGGAGAGAGTTTGTCTGATCAACTCTTGGGTATCCTTGAGCAAGTTAAGGATCTCCATGAACATATGTTGAGTAAAATGGGAGGGAAAATTTTGGGGTACAATAGCTTCCCCTGTTCAATCTTCTTACACCTTAGGATGTAGATTGGCTTGTCTGCCTTTCATGATCTGAGGGTGGAAGATGATTGGACACTAGAGTGCCCATAAATTTGCACTCGCATGAAGTGCATGGTGATCGATTGATAATATCGGGAATGGGCTTATAGATGCCATTTGGAAGGTTACGAAGGATCGTCGGAGATGGGCTTAAAGATTCTGTTGTACCCCAAAATTTTCCCTCTCATATTCTTCAAAATTTGCCAAGATCAAGGTTCAAAATCTCCCAAGGGTTGCATAGTCCAAATGCCTCCTAACACAGTCAAAATTAGGGTTTTGGTTCTGGGAAAGAAATTGAAGTTTTCAAGGGTCCAATCAAGTCCCATATGCCTACATACATTGTCAAGCATCCATATGTCAAGTTTCAAGACTCACAACATCAAATTGCACAGTCAAAAACCCTAAATGCTTCACAGTCAACTACGGGGGCAAAATGGTCATTTGACAGTAAAAAGTCAAAATTTTTGGTCAACATATTATTTTGAAGCCACAAACATCATTTGATCAAGTCTTGATCATGATTCTCAAAGCATGGCTCAAAAAGTCTCAAGATGCAAAAATTTTCATTTTTGGACAGCTGGAAAAGTCAACTGCAAATTGACCAAGGCATAACTTCTTCATGGTTTATCATAAAAATTCCATCAAAATCTCATTTTGAAGATAATTACATTTCCTACAACTCATCTTCACACTTCAAGTCCCAGAAATGCTCTCACAAAAAGTTATCAATTTCAACATTATAGGTCATTTTCAAAAGTCAACAAAAAGGAACTTTAAGTCAAAGACCATAACTTGAGATTGGTAAATCAAAATGACATGGGACCAAAAGCATTGGTTAGAGGACTTCAAGACCTTTCCAAAATGTCCAAGAACATGTTCATAGCTTCAAAATTGAGCAAGATATGCCTTGTAGAAGTTTGGAAATTTTTGGGGAATTTTGAAAAGTCAACTTTGCACAAAAGGCTTCAAAAATGCTAATGAGCCACAAATTCTTCCATGAATCATTACCCAAAGGCTATGCACGACCCATTGACCTCAAAGGGATGTATTTTCTTATTTTTGATTAATTATTTGAATTTTTAATCTTATTAATTCATTTAATTAAATTTAATTATAAGAAAAATATTAAACAATGGTTTTAAATCTTTTTTGTGCAGCAAATATGTCCATTATGAGCTAAATATTTCGTGCATCAATTAGCAAGGCAATATCTTCCACAATTGGCAAGGATTGGCATGAAAAAAGATTGGAAAAGATATGGAGAAAATCAAATATTCAAAACATGAATGCATGGATCTTTGGACTTGGTTTTGACCTAATTTCGTTCAAATACTTATACACAACTAAACCCTATGGCATTGGACACGAAAAACTGCACACAGGCTGCATACCAAGTTGTCAAATTTTCATCAAAAGTTGGAATCTGAAAACATAGTTACAAGGCGTTTCAAAGCTCCAAAAGCCTTCCAATACATTCCTGACATTGCTAGGAACGTGTTGCAATCAAGAACCAATCTCTAGACCTCAAGAATTGGTAGAGCGAAGTCTCACTTTTCATAAATATGTTCATTATCGTGTTTTAATTTTCAAGCATTGTTCATGTGTTTTGTTGATTGATTTACACTAATATAGATGTTCTGAAGCTAATGGTACCCTTTAATTGAACTAACAATGCCTATATCAAAATCTGCCATTGATGGATATTAGGGTTTCAGGAGCTCTAATTTAGGGGTTTACACATATGGCAAAATCAGGCTACCAAACCTATGCCATTGGATTCGTGACCTCAAGACAAGACTAACTCACTACTCGCGCCCTTTTTATGTTAACCCAGGTGCTAATCGCTATTTTTTTCTGGTTGAGTTTAGTGGGGGTTTAAAACCCCCGCTATTTGGTTATATTACAGGTACAAAGATGAAGAAGAAGGCTAGCGTGTCTGAGTGTGGTTGGACAATTCAAAAGTTAGCGCGTTTTTGTTGGTTCAGCGTAATTATCTTTGTTTTCATATATTATATTCTTTGTTTATCCAATATCCAAACGCGCTTCACAGCTCAACTGGCAAAGCATTCACTTGGTAAACGCTGGGACCTGGGTTCGATTCCCAGGTCCCCCCACATATTTCATATTTTTCCTCCCAACATGTTTCCATGCAATACACGTCCCAGGGCTCATCATACAACCTCACATGCTAGCTTGCCACGCGCCCATGAGCTTCAATCCAAAGGCCACAAAAGAGGTTTACCATATGCCTCAGTCAATGGATGCACACGCAAGCACATAAAGTCAAAGAGGGCTTTGTTTCAGTGGGCCAAAATGCTCCAAAAACCTCCAAATGGGCCAGACACCCCCAAATGTTTGTATATTTTTTAATTCTCTTTTCTTTTCTTTTTCTAGTTCTTTTAATCATTTTTATTTAATTCACTTCAAATAATTAATTTTCACAATATAAAATACAGAAAAATTAAAATATGTTTAATTATATTTAATTTCTATTAATTTATTTTGTAAATAAATGTTAAATAATTAATTTAGTTAAATTAGGTTTTAAAACTTAAATCTTTTTCTTAACAAATTAAAATATGTAGAAATTAGGGTTTTTAACTTTTCATCATTTTTTTTATATAAATAATTTTCTCATTATTATTATTATTATTAAATATCTTTGTAAATAAATATGTAAATAATCAATTAGCATAAATTAGGTTTTAAACTTTAACCTTTTCTTTAATAATTAAAAATACTTAGAATTAGGGTTTCTCTTCAATTTTAATTTTCTTTATTTCATAAATACAAAAAACATAAAAAAAACATTCCTTTCCTTTTATTAAATAATTAATTAGCCTTTTTTAATTCAATTTAATTTCAAAAGGGTCCAACGCCCTCGAATGTTCAACTTTAACTCTTTCGCGCATTTATTTTATTTTCTTGTGAATATTATGTAACTGCTCAAGCCATGTAATAGTAACTAGGTTTTACTTTCCACATTTTTTAAACGGGTCTTTGTAATTTGGCGATGTATTGACCCGCTCCTTGTAATAGCGTAGGTTTTACTTCCCGCATTTAAATTTCCGCACTTTTAAATTATAATCGCATGAAAGAATGTATGGCCTAAATTAAAAAACAATGCGTAGATCACCATGATACATGTACAAGATAAAACATAACATGAAAACAACACACAAATTCACACACCACTCTTAGGGTACGCCTCACTGTTGCCTTGCCTTCGAAACGTGGTCGTCGAGTATAGGACGTTTTAGTAAGTCCTTATGTCCATGACATGATCCAGTTGCCTCGAAACGGTTGCCTCGGAATTAAAAAGGATCAATGGCATAAGGGTAGCTTCTAAGGTGTCCTACTGTTACTCGGGTGACCACACTGTCCCTACAAACGAATTGACCCGAACACCTCCAACGGTGGTGCTACCTACCTCTCAATGGTGGGATGGCACTACCTAAAGGAAATTTACATAGCCTAATTCCTTAGGGTAGGTAGATGACTCATAGATACTTGCTCTAAAAAACAAATCAAAACTCTTTTCACACCGACACTTTCAAAAAAGCTTTCAAAACAATTTTTCAAACACTCTTGAGGACTGATACAAGAGTCGATCTGAAATCTTTAAAACAAAAATTTTTCAAACTCACTCACAATTGAAAAGCAAACACTTTTGAAAACACAATGAGCAAGTATCTAAGAGCCCATGGATAACCATGGATAGAAAGGGTGCTAACACCTTCCCTTTCTATAAATCTACCTCCCGAACCGAGAAACTATCTCATAAGGAATTTTGCTGTGCTTTTGTCCTGTCCATGTTGGAGAAAATAAAAGACGGTGGCGACTCTTGGTTACCGCGACATTTCGCGAACCAGCGTTAAACAGTCAGTTCTATTTCCACCGATCACAGAACTGGCGACTCTGCTGGGGAATATTGCTTAAAGTGAGGTGTACCTTAGGATAGCTCAGACTTGTGTTTTCAATTGCTGTGTTTGTTTGCTCTATTATTTTGGGTATTGTTTCGGAGTTACATAGATCCTAACCTGGATCTGGGGATACCCTGTTAGGTAGCATAAGCTGTGAGGGACCTGTCCGGCGTAGACCGACACAGGTGAAACAATGGCTACATTGGTGTGGCGCCTTGGTCCGTACCGATATCCCTTGTGTCGCAACGAGGAGAATATGGGTCTTCTGAGGAGTCATTAAGCACCAACCAACCTTAGAACCTTAAATGACCCAACTTGGCCAATAGAACAGTAGCAGTATGCTACGCCCATTGAGGCTAAACTCTCGTGATGGTTCTGGCCGCAAGAAAAGATTGCGATGCTGGAGTTATGACCGATTGAGGGTAGTCAGTGATATTGGGATCCTCTAGAACCCGATTACTTCTGATAGGACAGGTATTAACCAACAAACTGAAAGAGGGTAATACCTAGACCCCATGCTGGCCTAAACTCTAAGGGCTTCTCTTGTGTGACTTGTGTGCCTTCCAACTTGACTATTTGCATGCTTGTTATCTGACACTTGAGTTTCTTACAGGTTTTGTTTACAGTCCTTAATTGGGACTCATAATAGGATTTGCCTACATTACCCCATGCATAGCATAACATCATACCATTGCATACACCCCGCATAAGGACTAATCCGTTTCAAGGATCTCAAGGGCTTGTGATGCAGGTCATGATGAATCAGAATGTCTAGCAAGGGGCAAAGGGGATTTATTTTCCTCTAGCCAGGTTGATGATCTGAGTCAGAGGCTATGACCCACTTGACATGGTGAGCCTTGACTCTTGAAGAATGTTCCCCTAACCAAGGTTGTTTGGAAATCAAAACCAGACATGATGACTAAAGTCAGGGGCTATGACCCACTAGATATGGTGAGCCTTGACCCTTGAAGAAGGACTCTCAACAACATGAAGTTCCTTCAATCAAGCTACCAGATTCAAATTCTAACAATTTTTCTTATTTACCCCGCGAGATCCTTGGAAACATTGCATGCATACATACATATCATTGCATTACAGGTACCCCTTTTACAGGTTGCTTACCTTCTTCGCTGTTTATTTCAGCTCGCCATCATGAATCCTGAATCATCTACTGAGCAATCCATCAAGGCCCTCCAGGCTCAGAACGCCCAGTTCCAAGAGTTGTTCATGAGTCTAGCCCAGGGGCAACAAGATCTGAAGACCCTGCTTTTGAAAAAGAAGAAGAAGAGGACGGTGCTGTTCAACCCTAGACGCAAATCTGGGAATGGATCACAAAATGAAGTTGAGCAGACTACCCCATCTGTTGGGAAAGACAGTCCCCAAGAAAGGGAGGTTCCTAGTCCAGTGGTCTCCGACAACGAGACCGATTACAATGATGAGCAGTACCCTCCAGCTGAAGACAGATATAAACAGTTGGAAGACCGGCTAAATGCCATGGAGATACAAAAAGTGCCCGGTCTGGACTTCGAGGATCTAGGTCTGTCTTCTGGGGTAGTGATCCCGCACAAGTTCAAGGCACCTGCTTTTGCAAAATATGACGGGGCCTCCTGTCCTAAGCTGCATCTCAGGTCTTACACAAGGAGGATCCATCCCTACACGGCTGACAAGAATTTGTGGATTCACTTCTTTCAGGATAGTCTGGCCGGAACTCAACTCGACTGGTTCTATCAACTGAATGGAGCCAACATCCGCAGCTGGGAGGACTTGGCCACTGCGTTCTACAAGCAATACCAGTATAATGCCGACCTTGCTCCCACGCGTACTCAGCTTCAGGGGATGTCTATGGGTACAGGCGAAGGCTTCAAAGAATATGCTCAAAAATGGAGGGACCTTGCTGGAAGGGTACAACCACCTCTGACTGACCGCGAGCTCGTCGACATGTTCTTGGGGACCCTGTCTGGTCCATTCTTCAACCACCTGATTGGGAATTCTGCTGCTGGGTTTACAGATCTGATCTTGACCGGGGAAAGAATAGAAGCTGGCATCAAGTCGGGGAAAATACATAATGGTGATTCCTCAAACATTGAGAAGAAACCATCCAAGAGAGAATCTAGTGCTGTCAACGCGGTAACTATTGCAAAGCCGGCCGGTGCTCCTCAGCGTCACAATCAACAAAGGGAAGAGAGACCTAAAAGGCAATTCACTCCCCTCGGCATGACTTTGTCACAGGTATTGCCACAGCTGCTGGAAACCAAGTTGGTAACTCTCATGGACCCTCCAAAGAATCCTAACAGGACACCTTCAAGGTACAACCCCAATGTTCGCTGCGCCTATCATTCTGACAGCCCGGGGCATGCTACAGATGACTTTTGGACTTTGAGAAATAAGCTTCAGGATCTGATCGATGCGAAGGAAGTCCAGTTTGACTCTCCAGAGACTCCGGATGTGATCACTGCTCCCCTGCCAAAACATGACTAGGGTTGAAAAACTTTTGTTCATTCAAATGTTCAAATTGTAATTTTTCTTTGATTGTTCAAACATTTTGTTTCATGTCAAACTTGGTTATTTCATTAATGCATTACGCGTGTCTGTTTTGAAGTAATTATGTTTATTATGCTTAAAACTGCTTTCATTTTTTGATGTCAACTCTCAATTAATAATTCTAAGCCTCTTGAGGGAGGATGACGAAAACGATACCACAATCTACAGTATGCTTTTGAACAGACCCCGCTGATGAGGTACATGCATTGTTTCAATTCCTAAACACTGGAGTTATAAGGAAGATAATCCCTCGTCAACCCCTCTGAGCCAAAGAAGTTGGAGTTTTTTTTCTTTTTCGAAATTAAAACCCTTAATCATAACCTGGGGTAGGGTAGTTCTCTCAGTTGATCCAAGTGCATA
Organism: Vicia faba; assembly: GCA_948472305.1. NCBI lineage: Eukaryota > Viridiplantae > Streptophyta > Magnoliopsida > Fabales > Fabaceae > Vicia > Vicia faba. The sequence continues at coordinate 284,491,577 of OX451739.1, read as the reverse complement.
ACAAATGGCACCAAAGAGGTCCTTACAAAACAAAGAAAGACAGTGATGGTTCCGAACAATCATAAAGACAGGCAGTCGTTACTTCTCAAAACTAAAGCCCAATAAGTCAAAACCTATGAAGGAGACTTATAAAACTGGGGCATCCCGCTGACTGTAATTCCAAAAGAAACAGTTCAGGCAAAAAACAGGGATAATGAAATCAAAAAGAAAGAGGTCCAACAAATCCTCAACAAAAGGAAAGGACTGCCTATTCAAATGAATTGTCAACATCCGAACCATCATTGGAATATCAGGACAAAGACCCAAATAAGGTCAAACGCACGATCAGCTGAGTTTAGGTTTGAAGAACATTACGAAGAGCGGGTGGGTACAAATAAAATTTGAGCCTTTACCTTTTGTTTCTTAAACTGTGAACCTGGCCACGTTATAACCCTTAAAAGTCCTAGCTGAAGCATGGGTTAGTTCGAAAGCATACTGTTACAAAGGTATCCTGACTCCTTAAGGCTTGCTGTAAAATACTGAGTTGACATCACAGTTTACAAAAAAATTCACTTGTCTTTACTGAAAAATGCATTTTCAAAAACTTCAAGACAAACATAAGCTTTGCATTTTTAACATAACTTTGTTTGCATATGACTATTTGTTTGAACAGCATAGAAGTTCGCACGATGAATGTCTCATGAACAAAAGAATCTCCAATCAAGGGGCATGGCCTGATCATTGTCCATCATCTGGGGCAGTCCAGTCAAGATTCGGAGAATCTCTCAAACGCCAAGCAGCCTGGGGCAAATCTCCATCTAGATCACTTGGGGCATTGGACGATCAAACGAAGATCTTCTGGTAGTATGGCAACACAATACTGCTGACAATGACAACTCCCTACGTTCTGAGAGCCCGGACATAGTCGAAAAAATACGACGCAAAATCAAAGACCCTCTAGGTTGACACACCTAGGCAAAAATAAGGGCTTCCCGACGAACCAAAAGGGTTCGGGCAAATAAAGGGATGAAATGGAAAAATCTGTACACCCGGCAAGTCGAAAACCTGAAAAGGCGGCTTGGGCAAAAATGGGTATCCCGGTGGACTGAAAACCCGAAAGGGCAGTCCAGGCAAAAGTTAGGGATCAAAGCGTACGACTATGTCCCGACATCTCGTCACTTGTCTACCAGAAGAAGATTTGTCAATCGGCAGTCATCAAGCACCTCCGTAGGTATATTCTCCCACAGAAATAGGGGCAATGATGAGTTGTCTAAGCAATCTAGTTACTCTGTCCAACAAGGTACTAAGATAGGTTCGGCTGAAGAACAATCAAGATGCCTTAATTCTCCAGAGAGTGAGCCAGGATTCAACAATTCTCTCCCAAGCAGAGTTAATATACTGTCAGCCTTAAAGAAGTTGGATTATCTCCAGAAGATCTCAACACTCCCCAACGGAATATACAAACATTCCTAGCAAGCATCCCCGACAATCTTGATCTAAGATTGTTCCCCGGCGGTGTACAAGACATTCAGTGGAGCCACCTCCCCAGTATATCTCAAAATTTCCCCAGGAGAGTCCAGTCCAAAAGTTTCCCCAGGAAAGTGGAATCCATCTCCCCAGCAGGTCTTAAAGCTTATCCCCAGTAGATTCTGGAAGCTTGTCACCCGCAGAACACGAACGCGTCTCCCGACTTTATTCAAAGGTTATTTCCCCACCAGGATATAACTGGGTTATCCTCAGCCAAAAACTACGGAAAGTCCGTCCTCGGCGAAGTCTTCCTATCCCCAGCGGAGTTCATCAATTCCCTCAACAAAGCTCAACAATGGTATCCCCAGCGGAGTTATCATCAAACCTCAGCGAAGTACCTCTCTTTCCCCACAGAGTTCACTCCCTGCAGAGTAATTTATTCGCCAAGTTTAGTCCTCAACGGAGTCATCTTCTCCTACTGGTATTCTTGCAACATCAGCCCAGGATCCAACAAGCTCCCGACATCCGTCAAAGATTTACTTTCCTAAACGAGAATACATTCATAAACATCACATCTTCATACACTATGGCATGCATGCATCATATCACATAATCTCATTTATGCTGAGAATATCACCGCTTGATCCGTACCATGCATTGCATATGACTGACCTTTACCTTTCAGGAAGGATACAGTTAAATGATCAGCTATGTCAAATCCAGTCAAAGTAGACAAATCCAGTCAAAAGAAGACAAGTCCAGTTAAAATTACTTCCACTTGTCGTTATAGACACTCGTCGTTATAGACACTCGTCGTCATAGACACTCGTCGTTATAGACACTCGTCGTTATAGACACTCGTCGTTATAGACACTCGTCGTCATAGACACTCGTCGTTATAGACACTCGTCGTCATAGACACTCGTCGTTATAGACACTCGTCGTCATAGACACTCGTCGTTATAGACACTCGTCGTCATAGACACTCGTCGTCATAGACACTCGTCGTCATAGACACTCTTTGTCATAGACACTCGTCGTTATAGACACTCGTCGTCATAGACACTCGTCGTTATAGACACTCGTCGTCATAGACACTCGTCGTCATAGACACTCGTCGTTATAGACACTCGTCGTCATAGACACTCGTCGTTATAGACACTCGTCGTCATAGACCCTCGTCGTCATAGACACTCGTCGTTATAGACACTCGTCGTTATAGACACTCGTCGTTATAGACACTCGTTGTTATAGACACTCGTTGTTATAGACACTCGTCGTTATAGACACTCGTCGTTACAGACACTCGTCGTCATAGACACTCGTCGTTATAGACACTCGTCGTTATAGACACTCGTCGTTAAAGACCACCCGTCCATGAATATAACCTGTCAGTAGAGACAACTCACCAACTTTCTGAATTCCAGACTCGATTCCTGTATCTTTCCAGGGCACGTCTGAAGAGTTTGAGGATCCGATTCCTGTATCTTGCCAGGGTGTATCTGTTGACGACTACAATTCCAGACTCGATTCCTGTATCTTGCCAGGGCAGGTCTGAAGAGTTTGAGGATCCGATTCATGTATCTTGCCAGGGTGTATCTGTTGACGACTAACATTACCAGACTCGATTCCTGTATCTTGCCAGGGCACGTCTGAAGAGTTCGAAGATCCGATTCCTGTATCTTGCCAAGGTGTATCTGTTGACGACTGTATTCTCCGGACTCGATTCCTGTATCTTTCCAGGGCACGTCTGAAGAGTTTAAAGATCCGATTCCTGTATCCAGCCAGGGCACATCTACATAAAGAGTTTGAAGATCAACTCCTGTAACAGGCCAGGTAATTATTTCTTTTTCTCAGGTACGCAAGTTCTCGCTAAGGAATCTCTTACGCGATCGACAACCTCCCGATGGCATCTTTAAGCCCATCCACATACCGATAATCTCCAAATGGAATCTATAAGCCCATTCCCGACAAGGTACTGTCACACTTCCAGAGGGCATCTATAAGCCCATCCATATATCAACAGTCTCCAAATGGCATCTATAAGCCCATTCCCGACAAAGTTCTGTCACACCTCCAGATGGCATCTATAAGCCCATCCCCCTATCCATCATCTCTCCAAATGGCATCTGTAAGCCCATTCCCTACATCACACTGCTGACACTCTACTATGTGAGTGCAAATTTCTGGGCACTCTAGTGTTCAATCATCTTCCACCTTCAGATTACGAAAGGCACGCCAGCCAATCTACATCCTCAGGTCTAAGAAGATTGAACAGGGGCAACTGTTGTACCCCAAAATTTTCCCTCCCATATTCTTCAAAATTTGCCAAGATCAAGGTTCAAAATCTCCCAAGGGTTGCACAGTCCAAATGCCTCATAATACAGTCAAAATTAGGGTTTTGGTTATGGCAAAGAAATTGAAGTTTTCAAGGGTCCAATCAAGTCCCATATTCCTACATACATTGTCAAGCATCCATATGTCAAGTTTCAAGACTCACAGCATCAAATTGCACAGTCAAAAACCCTAAATGCTTCACAGTCAACTACAGGGGCAAAATGGTCATTTGACAGTCAAAAGTCAAATTTTTTGGTCAACATCTTATTTTGAAGCCAAAAACATCATTTGATCAAGTCTTGATCATGATTCTCAAAGCATGGCTCAAAAAGTCTCAAGATGCAAAAGTTTCCATTTTTGGACAGTTGGAAAAGTCAACTGCAAATTGACCAAGGCATAACTTCTTCATGGTTTATCATAAAAATTCCATCCAAATCTCATTTTGAAGAGAATGACATTTCCTACAACTCATCTTCACACTTCAAGTCCAAGAAATGCTCTCACAAAAAGTTATCAATTTCAACATTATAGGTCATTTTCAAAAGTCAACAAAAAGGAACTTTAAGTCAAAGACCATAACTTGAGATTGGTAAATCAAAATGACATGGGACCAAAGGCATTGGTTAAAGGACTTCAAGACCTTTCCAAAATGTCCAAGAACATGTTCATAGCTTCAAAATTGAGCAAGATATGACTTGTAGAAGTTGGGAAATTTTTGGGAAATTTTGAAAAGTCAACTTTGCACAAAAGGCTTCAAAAATGCTAATGGGCCACAAATTCTTCCATGAATGATTACCCAAAGGCTATGCACGACCCATTGAGCTCAAAGGGATGTATTTTCTTATTTTTGATTAATTATTTGAATTTTTAATCTTATTAATTCATTTAATTAAATTTAATTATAAGAAAAATATTAAACAATGGTTTTAAATCTTTTTTGTGCAGCAAATATGTCCATTATGAGCTAAATATTTCGTGCATCAATTAGCAAGGCAATATCTTCCACAATTGGTAAGGATTGGCATGAAAAAAGATTGGAAAAGATATGGAGAAAATCAAATATTCAAAACATGAATGCATGGATCTTTGGACTTGGTTTTGACCTAATTTCGTTCAAATACTTATACACAACTAAAACCTATGGCATTGGACACGAAAAACTGCACACAGGCTGCATACCAAGTTGTCAAATTTTCATCAAAAGTTGGAATCTGAAAACATAGTTACAAGGCGTTTCAAAGCTCCAAAAGCCTTCCAATACATTCCTGACATTGCTAGGAACGTGTTGCAATCAAGAACCAATCTCCCGACCTCAAGAATTGGTAGAACGAAGTCTCACTTTTCATAAATATGTTCATTATCGTGTTTTAATTTTCAAGCATTGTTCATGTGTTTTGTTGATTGATTTACACTAATATGGATGTTCTGAAGCTAATGGTACCCTTTAATTGAACTAACAATGCCTATATCAAAATCTGTCATTGATGGATATTAGGGTTTCAGGAGCTCTAATTTAGGGGTTTACACATATGGCAAAATCAGGCCACCAAACCTATGTCATTGGATTCGTGACCTCAAGACAAGACTAACCCACTACTCGCGCCCTTTTTATGTTAACCCAGGTGCTAATCGCTATTTTTTTCTGGTTGAGTTTAGTGGGGGTTTAAAACCCCCGCTATTTGGTTATATTACAGGTACAAAGATGAAGAAGAAGGCTAGCGTGTCTGAGTGTGGTTGGACAATTCAAAAGTTAGCGCGTTTTTGTTGGTTCAGCGTAATTATCTTTGTTTTCATATATTATATTCTTTGTTTATCCAATATCCAAACGCGCTTCACAGCTCAACTGGCAAAGCATTCACTTGGTAAACGCTGGGACCTGGGTTCGATTCCCAGGTCCCCTCATATATTTCATATTTTTCCTCCCAACATGTTTCCATGCAGTACACGTCCCAGGGCTCATCATACAACCTCACATGCTAGCTTGCCACGCGCCCATGAGCTTCAATCCAAAGGCCACAAAAGAGGTTTACCATATGCCTCAGTCAATGGATGCACACGCAAGCACATAAAGTCAAAGAGGGCTTTGTTTCAGTGGGCCAAAATGCTCCAAAAACCTCCAAATGGGCCAGACACCCCCAAATGTTTGTATATTTTTTAATTCTCTTTTCTTTTCTTTTTCTAGTTCTTTTAATCATTTTTATTTAATTCACTTCAAATAATTAATTTTCACAATATAAAATACAGAAAAATTAAAATATGTTTAATTATATTTAATTTCTATTAATTTATTTTGTAAATAAATGTTAAATAATTAATTTAGTTAAATTAGGTTTTAAAACTTAAATCTTTTTCTTAACAAATTAAAATATGTAGAAATTAGGGTTTTTAACTTTTCATCATTTTTTTTATATAAATAATTTTCTCATTATTATTATTATTATTAAATATCTTTGTAAATAAATATGTAAATAATCAATTAGCATAAATTAGGTTTTAAACTTTAACCTTTTCTTTAATAATTAAAAATACTTAGAATTAGGGTTTCTCTTCAATTTTAATTTTCTTTATTTCATAAATACAAAAAACATAAAAAAACATTCCTTTCCTTTTATTAAATAATTAATTAGCCTTTTTTAATTCAATTTAATTTCAAAAGGGTCCAACGCCCTCGAATGTTCAACTTTAACTCTTTCGCGCATTTATTTTATTTTCTTGTGAATATTATGTAACTGCTCAAGCCATGTAATAGTAACTAGGTTTTACTTTCCGCATTTTTTAAACGGGTCTTTGTAATTTGGCGATGTATAGACCCGCGCCTTGTAATAGCGTAGGTTTTACTTTCCGCATTTAAATTTCCGCACTTTTAAATTATAATCGCATGAAAGAATGTATGGCCTAAATTAAAAAACAATGCGTAGATCACCATGATACATGTACAAGATAAAACATAACATGAAAACAACACACAAATTCACACACCACTCTTAGGGTACGCCTCACTGTTGCCTTGCCTTCGAAACGTGGTCGTCGAGTATAGGACGTTTTAGTAAGTCCTTATGTCCATGACATGATCCAGTTGCCTCGAAACGGTTGCCTCGGAATTAAAAAGGATCAATGGCATAAGGGTAGCTTCTAAGGTGTCCTACTGTTACTCTGGTGACCACACTGTCCCTACAAACGAATTGACCCGAACACCTCCAACGGTGGTGCTACCTACCTCTCAATGGTGGGATGGCACTACCTAAAGGACATTTACATAGCCTAACTCCTTAGGGTAGGTAGATGACTCATAGATACTTGCTCTAAAAAACAAATCAAAACTCTTTTCACACCGACACTTTCAAAAAAGCTTTCAAAACAATTTTTCAAACACTCTTGAGGACTGATACAAGAGTCGATCTGAAATCTTTAAAACGAAACTTTTTCAAACTCATTCACAATTGAAAAGCAAACACTTTTGAAAACACAATGAGCAAGTATCTAAGAGCCCATGGATAACCATGGATAGAAAGGGTGCTAACACCTTCCCTTTCTATAAATCTACCTCCCGAACCGAGAAACTATCTCATAAGGAATTTTGCTGTGCTTTTGTCCTGTCCATGTTGGAGAAAATAAAAGACGGTGGCGACTCTTGCTTACCGCGACATTTCGCAAACCAGCGTTAAACAGTCAGTTCTATTTCCACCGATCACAGATTCCATATAGAGAAGATATTGATTTCATAAGAGATTCCTTTGTGAGAATTCCTGTACCTACCTCCCAGGAGGACTTCACCGAGGAAAGTTGATTTATGTATTGGGAAATAGAGTCTAGGAGCTTCGGTTGGCCATTACTCTACTGGGGAATTAATTCTTGATTGAGGAGGTGGAAGTGAACTGCATATCTTGTCAGGGTCCAGGCTGCACAGTGACTTACTGGGGAAAGGTGAACTCTTCCAACTCTTTGACCCCCTACACCACTGTTTCACATTCCTTGATTACCAACTAGTACCTACTTTGGAGGAATTTTTTCAACTCCTGAGAATTCCTATTCTCCATCAACTACCCCACAACGGTACGAAAAGAGAACCAAAGCCTGGAGATGTTGCTCAAGCCTTACACTTGCAACCATCTGATATCAAAGGTCATTGGGAAACCAGAAGTGGTGTCAAGGGTTTCTTGGCAAAGTTTCTGTTTGAGAAGGCACAAGACTGCTGGAATTCTCTAGATCTACAAGCTTTTGAGGAGATTGTAGCACTTCTCATCTATGGGTTGGTCTTGTTCCCAAACCCTGATCAGCTTATAGATGTGAATGCTGTCAAGATTTTTATATCTCGGAATCTTGTGCCTACATTACTTGGGGACATCCTACACTCATTTCACACACGAACAATAAGGAAAAGAGGTGTTCTCATGTGCTGTACTCCTCTTCTGGCAAGGTGGTTTATTTCTCACCTTCCCCAATCAGTTTTGAAGAATGAGAAGGGTTTAAGGTGGTCACAACGGTTGATGACCCTCACACATTCTGATTTTAATTGGTGTTCTCGGTCCAGAGAAAATGTCATCATCATTGATCGTTATGGAGAATTCCCTAATGTCCCATTACTTGGCATTAGGGGAGGCATTACCTACAACCCCTATTTAGCTCTGAGACAATTTGGGTATGCCCGAAGGGATGGCCCTCATGATATGCTGATTTCTGACTTAGTTTTTGAATTCGACAACGATGCTCAAGGACTTCGACAAAGGTTTATCCGAGCTTGGAGGATGCCCAACAAAGTGGATAGTAAGACACTGGGACACAAGAATTCCATCCACCTCGAGCCTTATCTCAAGTGGGTCCGAACCCGCGCCCAGAATCTTATGATGCCATACCCTCACATTCTTCCCGTGATCAAAGAGCCTATTATGGAAGGAGAGGTTCCATACACCCTCCTACATCCAAACATGCCAACATCATTGGAAGAATTGCAAAAGAGTTGGATACAACTCAAGGAAGAGCGGAATACTTTTGAAGCCAGCTTCTATGCCAGTGAGAAGAAGGTTTTGGAACTTACCCGCCGACTTCACCAAGAGGAGACTCTTAACACTTACATCGCGCCAAAGAGGATGCGCAACGTCTTTTTACATTAAGAATTTTGTAATATTTTGCCCATGGGGCATTTATGTACTAACAAATTTCTTCTTATTAATATGACGTGTGTTCTTTTTGTTTGCAACAAATTTGAATTTCTAAATCCTTGAATGCATTACATGAATAACATATCATTCATCATATGCATAAACAGGCCTTCACACCAGGTTTCCTTATCTTTCTGCTGTTTATTTCAACGAGGTGGATATAGAACAGACGGTTAAAGATCTGCAAGCACAAAATTCCCAATTCCAACAACTCCTCATGACCTTAGCAAAGGGTCAAGAGAATCTTATAGCACTATTAGAGAAAGAGAAGGAACCAGAAAAGAAGAAAAGGAAAAGAATTGGTGCGGCCACTATGGGAAGGAGATTTGAGCATCAGGCTAGGAGAGTTCTGGAATTCCCCTCGACGTCTAACGAAGGGGTTGGTAAAGGAAAGGGAGTTGCAATGCCCTCTGAATCTGAGGCTGAAGAAGAAGAAGAGGAAGAGGACGAAGATTACTCCGAACAGCAGTACCCTCCAGCGGACGATAAGTATAAGAATCTTGAGGACCGGTTGGCAGCCATGGAGTTGCAAAGGGTACCTGGGTTAGATTTCGAAGAACTAGGGTTGGTTGCTGGGATCGTCATTCTCCCAAGTTCAAAGTAGCTACATTTGCTAAATACGACGGTTTGTCCTGTCCGAAGATGCATTTGAGGTCCTACGTCAGAAAGATCCAACTTCACTCTTTCGATAAGGAACTTTGGGTCCACTTTTTTCAAGATAGTTTGTCGGGTACGCAATTGGACTGGTTCTATCAACTTGAGAGATCTGATGTTCATAACTGGGAAGATTTGGATGCTGCTTTCTACCGACAATACCAATACAACACAGATTTAGCGCCTACTCGTACTCAACTACAGAGTATGGGTATGGCCTCTAATGAGGGATTTAAGGAGTATGCCCAAAAGTGGCGAGATTTGGCTGGAAGGGTGCAACCACCATTGTCGGATAAAGAGCTGGTTGACATGTTTTTAGGGACTCTATCAGGTCCATTCTTTAATCAATTGATCGGGAGCTCATCTACAGGGTTAACCGAATTAATTTTGACCGGTGAAAGGGTCAAAGCTGGCATTAAGAGTGGTAAAATTCAGAAGGATGCCTCCGCTTCCACTGCTATCAAGAAGACCTTCCCAGCCAAGAAGGAAGTTTCTGCTGTTCACACCCAGAGAAATCAAGGGAGAATGGAGCGCCGACCATCGGTGGGGCTGTAATGATCCAGAACTCCTCAGCCGATCAACCTCGAAGCAGTCAACCTAGAGATAACCAGCAAAGCGTAGAAAGGCCACAACGACAATTCACCCGGATCAATATGACACCGGCTCAAGTCCTCCCTCATATGTTAAAGTTGAACCTTACAACTTGAAAGAAGCACCAAAAAACCCAAATACTTCTTCTCCTTATTATCATTCAAATGCAAAATGTGTATACCACTCGGACAGTGTAGGGCATGATACTGTTGTACCCCAAAATTTGCCCTCCCATATTCATCAAAGATTTGTCAAGTCAAGGTCACAAAATTCCCCAAGGGTTGTGCAGCTCAACTGTCTCCTAGACAGTCAAAACTAGGGTTTGGGTTCTGATCAAGAAAATGAAGTTTTCAAAGGCCCAACCAAGTCCCATATGCCTACAAAGATGGTCAAGTATCCTCATATCAAGTTTCAAGGCATTCAGCTCAAAATTGCACAGTCAAAACCCTAAATTGCACTACAGTCAACTGTAGGGGCAAAATGGTCATTTGACAGTCAAAAGTTCAAATTTTTGGTCAACATATCATTTTGAAGCCACAAACATCATTTGATCAATGCTTGATCATGATTCTCAAAATTTGGCTCAGAAATCATCAAAGATGCAAAAGTTGCTATATTTGGACAGCTGAAAAAGTCAACTGAAATTGACCAGGGCATAACTTTCACATGGATTATCAGAAAAATTCCATCCAAAGCTCATTTTGAAGAGAAAGACATTTCCTACAACTCATCTTCATATTCCAAGTCCAAGAAATGCTCTCACAAAAAGTTATCAATTTCAACATTATAGGTCATTTTCAAAAGTCAACAAAAAGGGACTTTAAGTCAAAGGCCATAACTTGATATTGGTAAATCAAAATGACATGGGACCAAAGGCATTGGTTAAAGGACTCAAAGACCTTTCCAAAATGTCCAAGAACATGTGAAAAGCTTAAAAATTGAGCAAGTTATGCCTTGTGGAAGTTGGGAAATTTTTGGGAATTTTGAAAAGTCAACAATGGTTCAAATGATCCAAAAATACAAATGGGCCCATTTTTCTTCCAAGTTTCTTCATGCCAAGCCTATGCACGACCATTAAGCCCAAAGGGAAGTATTTTCTCATTTTTTAATTATTTATTTGAATTTATATTAATATTAATTCAATTAAATTATTTAAATATGTGAAAAATATAAACTTGACCTAAAAAAATCTTTTTATGCATGATTTGGCTTCTATAATTCGTGCACATGCTAATAGGGAAAGATTTGGTGCTAATTGATCAGAATTGAACCAAAAACCATGAAAAAAAAGATTTAAAAAAGATCTTCCAAAATCAAAGATTGAAAACATTGAATACCATGGATTTTGTGCAATATTTTTAACCTAATAGCTTCACTATATGATCAGGATCAAAGACCTAATGCTCTTACACTCTAAGCTGCGCCCAAACAAGCTATTGCATATTGAAATTTTTCCATAAACACAAAAATCTGAAATCAACCTTAGAAGTGGTTTTAAGCCCTAATTCTTATACCAAAAGCTTGCTCGTGATTCACTGATCGTATTCCAATCAACATCAACCACAAAAGCTCCAGGAATTAGCATCAAGAACTCAAACTGTAAAGCAAAACTGTTGAAATCGTATAGCATAATTCAAGCATCTTTTTGCATTTTTATTCATGTATTCATGCTCATAATGAAGTTTGCAAGCTAACCACTATGTTTAATTGCATTGTTTCCCTGTATATCAAATTCCACCATGCGCGATTTTTAGGTTTTGCAGGATTGTAATTTAGGGCTTTAGCGATAAGGAAAAATTCGCCCATGAAAGTATGACCATTGCATCCAGCTCCCCAAGACGAAGAGATTCATGTGGTCGCGATCAATTTATATATGCCATAGCGCTAGTCGCTATTTTCTGGTAGCTAGCCTAAAACTACGCTTCTAAAACCGTTGCAATAGGACCTTGTTTCAGAAAAAAAAGAAAGGCGTGAGGAAGATGATGTGTTGGCAACCACTGAGTGGTTCATTCAAACCAGCGCGCGCTTTTAGGGGCCACTGACCAATTTTGCTTTTTGTTATTTAATTGATATAATATATTAAATGAAACATAATGGCTCAGCTGGCAGGTACCAATGCATGCGACCTTCAAGACCTGGGTTCAAGTCCCAGGTCTGGCAAATTTCAATAATGTTTTTCAATACTCGTTCCTATGCAGGCACGCCCTTAAAGACCACCATACGCCTTCCTCATCTACCCATCCACGTGCATGTTTAGAACCAATTCAAAGGCAAGGATGCAAGGAACACGCTGTACCATAGTCAACAAATCACATGCTGTGCAAAAAGTCAAACGAATCAAAGCTTGTTGGGCTTGAATTGCTAGGCCTGAACCTCACATTTGGGTCTACACCCCACCCTGGTTTGCCCATTTTATTTATTTTTCTTATATCTTTTAATTATTATTTTAATTATTATGTTTATTTTAATTATTGTTTATTTAATTTTTAATCAAAATACAAAAACATCATAAAATTAAAAAATGCCCAAATAAAAATATAATTTTTATTTTAATTATTTTCTAAATAAATGCTTGTGATTACTTAGTTTTAATTAGGTTACAAATTTAATTCTTTTTAATAACTAAAATCCAAAAAATAGAGTTTAGGTTTAATAACTTTTATTTTCTTTTTTTAATTTTTCCCTTTTTTCAGAATAATAATATTAGTTATTTATTTTCATAAATTAAAAATTGTACATAAATAAATTAGGGTTTAATGTAGATTATATTTTAATTCTTTCATGATAAATAAAAATATTAGAATTAGGGTTTGCCTTTTAATCTAATTTCAATTAACTCCTTTTTCTCATTAAAACTAAAAAACACAAAAATACCATTTTCATTTAATTTTAATTTTAAATTCCTTATTAAGTTTAATTGTTTGCAAAAGGGTCCAACGCCCTAGTTTTGTTTTAATTCCTTTATTTCGCGCATTTATTTTATAATCGTTTAAATAATTATGTACATGTCCCAAAGCCTTGTAACAACTTTATTTCTCGCACTTTTTTCCGCTTTATTTATTTTCCGCTAAATCGGGTCCGGTTTAATTTTGGCGATGTGGACCCGCGCCATTTGTAATAGCCTTAGATTTATTTTTTTGCAAACTTTTTAACTGTTAACAAATGCATGCAAGAATGAATGTCCTAATTAAAATCAAGCGTAGATCACAAATAAACATGACAAGACAAATAACTGAAACATGACACACGATTCGCACACACCACCCCTAGGGTACGCCTCACTGTTGCCTTTCGAAGGGTGATCGTCGAGTAGAGGATGTCTTAGTAAGTCCTCATGATCCAGGAACCTGGCATGAGGGTAGCTTCTAAGGTGTCTTCCCATTGCTCTGGTGATCACCATGTCCCTACAAACTCGAATTGACCCGAACACCTCCAACGGTGGTGCTACCTACCTCTCAATGGTGGGATGACACTACTTTAAAGGACTCTTACACAGACGAATTCCTTAGGGTAGGTAGGTTCTCAAGGATACTTGCTCTAATTTCAAACAAATCAAAAGACTTTTCACATTAACACATTTTCAAAAGCTTTCAAAACAAATTTTTCAAACACTCTGACGTACGAGTCGATCTGAAATTTTTCAAAGAAACTTTTTAAACCCACATTGAAAAGCAAACAAACAATTTTGAAAACACATTGAGCAAGTATCTAAGAGCCCATGGATAACCATGGATAGAAAGGGTGCTAACACCTTCCCTTTCTATAACCTACCTCCCGAACCGAGAGCAATCTCTATAAGGAATTTTTCTGTGCTTTTGTCCTTTCCATTTGGAGAAAATAAAAGACGGTGGCGACTCTTGCTTCCGCGACATTTCGCGAACCAGCTTTAAACAGTCAGTTCCAGATCCACCGATCACAGAACTGGCGACTCTGCTGGGGAGTCATACTTAAAGTGGGGTGTACCTTAGGATTAAGATCACTGTGTTTTCAATTGTCTTCTTTGCTTGCTTTACTATTATGGGTTGTTTGGGAGTTCTATAGATCCTAACCCGGATCTGGGGGATACCTTCTTAGAAAGTAGCAACAAGGCTGTGAGGGAACTGTGCGGGGTATACCGACATGGTTGAAACAGTCTGCTACGTTGATGTGGCACTTTGGTGTGTACCGGTAACCCTTGAGTTCAGTCAAGGAGAGTACGGGGCCTCCGCGTGGTGTCGTGAAGCATCAACAGACCTTAGGAACCTTAATTGAACTATCTTGGCCTCTTTAGGGTAGTGAGATAACTGACTTTGGTGCAGTCCGAGGTTGGTTGATACTCGATACTACGCTCAATTGAGGGTTGCTTTCCTGGAATATTTCGGTCGCCAGTTCAGTGGTTAAATCGAAACGATGAACAATGAAGGCAATCCCGTGATATTGGGAACCTTAGAACCCGGTTACTTTGGTTAGGACAGGTTGAACCCACCAACTTCAAGAGGGTACTACCCAGACCCCATGCTGGCCTTAAACCTTAAGGGCTTGTCTTGTGTGCCTTGTGTGCCCTACATGTTTGTCTTTGTAAATATCTGTGGTGTGTTTAATCATAACATCATGACATCATCCAGCATCATATGCATTGACTAACCATTTCAGGGGTTCGAATTTTCATCTTTGTTCTTGTTTTGTAGGACATGGAAACTGTTCGTAGAAAGACCATTCAAGTCAGTCTTGTAAGGATCCCTCCTCAGCTTAAGGAGCTTATATCCAGGATTCCCGAGAACTCTTCATTCAGTGAAAGGCATGGAAGCCTCATCAGCTTGGTCAACACCAACATTGAGGAAGATATGATAAAGGTCTTGTTCCAATTCTTTGACCCTCTGCATCACTGCTTCACCTTCTTGGATTATCAGTTGGTACCTACATTGGAGGAGTTCTCCCGGCTCCTGAAGATCCCTATCCGTGATCAGCTACCCTTCAGCGGTACAGAAAAGGAACCTAAGCTTGAGGAGATTGCTAAAGCCTTGCACCTACAGTCATCTGACCTCAAGGGACATTGGGAAGTCAGAAGTGGTATCAAAGGGTTCTTAGCCAGGTTTCTGTTTGAAAAAGCCCTTGAATGTTGGAACTCCCTTGACTTGCAAGCTTTTGAAGAGGTTGTGGCCCTCCTTGTTTATGGTTTGGTGTTGTTCCCTAACCCAGATCAGCTCATTGATATCAGTGCCGTTCAGATCTTTATGTCCAGGAATCCTATACCTACGTTGCTGGGGGACATCCTTCACTCATGTTACACTCGAACCATGAGAAAAAGAGGTGTCCTTATGTGTTGCACTCCTCTCCTGGGAAGGTGGTTTATTTCGCACCTTCCCCAATCGGTCCTGAAGAATGAGCGGGGTTTGAGATGGTCACAACGGTTGATGACTCTTACGCATGCAGATATACATTGGTGTCCTAGGTCCAGAGGAGATGTCACTATCATTGATCGTTGTGGGGAGTACCCTAATGTTCCTTTACTTGGAATCAGAGGAGGTATTACTTATAGCCCATGCCTGGCTTGGAGACAGTTTGGTTATGCTCGGAGGGATGGTCCTCATGACATGCTAATTCCTGACATAGTTTTTGACTTCGACAATGATACTCAAGGACTTCGTCAGAAATTTATCAGAGCTTGGAGGATGCCTAGTAGGATAGACAGCAAGACTCTGGGGCACCGGAACTCCATCCCTTTGGAGCCTTATCTCAAGTGGGTACGCGCCCGCTCCCAGAAGTTAGTGATGCCTTATCCTCACATGCTTCCAGTAATCAAAGAGCCTGTCTTGGAAGGGGAAGTGTCTCATGTTATTCAGCACCCTGATATGCCCACGTCCTGGGAAGAGATGCAGAAGAGCTGGATCCAGCTTAAGGAGGAAAGGAATTCTCTTGAGACTAGTCTGCATGCCAGCGAAAAGAAGGTCTTGGAGCTCACCCGCCTGTTGCATGAGGAGAGGAACCTCAACACCTACATAGCTCCGAAGAGGATGCGCAGTGTATTTTGGGATTGACTTGATTTTTGTACTTTTGCCTATGAGGCCTTGATGTATTAAACAATGATTTCTTTAATGATAACGTGTGTTCCTTTTTGTCTACAATAAATTTGAACTTTCGAACCCTTGAATGCATTGCATACGCATTTCATACATCATGTGCATAGCAGGTTTTTCCCCTTTTCAGGTTGCTTACAGTTCTTCGCTGTTTATTTCAGCATCATGAATCCCGGATCTGAATCAACAGAGACATCAATCAAGGCTCTCCAGGCGCAGAATGCGCAGTTTCAAGAGCTAATCATGGGTCTAGCTAAAGGCCAAGAAGAACTGAAGACTATGCTCCTGAAGAAGGAGAAGAAGAAGAAAAGAAGAACTGTTCTATTCAACTCGGGCCGAAGGTTGGGTAATACTCTGCAGCATGAAGAGGCTGGTTCTTCTGTTGGCAGGAGTCCTTCTCAGGCAGAAGTAAAGGTTCCTAGTCCGGTCGTCTCCGACAACGAGACAGATTTTGATGAGGAGCAGTACCCTCCTGCAGATGACAGGTACAAACAACTGGAGGACAGGTTGAAGGCTATGGAGGTGCAACAGGCACCTGGGCTGGATTTCGGAGATCTGGGTTTGTCGACTGGTGTGATTATCCCACATAAATTCAAAGCACCATCCTTCTCGAAGTATGACGGGGCGTCTTGTCCCAAGCTGCACTTAAGGTCCTATGTTCGGAAAATTCAGCCGTACTCTGCGGACAAGAATCTATGGATCCACTTCTTCCAGGAGAGTCTTTCAGGGACTCATCTCGAATGGTTCTATCAGCTGGATGGGACCAAAGTTCGTAACTGGGAGGAGCTGGCTACTGCTTTCTACAAGCAGTATCAGTATAATGCCGACCTTGCCCCCACGCGTACCCAACTCCAGGGTATGGCGTTAGGTGCAAGCGAAGGTTTTAAGGAGTACGCTCAGAAGTGGAGAGACCTGGCTGGTAGGGTGCAGCCACCATTGACTGATCGGGAGCTGGTAGACATGTTCTTGGGGACCCTATCTGGGCCGTTTTTCAACCATCTCATTGGGAACTCTTCTGCTGGTTTCACTGATTTGATCTTGACTGGAGAAAGGATTGAAGCTGGGTTGAAGTCTGGGAAGATTGCAAAGGGGGCATCATCCTCTAGTTCGGACAAGAAACCGTTTAAAAAAGAGTCTAGTGCCGTGTATGGTTCTAGAAGATCAGAGAAAAATGAACACCGCCAATCTGTCAGTGCGGTCATGATTGCTAAGCCTGCTGCCGCTCCCCGGCCAAACAATTCTCAGAAAGCTGAAAGACCCCGGAGGGAATTCACCCGCTTAGGCATGACTTTGTCGCAGATCCTGCCGCAGTTACTCGCAACTAATTTAGTGACTGTCAGGGAGGCGCCAAAGTTCCCAAATACAGCATCCCCCAAGTACAACCCGAATGCTCGTTGTGCTTACCATTCAGAAAGCCCTGGGCACTCTACTGATGATTGCTGGGCGTTAAAGAATAAGGTGCAAGACCTTATCGATGCTAAGGAGATACAATTCGAAGCGCCTGCAAAGCCAAATGTAGTCACTGCCCCCATGCCTCAGCACGGGGTAAATGCTGTTGATGAAGACGTCTATGCTGTTTCTGTGGATGATCTAGCCACCCCTCTAAAGATCGTTAAGAAGAACCTACTGCAGGCCGGTTTATTTCCGGGTTGTAGTGAGGGTTGCCTGTTCTGTGTTGTGTCCCCATCCGGTTGTCCCTTGCTAAAGTTAGGCATCCAAAGCTTAATGGATAGCAAGGAGATTCTATTCAAGAAGTCTGCTGTTCGTTTGGCTCCAATAGAAGAAGTCTCTGTGGTGACTATCTTCAATAATCCGATCCCGGCTCTCCAGAAGAAGCCCGTTCAAATTCTGACCGTTGCACCTGTTACTATCACTGTTCCTGGGCCCCTGCCCTATGTATCCAACAAAGCTGTCCCTTGGCACTATGGGGCAGATGTATATATAAACGGAGTTAAACAAGAGCTCAACGCTGGCGCCAGCATCTGTGACATCACTGGCCCGGCCAAAGTTACCCGCAGTGGCAGGCTCTTCTCGCCTGACATTGCGCCACCTGCTGCCCGAAGACCGCTCCTGATAATTCCTGCAAGTACACCTACTCCCGTTGCTGATCAAGTTGTTGTTCCTGCTGCTGATCCGATCGTTTCTCCTGCTGCCGAGTCATCCAATGCTCGGGGCAAGGGAATTGAAACTGAGCCTGCCCGGATGGAGGTACCCATACCCATAGCTGCTGAGGCCTCCCCACAAGAGATGGAGGAGATTTTAAATATTATAAAGAAGAGCGATTTTAATGTTGTGGAACAGCTGGGGCATACGCCCTCCAAGATCTCCATGCTCTCTTTACTGCTGTGCTCTGAGGCCCATGCAAAGGCCCTCATCTCATTCCTCAAGACGGCCCATGTGCCACATGAAACCTCTGCAGTCCAATTCACCGATTGCGTGGCAAGTCTAACGGCAGACAATGGCTTGGGTTTCTCCGATGCTGATTTGACCGCAAAGGGGAAAGATCATAATGATGCTCTGCATGTCTCAATCGAATGCAGAGGCACCACCTTGGCACATGTGTTGGTTGATACTGGGTCATCTTTGAATGTGCTACCCAAGAAGGCTCTGGATCGTCTAGATTGTGAAGGCCTGGATTTGAAACCCAGCAACATCATTGTCAGGGCCTTTGATGGTTCAAAGAGGATGGTCCATGGGGAGGTGGACATTCCGATTCGTGTGGGCTCTCAGGTGTTCGACTCCACTTTTTATGTGATGGACATCCGTCCATCTTACTCTTGTCTGCTGGGTCGACCCTGGATACATAAGGCTGGGGCAGTGACCTCTACCTTGCATCAGAAGCTAAAGTACCCCGTCAGAGGGAAGATTGTCACCGTGCAAGGAGAGGAAGAATACATGGTGAGCCACCTGAACTCCTTCAGGTACATTGAGATGGATGGGGAGTTCATTGAGACCCCCTTTCAGCACTTCGAGGAGGTGTTTCCAATTGCAGCAGAAACAACAGAAGCGAGTGGTCCTTTGAAGATGGCCTCTCTGAAGGATGCCAGGGCTGTGGTGCAGAAGGGCGAAGGTGCCAACTGGGGCAGACTTCCAGACTTCACCCAGAAGACTGATAAACTTGGGCTGGGTTTCACCTCAGAAGGTCAGAGAGCTATGAGGAAAGCAAAGATCGGAAGACCTCCGGTATTTATTAAAAGCTCAGAGGTGAATGCTGTTGGGGAGGACCATGAAGTGGATGAAGCCGAATTCAACAGCTGGATTTATCCGACGGCCGAAGACGGATTGAACAATTGGAGTGCAAAGGACCACACCCCTATTACCTTTGTGACGCAGTAATAAATTTCTTTGTTTCGTTATATTTTGTAATAAACAATGATAAACTCTATGGCCCGGTGTCTTACCCGAGGCACCGTGGTTCTATTTGTGAGGGCATACAAACTGTCATTTTATACATCATGAATGAAAATCTTGGACGTATTTTTCGCATTGCAAATATTGTGTTCCTTTTCTGTCTTTCTTGCCTTTTACATAATTTTCAAAACAGCTGTATTTACACACACACTCACTCATACAGGTTCCAATCCACTCTGGATCTCACTGATAACAGCTCTGCTACTGCCAATTATGACTTCGAAAATCCGATCAACTTAGCCGAAGACGAAGGTGAAGATGATTGCGAAGTGCCTGGCGAGCTTGCTAGACTGTTGCTTCAGGAAGAGAGGGCAATTCAACCCCATGAAGAGCTAGTGGAAACCATAAACCTGGGTACTGAAGCAGACAGGAAAGAGGTAAAGATTGGTGCCAACCTAGAGCTCAGCGTGAAGCAACGGTTAACCAAGATGTTACATGACTATATGGAGATCTTTGCCTGGTCCTACGAAGACATGCCCGGGTTGGATACCGATATTGTTGTCCATCATTTGCCGACTAAGGAAGACTGCCCTCCAGTTAAACAAAAGGTCCGTCGGATGCGTCCAGAGATGTCCGAGAAGATTAAAGCCGAGGTCATGAAACAGTTTGATGCCGGGTTCCTTGCAGTGACTTCTTACCCTCAGTGGGTTGCTAATGTGGTGCCGGTACCTAAAAAGGACGGCAAGGTCAGAATGTGTGTCGATTACAGGGATCTGAACAGGGCCAGCCCCAAAGATGACTTCCCCTTACCTCACATTGATGTCCTTGTGGATAATACAGCTCAACACAAGGTATTCTCTTTCATGGATGGCTTTTCAGGATACAATCAGATCAAGATGGCACCTGAAGACATGGAAAAGACTACATTTGTTACTCAGTGGGGTACCTTCTGTTACAAGGTCATGCCGTTCGGATTAAAGAATGCTGGGGCAACCTACCAACGTGCCATGGTCGCCTTATTTCATGACATGATTCATCATGAGATAGAAGTGTATGTGGACGACATGATCGCAAGGTCCCAGACTGAGGAAGAGCATCTAGATCATCTACAGAAATTGTTTGACCGATTGAAACTGTATAAGCTGAGATTGAACCCGAACAAGTGCACCTTCGGGGTAAGATCAGGAAAACTGCTAGGCTTCGTGGTCAGCGATAAAGGTATTCAAGTGGACCCTGCTAAGGTCAAAGCTATCCAAGAGATGCCAGTTCCTAAGACAGAGAAAGAAGTCAGAGGTTTTTTAGGGCGCCTGAATTACATCGCTCGATTCATCTCTCATCTGACTGCTACCTGTGAGCCAATCTTCAAACTGCTGAAGAAAGATCAGGTAGTACGTTGGAACGATGAATGTCAGGCTGCCTTCGACAGAATCAAAGAGTATCTCCAAGAACCACCCATCCTTATGCCACCGGTTGAAGGGAGACCTCTGATACTATACCTGACAGTGCTTGACAACTCAATGGGGTGTGTGCTGGGGCAGCATGACGAGTCTGGCCGAAAAGAGCACGCCATTTATTACCTTAGCAAAAAGTTTACCGACTGTGAGACCCGATACTCACTGCTTGAGAAAACTTGCTGCGCTTTGGTATGGGCTGCTCGCCGGCTGAGACAGTATATGCTGACTCACGCTACTTTGTTGATCTCAAAAATGGATCCTATAAAATACATATTCGAAAAGCCTGCTCTATCTGGGAGAATTGCAAGATGGCAAATGATCTTGACGGAATACGACATTCAGTACACAACCCAGAAAGCCATCAAGGGGAGTGTATTGGCAGACCACTTAGCTCATCAAGCTGTAGATGACTACCAATCAATGAACTTCGAGTTTCCGGATGAAAGTATCATGATTGTAACTGACTGTGAAGTACCTGGACCGGATGAAGGACCTGAACCAGGATCTCGATGGTCTATGCACTTTGACGGAGCTTCCAATGCTTTGGGAAATGGTATCGGCGCCATCATCATATCTCCCCAAGGTACTCATACTCCACTCACTGCCCGGCTATGTTTCAACTGTACCAACAACATGGCGGAGTATGAGGCGTGCATCATGGGTCTTCAAGCTGCGATCGACCTAAGGATCAAATTTCTAAGTGTCTTCGGAGATTCCGCTCTTGTGATCAATCAGATCAAGGGAGAGTGGGATACGAAACATCCAAACCTGATCCCTTACAGAGAATGTGTGTTGACCCTGATTCCCCACTTCACAGAGATAACCTTTGAACACTTTCCAAGAGAAGAGAATCAGTTAGCGGACGCGTTAGCTACAATGTCTTCAATGTTCAAGGTTAAATGGGATAATGAAGCTCCCCGGATCATCATCTGGAAACTGGACGAACCGGCATACTGTTGTGATCTCGAAACTGAATTGGTAACTGAGAAGCCTTGGTACCACGAAGTGAAGAGATATCTGGAAGCTCAGGAATACCCTGAAGGTGCCTCTGTCAATGATAAGAAATTCCTGAGGAGGTTTGCAGCCAAGTTCTTCCTAAGCAACGGCATCTTGTACAAGCGAAACCATGATTCAACCTTACTGCGTTGTGTGGACAAAACTGAGGCAGAAAGAATCATGGAAGAGCTACATGAAGGGACCTTTGGTACGCATTCCAGTGGGCACACTATGGCTAAGAAAATCCTACGGGCAGGATATTACTGGTCCACAATGGAAGCTGACTGCTACCAACATTCCAGGACATTCCACAAGTGCCAGATTTATGCAGATAAGGTGCATGTTCCTCCGGTTCCCCTGAATGTTCTGACTGCGCCTTGGCCGTTTGCAATGTGGGGTATAGACATGATCGGCGAGATAAAACCTACGGCATCCAATGGACATCGCTTCATCCTAGTAGCGATCGACTATTTCACGAAGTGGGTTGAGGCAGCATCCTATGCTACGGTAACCAAGACTGTTGTGGCACGGTTTATTCGACACAATCTGATCTGTCGGTACGGCGTCCCTGAGCGGATTATTACAGACAACGGTACCGATCTGAACAATAAGATGATCGCTGAGCTTTGCGAACAATTCAAGATACAGCACCACAATTCTTCTCCTTACAGACCGAAGATGAATGGGGCTGTAGAAGCAGCAAATAAGAACATCAAGAAGATCGTGCAGAAAATGACAGTGACGTATAAAGACTGGAACGAGATGTTACCGTTCACTCTGCATGGGTACCGTACCTCAGCTAGGACGTCAACCGGGGCAACTCCCTTCTCTCTGGTTTATGGCATGGAGGCAGTCTTGCCGATCGAAGTGCAAATCCCCTCTCTCCGGATAATGAAGGATGCAAATCTGAACGAAGATGATTGGATCCAGACGCGACTTGACCAACTCAATCTCATTGACGAAAAGAGACTTGCTGCTATCTGTCATGGTCAGACGTATCAGAAACGAATGATCAGGGCATTTAACAAGAAGGTCAGACCTCAGGAATATCAAGTTGGGGATCTGGTAATCAAGAGAATCATCCTTCCTCAGAGTGATCCAAGGGGCAAATGGACCCCTACATACGAAGGGCCGTTTGTGGTTAAGCATGTGTTCTCAGGAGGAGCAATGATCTTAACCAATATGGATGGTGACGACCTTCCTCACCCCGCCAATGCAGACATAGTTAAAAAATACTACGCATGAAAAAGACCCGCTAGGCTGACATGCCTAGGCAAAAATTAGGGCTTCCCGTCGAACCAAAAGGGTTCGGGCAAAATGAAGGGATGAAAATGAAAAAAATCTGTACACCCGGCAAGTCGAAAACCTGAAAAGGCGGCTTGGGCAAAAATGGGTATCCCGGTGGACTGAAAACCCGAAAGGGCGGTCCAGGCAAAAATTAGGGATGAAAGCGTAATACTATGTCTCATTGATCACTTTGCATCCAGAATCCGGTATCTATATCAAGTTCAGACGGCATCAATCAGTCAGCTTCACCTTCAACCAAGGTCATCAAGTGATGAGACGCTCGGAATTATAAAGACAATAGCAGAGTTGAAACCCAGTGGATCATTCATCTTTCACACAGCTGTTTTATTTTCTTTTGTACAAAACCTGTATAAACTCTCTTGCTCGGCAACGTTCCTCTTACTAGGACGTCAGCCTCTTGTACACAAAACGCCTATTTTCAGGCCATTCAAAAATCAATACAAATATATTTTTCAGTTAAACGTGCCAAGTGTTTTTCTTGTTTCTGTTTTGTGTTGCGAAGAACGTCCAAGGTTCAAATTTGTGATATATGCATTGACAGTAATTTGCTAACTCATAAATATTTACATACGAAACAAAGGAATTAATTGCAGGTGACACTGGAAACAGGGGCAATAAATAGTTGTCTAAACAATCCAATTGTTCTATCCTCCAAGGTACCAAGGTAGGTTCAGCTAAAGAATGTGACCAGTATACCTGAATTCCCCAGAGAGTGGGCCAACAAAAGTGCATCCTTCTCCAAGCAAATCATCAAATAGCAAGGAAATTGAGTATCCTCCCGTAGATCTCAATACTTCCCCAGCAGCACATATTCTTAACAAGCATCCCCGACAGTCTTGGTCCAAAGATTGTTCCCCGGCGGTATACCAACATTCAAAGGAATCACTTCCCTGCAATTCAAACCTCCCCCAGAAGAGTCCAACCCAAGTTCCCCAGGAAAGTTGGAATTCATATCTCCCCAAGCAATAAGCCTATCCCCAGTAGATTCTGGAAGCTTATCCCTCGCAGAGCACGAACGCGTCGTCCGGCTTTATTTAAAGAGTTATTTCCTTAACAGGATATAACTGGGTTATCCTCAGCCAAAAGCCACGGAAAGATCGTCATCGACATAATCTTCTTACCCCCAGCGAAGTCTATCAACACTTCCTATACAACGGTATCCTCAACAAGTCATTCTCAATAATTCAAGCAAAGCATCTCTATCCCCACAGAGTACCGCTTCCCAGCATAGTCGCTAGAGTATCTTTTCTCCCCGCAGACTCTTCATTTGCCAAGTTTATTCCTCAACGGAGTTATCTTCTCCTACCGGTATTCTTGCAGTTATCATCCCCAGCGGAAGCAAAATCTATTCTTCAACGTCAGCCCAGGATACAACTTCCCGGCACCCGTCAAGGATTCACTTTCCTAGACGAAAACATACATAAAACTTCACATACATCATCATAGCATGCATAACGCACTGCATCATACAAGTCTCCTTTATGTTGAGAACATCATTGCTTGATCCATATCATGCATTGCATATGACTGACTTTTACCTTTCAGGAAAGATGCAGTTTAAAGTCTCAATCACATTTCAAGACCTAGACCGGTTCAGTTAAATCGACCCTAAGATTTTTCTGTTTCTTATCCAGTCAAAGGCCTTCTCTGGTTCAGTCAGATCGACCCTAAGATCTCCCTGATGCTTATCCAGTTGAAGATGTTTCAAGACCTAGACCGGTTCAGTTAAATCGACCCTAAGATTTTCCTGATGCTTATCCAGTCAAAGGCCTTCTCTGGTTCAGTCAGATCGACCCTAAGATCTCCCTGATGCTTATCCAGTTGAAGATATTCCAAGACCTTGTCCGGTTCAGTTAAATCGACCCTAAGATTTTCCTGATGCTTATCCAGTCAAAGGCCTTCTCTTGGTTCAGTCAGATCGACCCTAAGATCTCCCTGATGCTTATCCAGTTGAAGATATTTCAAGACCTAGACCGGTTCAGTTAAATCGACCCTAAGATTTTCCTGATGCTTATCCAGTCAAAGGCCTTCTCTTGGTTCAGTCAGATCGACCCTAAGATCTCCCTGATACTTATCCAGTTGAAGATGTTTCCAGACCTAGACCGGTTCAGTTAAATCGACCCTAAGATTTCCCTGATGCTTATCCAGTCAAAGGCCTTCTCTTGGTTCAGTCAGATCGACCCTAAGATCTCCCTGATGCTTATCCAGTTGAAGATAGTTCAAGACCTAGACCGGTTCAGTTAAATCGACCCTAAGATTTTCCTGATTCTTACCCAGTCAAAGGCCTCTATGGTTCAGTCAGATCGACCCTAAGATCTCCCTGATTCTTATTCCAGTAGAAGACACCCAAGGTTTTTCTCAACAAGCGTTGTTGAAGTTAAAGACACCCAAGATTTTTCTCAACGAGCGTTGTTGAAGTTAAAGTCGCCCAAGGTTCTCTTACCATTCATGCTAAGGTAGTAACCATCCCTGGTTCATTCATCAGCGTTTGAAGCTCCAGACTCAGCTCCTGTAACCAGTCAGGACACATCTATACCAAGCATCTAAAATCAGCTCCTACAACGTGTCAGGTACTCATTCTCTGTTTTGCAGGTATGCAGGTTCTCGCTAAAGAATCTCCTACGCGATCAACGTCCAGATGGCATCTATAAGCCCATCACCCTATCCAGCAATCACCAAATGGCATCTATAAGCCCATCCCCCCATCACCGTCACTATATGAGCGCAAATTTCTGGGCACTTTAGTGTCCAATCATCTTCTACCCTCGGATTACGAAAGGCACGTCAGCCAATCTGCATCCTCAGGTCTAAGAAGATTGAACAGGGGCAACTGTTGTACCCCAAAATTTGCCCTCCCATATTCATCAAAGATTTGTCAAGTCAAGGTCACAAAATTCCCCAAGGGTTGTGCAGCTCAACTGTCTCCTAGACAGTCAAAACTAGGGTTTGGGTTCTGATCAAGAAAATGAAGTTTTCAAAGGCCCAACCAAGTCCCATATGCCTACAAAGATGGTCAAGTATCCTCATATCAAGTTTCAAGGCATTCAGCTCAAAATTGCACAGTCAAAACCCTAAATTGCACTACAGTCAACTGTAGGGGCAAAATGGTCATTTGACAGTCAAAAGTTCAAATTTTTGGTCAACATATCATTTTGAAGCCACAAACATCATTTGATCAATGCTTGATCATGATTCTCAAAATTTGGCTCAGAAATCATCAAAGATGCAAAAGTTGCTATATTTGGACAGCTGAAAAAGTCAACTGAAATTGACCAGGGCATAACTTTCACATGGATTATCAGAAAAATTCCATCCAAAGCTCATTTTGAAGAGAAAGACATTTCCTACAACTCATCTTCATATTCCAAGTCCAAGAAATGCTCTCAGAAAAAGTTATCAATTTCAACATTATAGGTCATTTTCAAAAGTCAACAAAAAGGGACTTTAAGTCAAAGGCCATAACTTGATATTGGTAAATCAAAATGACATGGGACCAAAGGCATTGGTTAAAGGACTCAAAGAACTTTCCAAAATGTCCAAGAACATGTGAAAAGCTTAAAAATTGAGCAAGTTATGCCTTGTGGAAGTTGGGAAATTTTTGGGAATTTTGAAAAGTCAACAATGGTTCAAATGATCCAAAAATACAAATGGGCCCATTTTTCTTCCAAGTTTCTTCATGCCAAGCCTATGCACGACCATTAAGCCCAAAGGGAAGTATTTTCTCATTTTTTAATTATTTATTTGAATTTATATTAATATTAATTCAATTAAATTATTTAAATATGTGAAAAATATAAACTTGACCTAAAAAAATCTTTTTATGCATGATTTGGCTTCTATAATTCGTGCACATGCTAATAGGGAAAGATTTGGTGCTAATTGATCAGAATTGAACCAAAAACCATGAAAAAAAAGATTTAAAAAAGATCTTCCAAAATCAAAGATTGAAAACATTGAATACCATGGATTTTGTGCAATATTTTTAACCTAATAGCTTCACTATATGATCAGGATCAAAGACCTAATGCTCTTACACTCTAAGCTGCGCCCAAACAAGCTATTGCATATTGAAATTTTTCCATAAACACAAAAATCTGAAATCAACCTTAGAAGTGGTTTTAAGCCCTAATTCTTATACCAAAAGCTTGCTCGTGATTCACTGATCGTATTCCAATCAACATCAACCACAAAAGCTCCAGGAATTAGCATCAAGAACTCAAACTGTAAAGCAAAACTGTTGAAATCGTATAGCATAATTCAAGCATCTTTTTGCATTTTTATTCATGTATTCATGCTCATAATGAAGTTTGCAAGCTAACCACTATGTTTAATTGCATTGTTTCCATGTATATCAAATTCCACCATGCGCGATTTTTAGGTTTTGCAGGATTGTAATTTAGGGCTTTAGCGATAAGGAAAAATTCGCCCATGAAAGTATGACCATTGCATCCAGCTCCCCAAGACGAAGAGATTCATGTGGTCGCGATCAATTTATATATGCCATAGCGCTAGTCGCTATTTTCTGGTAGCTAGCCTAAAACTACGCTTCTAAAACCGTTGCAATAGGACCTTGTTTCAGAAAAAAAAGAAAGGCGTGAGGAAGATGATGTGTTGGCAACCACTGAGTGGTTCATTCAAACCAGCGCGCGCTTTTAGGGGCCACTGACCAATTTTGCTTTTTGTTATTTAATTGATATAATATATTAAATGAAACATAATGGCTCAGCTGGCAGGTACCAATGCATGCGACCTTCAAGACCTGGGTTCAAGTCCCAGGTCTGGCAAATTTCAATAATGTTTTTCAATACTCGTTCCTATGCAGGCACGCCCTTAAAGACCACCACACGCCTTCCTCATCTACCCATCCACGTGCATGTTTAGAACCAATTCAAAGGCAAGGATGCAAGGAACACGCTGTACCATAGTCAACAAATCACATGCTGTGCAAAAAGTCAAACGAATCAAAGCTTGTTGGGCTTGAATTGCTAGGCCTGAACCTCACATTTGGGTCTACACCCCACCCTGGTTTGCCCATTTTATTTATTTTTCTTATATCTTTTAATTATTATTTTAATTATTATGTTTATTTTAATTATTGTTTATTTAATTTTTAATCAAAATACAAAAACATCATAAAATTAAAAAATGCCCAAATAAAAATATAATTTTTATTTTAATTATTTTCTAAATAAATGCTTGTGATTACTTAGTTTTAATTAGGTTACAAATTTAATTCTTTTTAATAACTAAAATCCAAAAAATAGAGTTTAGGTTTAATAACTTTTATTTTCTTTTTTTAATTTTTCCCTTTTTTCAGAATAATAATATTAGTTATTTATTTTCATAAATTAAAAATTGTACATAAATAAATTAGGGTTTAATGTAGATTATATTTTAATTCTTTCATGATAAATAAAAATATTAGAATTAGGGTTTGCCTTTTAATCTAATTTCAATTAACTCCTTTTTCTCATTAAAACTAAAAAACACAAAAATACCATTTTCATTTAATTTTAATTTTAAATTCCTTATTAAGTTTAATTGTTTGCAAAAGGGTCCAACGCCCTAGTTTTGTTTTAATTCCTTTATTTCGCGCATTTATTTTATAATCGTTTAAATAATTATGTACATGTCCCAAAGCCTTGTAACAACTTTATTTCTCGCACTTTTTTCCGCTTTATTTATTTTCCGCTAAATCGGGTCCGGTTTAATTTTGGCGATGTGGACCCGCGCCATTTGTAATAGCCTTAGATTTATTTTTTCGCAAACTTTTTAACTGTTAACAAATGCATGCAAGAATGAATGTCCTAATTAAAATCAAGCGTAGATCACAAATAAACATGACAAGACAAATAACTGAAACATGACACACGATTCGCACACACCACCCCTAGGGTACGCCTCACTGTTGCCTTTCGAAGGGTGATCGTCGAGTAGAGGATGTCTTAGTAAGTCCTCATGATCCAGGAACCTGGCATGAGGGTAGCTTCTAAGGTGTCTTCCCATTGCTCTGGTGATCACCATGTCCCTACAAACTCGAATTGACCCGAACACCTCCAACGGTGGTGCTACCTACCTCTCAATGGTGGGATGGCACTACTTTAAAGGACTCTTACACAGACGAATTCCTTAGGGTAGGTAGGTTCTCAAGGATACTTGCTCTAATTTCAAACAAATCAAAAGACTTTTCACATTAACACATTTTCAAAAGCTTTCAAAACAAATTTTTCAAACACTCTGACGTACGAGTCGATCTGAAATTTTTCAAAGAAACTTTTTAAACCCACATTGAAAAGCAAACAAACAATTTTGAAAACACATTGAGCAAGTATCTAAGAGCCCATGGATAACCATGGATAGAAAGGGTGCTAACACCTTCCCTTTCTATAACCTACCTCCCGAACCGAGAGCAATCTCTATAAGGAATTTTTCTGTGCTTTTGTCCTTTCCATTTGGAGAAAATAAAAGACGGTGGCGACTCTTGCTTCCGTGACATTTCGCGAACCAGCTTTAAACAGTCAGTTCCAGATCCACCGATCACAGATACCAACAACTGTTGGGCTCTTAAAAACAAGATCCAAGATTTGATAGATGCCAAGGAGGTAGAGTTTGATGCTCCCGAAAAACCTAATGTGATATCCGCTCCTATGCCAAAACATGGTCATAATGTCCATGCTATTATGGAAGATCTTCATGTTACCACTGTTGATGACCTAATGACTCCGCTACCAATGATTAAAATGAATCTGTTGAAAGCCGGGATATTCCCGGGCTGTGAGAAAGATTGTTACTTCTATTCAACCTTGCAATCTGACTGTCCACTGTTGAAATCAGGCATCCAACGCCTGATGGATACTCAAGAGATCCTCTTCCAGAAAACTCATGTTACTACTATCACTCATGTTACTCCTGTTACCTTTATTACTCCAATCAATGACATTGTTATAATTACCATTTCCGACAATCTTTCCAAGACCTGCAAAAGGCCTGTTAATATTACGCCTGATCCAAAGTTTGTACCGCTGAAGATTACCATGTTGGGGCCTGTCCCATATAAGTCCAACAAGACGATACCATGGAATTATGGAGGAGAGATCTTCTACCATGGTGTTAAGCAGATCGAATCAGTCTAAGATAATTCCGATGAAGAAACTCCTGATGTAGGAAATATTGCGGGGACGAGTAAGATAACTCGTAGTGGAAGAATCTTTTCTCTGGAGATTGCTCCTCCACGGGCAGTCTTCGGACCCTCAAGTTCTCCAGTACCTGTCAAGATATCTGTGCGAAGTCCGGTTATTATAGAAATTGATGCTCCCGAAGCTATACCCTCTGCTGTTAATGTTGATAAAGGTAAGGGGATCTAAGAAGCACCTGTCAGGACGAGGGCTCAGACTTTGGTTATCCCCGAGACCACCCAAAAGGAGATGGAAGAGATATTAAAGATAATTAAGAAGAGCGACTATGATGTCGTAGAGAAGCTGGGGCAAACCCCTTCAAAAATATCTATGCTGGCTCTCTTACTCTACTCTGAGGCTTATGCCAAAGCCTTGATCAAATTTCTAAAAACAGCACACGTGCCTCAAGAAACTTCTGCGGATCAGTTTCATGAGTGCGTGGCTAGCCTTATAGCCGACAATGGTCTTGGCTTCTCTGATGCTGATTTGAACCCTAAGGGAAGAAAGCATAATGATGCGTTGCATGTCTCGGTAGAGTGCAGAGGGACCACACTTGCTCATGTTCTGGTTGATACCGATTCATCCTTAAATGTTCTACCAAAGAAAGCATTGGACAGATTGGACTGTGAAGGTTTGATCCTAAAGCCCAGTAATATCATTGTTAGAGCTTTCGACAGTTCTAAGCGGATGGTTCACGGAGAAGTGACATCCCAATCAAGGTGGGAACGAAAATTTTCAACTCTACATTTTATGTGATGGACATCCGTCCTTCATATTCATGCTTGTTGGGAAGGCCATGGATCCATAATGCTGGGGCAATCACTTCTTATCAACACCAAATGCTAAAGTACCCAGTCCAGGGTAAGATCATAACGGTTCATGGTGAGGAGGAGTATATGATAAGTCACCTTAACTCCTTCCGCTATGTGGAGTTAGACGGCGAATTCATAGAAACACATTTCCAACACTTTGAAGAGGTTTCTCCTGAGGTCACGGTAGCAAAGACAATGACTGATGTGCCTATCATTACCAAGCCTGTGTTCCGGATGTCATCCCTTAAATATGTGGAGGTTATAATCAAGGAAGGGGGAAGTACAGTGTGGGGTCAAGTGCCAGATTTTCCTCACAAGACAGACAAGTTCGGATTGGGTTTTACTACTGCTAGCCAGAAAGCTGTGCGTCGCTCCCGGGCTGGAGGACCACCCTTAAAAATCACTCACCATGGAGTTCATGCTTTAGAAGATGATGATGAAGAAGGAAACTTTGAAGATTGGATCTTTCCAACCATTGAAGGGGGACTGAACAACTGGGAGGCGAAAGACTTCGTTCCCATTACTTTCATCAATCAGTAATTTATCTTTTGAACATTTCCTGTTTGGTCTGTAATAACTATTAAAAAATTCGTACACTCTTTTCGCCTTATGCCTTACCCGGGGCATATAGGTCCATTTGTAAGGGTTTTGATTCTTCATTTTCATATGCCATTTTTAATGAATCATGGACGTTTTCATCTATAAACTGTTGTGTTCATTTTCTTCCTCTTTTACATTTTATTTTGTTTAAGGATGGCTATCCCTTACACACACCCATACTCACAAAATAAAGGTACCCATCCACTCTGGATTCCATGGGTGACCATTCTGCTTTGGCCTTCAGTGACTCTGAAGATTTGGTCAATCATGCTGAGTACGAAGGTGATGAAGACTGTGAAGTGCCTGGAGAGTTAGCTAGACTTTTGCAACAAGAAGAAAGAGCTATTCTGCCCCATGAAGAGTTGTTAGAGACTATAAATTTGGGTACTGCTGAAGACATAAAAGAGGTTAAAGTGGGTGCCAACCTGGAGCCAAGTGTCAAAGAGCGCTTAGTTCAGCTATTGAATGAATATGTTGAGATTTTCGCCTGGTCCTATGAAGACATGCCGAGACTAGATACAGATATTGTGGTTCACCGTCTCCCTACAAGAGAAGATTGTCCACCAATCAAACAGAAAGTCCGCCGAATGAGGCCCGACATGTCTGAGAAGATCAAAGTTGAAGTGATGAAGCAATTCAATGCTGGCCTTCTGGCTGTTACTTCCTATCCACAATGGGTTGCTAACATTGTGCCCGTGCCTAAAAAGGACGGCAAAGTCAGAATGTGTGTGGACTACAGAGACTTAAATAGGGCTAGCCTTAAAGATGATTTTCCACTACCACACATTGACATATTGGTTGACAACACAGCTCAACACAAGGTGTTTTCCTTCATAGATGGATTCTCGGATACAACCAGATCAAGATGCCCCCCTAAGACATGGAGAAGACTACTTTTGTTACACAGTGGGGTACCTTCTGCTATAAAGTGATGCCATTAGGACTGAAGAATGTCGGGGCAACCTATCAGCGAGCCATGGTAGCTTTGTTTCATGACATGATACATCATGAGATTGAAGTCTACGTAGACGACATGATAGCCCATTCACAAACAGAAGAAGAACACCTCGACCATCTGCAAAAGCTGTTTGTCAGGTTAAAGGAATATAAGCTCAGACTAAACCCTAGCAAGTGCACTTTCGGAGTCAGGTCCGGTAAACTTTTGGGATTTATCGTCAGTAACAAAGGCATCGAAGTTGATCCTGCCAAAGTCAAAGCTATACAAGAAATGCCTGCCCCCCGCACTGAAAAGGAGGTCAGAGGTTTCTTGGGACGTTTAAACTACATTGCAAGGTTCATCTCTCACCTAACATCTACCTGTGAGCCAATCTTCAAACTGTTGAAGAAAGATCAGGTGGTTGAATGGAACAATGATTGTCAAGTTGCTTTTGATAAGATCAAGGAGTATTTGCTGGAACCCCCTATCTTGATGCCACCCGTCGAAGGAAGGCCTTTAATCATGTATCTGACTGTTTTGGATAATTCAATGGGGTGCGTATTGGGCCAACATGACGAGTCTGGCCAAAAAGAACATGCCATTTATTACCTTAGCAAAAAGTTTACCGACTGTGAGATCTGCTACTCACTGCTCGAGAAAACTTGCTGCGCTTTGGTATGGGCTGCTCGCCGGCTAAGGCAGTATATGTTGACACATACCACTCTGTTGATTTCTAAAATGGATCCAATCAAGTACATCTTCGAGAAGCCTGCTTTATCCGGAAGAATGGCTAGATGGCAGATGATCCTAACTGAGTATGATATCCAGTACACAACCCAAAAAGCTATAAAGGGGAGTGTACTAGCAGACCATCTAGCTCATCAAGCCGTCAAAGATTACCAATCTATGAGGTTCGACTTCCCTGGCGAGGATATTATGACTTTGGACAACATTAAAGGTAACAGACCGTATGACGGACCTGAACAAGGATCCCGATGGACCCTGTACTTTGATGGTGCTTCAAATACACTTGGAAACAGTATCGGCGCGGTACTTATCTCTCCAGAAGGTTGCCACACACCTTTCACTGCTAGACTCTGCTTCAGCTGCACCAACAACATGGCCGAGTATGAAGTTTGTATCTTTGGTCTCAAGGCTGCTATTGACTTGGGAATCAAATCGTTGATTGTATTTGGGGACTCAGCTTTGGTTATCAGTCAAATCAAAGGAGAGTGAGATACTAAGCATCCTAACCTCAACCCTTACAAAGAACATGTCCTAACATTGCTACCTCATTTTGAGCAGATTACCTTCGAGTACTTCCCGCGAGAAGAGAATCAGCTAGCAGATGCGTTAGCTACAATGTCATCCATGTTTAAACTTAACTGGGATAACGAGGCTCCTCAAATCACCATTGAACGAATGGACGAACCTGCACATTGTCACGAGATTAATACCGAAGAAGTAGTGGACCAACCATGGTTTCATGACGTCAAAAGGTATCTCGAAGCACAAGAATACCCTGAAGGAGCTTCAGTCAACGACAAAAAGTTCTTAAGGAGGTTCGCTACCAAGTTCTTTCTGAACAATGGTATCCTATACAAGCGCAATCTCGATTGTTTCCTACTCCGTTGTGTGGACAAGGTTGAAGCTGAGCAGATTATGGTTGAACTACATAATGGCACCTTTGGCACCCACTCGAGCGGTCACACGATGGCTAAGAAGATTCTACGGGCAGGCTACTACTGGTCTACCATGGAAGCTGATTGTCATCAACATTCCCATACTTGTCACAAATTCCAAATCTATGCTGACAAGGTACATATTCCTCAAGTTCCTCTCAATGTCTTAACAGCTCCTTGGCCATTCACGATGTGGGGAATCGATATTATTGGAGAGATTAAGCCTACAACATCCAATGGACACCATTTCATCCTGGTAGCCATTGATTACTTTACCAAGTGGGTTGAAGTAGCTTCCTTCACCTCCGTTACAAAGAATGTGGTTTCCCGCTTCATCAAGTAGAACCACATATGCCGGTATGGTATCCCCGACAGGATCATTACGAACAACTGTACCAATTTGAACAATACTGTGATCACCGCTCTGTGCGAGCAGTTCAAGATTCAACATCACAATTCATCTCCCTATCGGCCTAAGATGAATGGTGCTGTCGAAGCTTCAAACAAAAATATTAAGAAGATCATTCAAAAGATGACAGTCACTTACAAGGACTGTCATGAGATGTTACCGTTTGCTCTGTACGGGTACCGTACCACGGCACACACTTCAACTGGGGCAACACCTTTTTCTTTGGTATACGACATGGAAGCTGTTTTACCTATCGAGGTTCAGATTCCCTCCTTGAGAATCATGAAAGATGCTGGTTTGAGTGAAGATGATTGGATTCAAACCCGACTTGATCAACTTAACTTGATTGACGAAAAGCGACTTACTGCTGTTTGCCATGGTCAGGTGTATCAAAAACGTATGATCAAGGTCTTCAACAAGAAAGTCAAGAGACAAGTATATTAAGTCTGGGACCTTGTAATCAAGCGAATCATCTTGCCGCAAAGTGATCCCAGGGGCAAATGGACTCCTACTTATGAAGGACCGTTTGTGATCAAGAACATCTTTTCTGGTGGGGCAATGATTCTGACCACCATGGACGGCAATGACCTGCCGCACCCTGCGAACACAGACGTAGTCAAAAGATAATACGCATAAAACGACCCAACAAGTTGAAAACCCGAAAGGGCGACTTTGGCAAAAATGGGCATCCCGGTGAATCGAAAACCCGAAAGGGCGGTTCAGGCAAAAATTAGGGATAAATAAAAAAATCTGTACACCCGGCAAGTTGAAAACCCGAAAGGGCGACTTGGGCAAAAAAGGGTTTCCCGGTGGATCGAAAACCCGAGAGGGAGATCCAGGCAAAAGTTAGGGAATTAAAGCGTATGACTATGTCTCGTCGGATCACTTTAAGGACAATCTCTTCACAGACAAGCTCCAGGCTTCTGATCAATCCAATCATCTGCGGACTAAGCAACAAATGGACAGATACTCAGAGCTGTGAAGGCTATAAGCAGAATGGGAATCCCATGGAATTGTTACACATAGCCATCCTTCTTTGTATAAATTTTTTCTCAATTTTTCGACAACATTCTCTTACTAGGATGTCTGTCTCCTTTGTACAAAAATACTTACAAAGTTAATACAAAGATATTTCAAAGTGCAGAAATTTACTTGCTTTTTCTTATTTTTTTCAACTTATGTTTTCTTTGAAAACGTCCAATGATTTGTTAAATGAGCACATGCATTTGAATATAATCACTGCTTACAAATAAAACGAAATGAGAAAGGATAATTACTGATAGGTTGAAAGTATAGGAAAATGTCTTTAGGCTATTTCAGAAGAAATCCCCTGCAATATGTCATTCAGATCTAGTGCATATCCCCAACGGAGTTAAGGTTCAAGATCCCCAACGGAGTTAAAAACATATCGCCATCAGAACTAAGTTTCTAAACTCCATATCCCCAGCGGAGCTGGAAAACTTTGAACTACAAATCCCCAGTGAAGATGAAGCTTTCTTCCCCAACGGATTCCAAGACTTCAACCTTTAAACCTCAGTGGAGATCATCCGGTTTCTCCAAAATTCCCCAACAAGTTATCTTAAAACCTGAAAATCAATCAGAGAACAGTTAACTTTTATCCCCAACCATTCTTAAAACCCCAGTAGATTGGCATACAACCCAAGCTCTCGAAAACCCTCCAACAGGATAAGTATTCTCCCCACTGAGTTATTTCTCAGCAGAAAGAAGATTCTTGTTCCCGTTTCTCCATTTGAAGCCTATCAGGTTTTAATTCCCCAGTAGAGATAGTCAGAGTAATCCTTATTTCCCCAGGAAAGTCACAAAGGATTCTCAATTCCCCACAAGTCACCAAGAATTTTCAATCCCCAACAGTGGTACAAGGATTTCTCATTCTCAACAATCAAAGATTTTGAATCTCCAATAGCGGTCAAGGGTTTATTTTCCCCAGCAGCAATCAAAGATTTCATTATCTCCAGCTATCGAGGATTTATTTTCCTCAGCAAAACAACTAATAAACTTACATGCGCATACATTACATTCATATATCATAAACATTGATAGAACACATTTTATTGCATCATACATGTCATGCAACATAACTTTGTGTTTCAGCTAACGTTTTACCCTTTTCAGGATGAGATGAAAAGCTATCTTTAACAAGTGTTCAAGGATTTCAGATACAGTACGGATACACTCCAAGACATGGAAGTCATTCCGCTACTCATTCAGATCTTTTATTCAGATACAGTATAGATACACCCCAGACACGACGGTCATTCTATTACTCATTCAGACTTCAGAAATTAGATACAGACTAGATACGCTCTAGACACGGTTGCCATTCTATCTCTCATTCAGATTCAACTATCAACTTCAAGCTCAGATACACTCCAAGACATGGAAGTCAATCTGTTGCCTATTCTGATCCCAGTTACAGTACAGATACACTACAGACACGGAAGTCATTCTGCTACTCATACAGGTCTCAAATTCAGATACAGTCCAGATACGCATCAGACGCGGTTGCCATTCTGTCACTCATTCGGAATTTACCCCCAACCCAGAGATGCTCCGTACACAAGATGCTTTTCTGTCGCCCATTCAGAATTCAGATACAATACAGATACACTCCAGACATGAAAGTCATTCTGTTATTCATTCATGAATCAAATACAGTTACGATACAGATACTCCCTAAACACGGACTCCATTCCTTTGCTCATACGAATCCAATCTCCAGATACGACTCAGATACGATCCAGATACGGATACCATTCTGATGATCATTCTACTGATATTCAACAAACATTTTGATGGCATCTCTAAGCCCATCTCCAACAAGATTCTATCATCTTCAAATGGCATCTTTAAGCCCATTCCCTCAACTTACAGTTTTGACGAGTGCAAATTTACGGGCACTCTAGTGTCCAATCCTCTTTTACCTTCGAGACACGAAAGGCAAAATTTGCCAATCTAACTCTTCAGGTTCAAGAATATTGAACAGGGGCATCTGTTGTACCCCAAAATTTGCCCTCTCATTTTATCAAGATTTCCCCCTCACCAAGCTCTTTGAACTCCAGACAAGATTAAGGTTTGGTCAGCTCAAGACATCTCCTTGCCCTGATGACCTAAATTAGGGTTTGAGTTTGCACAAGGATTTTTGGACCTCCAATTCTCAAAGTGACTTTCATACTTCATGTTGGACTCATAAGTTTGTCCATACCAAGTTTCAAGCCTTGAATCAAATTTTTGCCCAGTCAATTGGACAGTTGACCTAGAAACCAGTTGTATTGGGGAAACAGTCAACTGTGGCCAATTTACAGTCAAACCTCATAATTTTTGATCCACATCAACATTATAAACTCATATGAACCATTTGATCAAGTTTGGACCACAACTCCACAAGAAATTTGATCAGATCACCAAAAGGGCAAAATGGTCATTTTTAGGGTTTTGACTGTACAAAGGCAATTTCTGACTTTTGACCTAGCCAATGGCAAATTAGGCTCAACCATAGACTCAAGGACTCAATGTCATCATCTTGACCAATTCAACAAGTTCAAAAGATCTCAATTGCATTGGATTGACAAATGAATTTTTCAGTCAACTGATCAAATTTTGACTGTACACATAAAAGTCAAACTTTGACTTTTTGGTCAAAATCAAGTGCCAAGGGTCACAATTCATCAAAACATGTCAAAACATGAAACTTGTTCATCAAGAAACCCATTTTTGCAAATTAGGGTTTAAAGTTGAAAAATTTCATAACTTAGAATTTTTCTAAGTTATGAAATTTTCTTAATTTTTCCTAACTTTGCCCAACATTTTCACCATGATGCAATTGGATTCAAACAAAACTTCCAACATGAAAGTTGTAGTCCTACACAAAGTCTACAACTTTGATTCACAAAGTTTTCTTAAAAGAAGCTTGGATCTCAAGTTATGATTTTTGGAACAAGGGTCCCTAAAACTTTTAACTTAGTGAAATTTTGCCCTAATTTAGGCAGGATTTTGACCTATCTTCATGACCATTTTTCACATAGTTCCACTTGGAATCTCAAGTTGAATTTCAAAGATGGATTATAGAGCATATTGCAAGATTTCCAAATTGTCCAAGGACTCTCCAAACACATTTGTGGTTAGGGATAATCGAAGGCTTGAAGTTGGCAAAAACTCACTTTTCATCCATGGCATATTCATGTTCATCCAAGTTGCAATTTCAAGTCAGCATGCTTTGCACTAGATTACAGGCCTCTAAACCACTTCACACTCAATAATTTAATGCAAAACCATTGGTATAAGGCATTGTTTTGGTCATTAGAGCATTGCACTTTGGATTAATCCCTAAGTAGAAAAAGCAAAGTTTCCATTTTTGCTTAAAATCATGCTTTATGTCAAAACTGATTTCTTGAGCATTGATCCATATCTTATGCAGCTAATCAAATCTACAAGTTGGAGGGGCCAAGGGAAAAGTATTCAAGCATAAGGATAGCCTGTACATGCCTGTTTCAATCACTTCCCACATTTTACTTCAAAAACAAGAAACTTGTCCAAAACAAAAAACTTGAACACCAGCCAAGATAAACTTATCCAAGCATTTTGAACATCTTTCTCACATCCCTCTGAGCCAAAAACACGATTTTTTGAGCCTCTAAACATCCCCTAGCCAGAAATCACCATCCATTGGCAAAACAGGGCAGAACCTACAACTTGACTTCCATAACTCATTTGGCTCGTGCGTTTTGCCCAAAACCTGTTCAAACACCTTCCATTCCATCCATCCAAGCTATCCCAAACCACAAACACCAACTGTAACTCCATTTACAGGGTTTGCCATTTTCATTTTGAGCTTGTGCAGGTTGAGTTCTATAGGTTGATTCAAGTACATTCAAGGCAAGCTATGTATTGGAAAAGGTCAAGTGAAGTCTAAGCAAGCTTCCAGACATCTCAAGCCTTGTTGAAAAGTTCCACATTACCATACACGAAGTCAGCTGAAACAAGTTTTTGTCAACTTCCTATCTCTCTATTTAGGAACATTTAGCCTTAGGTTTGTGAATAAGAAATGTAGTATTCATTTCCATGAAGTTGTACATATGCTCAGTTTTCATTTATATTAAGCATGCTAAGAGAATTTCATCCATGAACATACTGAAAAAACTAGGTTAGATTTTAGGGCCAGAGAAATTCTCTCTGGTCTTTGAGAGTTAAGACAAGTTGTTAATATGGTTGGAATCGTCTTGAAATGCTCTACAAGTTTGATGTTATGTGTTTTTGCAATAGAGCTCGTATATAGGATCTGGTATTTGAACAGGGCGCGCGCGTTTTCAAAGTAAGAAGGTTGAAGATGAAGTTGGTTTGGGCTGGGCTTGGTCCTGGCTACTTTTGACACCCCCTTTTTCTTTTTGCACCCCCTGGCCCAATTTCTTGATATTTTATATTTTTGAATTTTTATTTTCATTTCTGATCTTATTTATTTATTCCCAAATATAAAAAAATACTCAAAAATATTTTTATTATTTTTTCACATTTATTTTGCATTTTATTTTTATTTTTCTAACATAAAAAGCAATTTAATTACTTTTATCTTATTTATTCAAAACTTGAAAAAAATATATAAATGATACTTTTATTTTTATTCTTTTATTTTTATTCACACCAAAAATATTTTTCTAAATATATTTTATTTTTGTATATATTTTTATTTTATCATATTTAATATAATTAATACATTTGTAAATATATATACTCTTATTTTATTATATATTTAGAATAAAAATATAAAAATATTACACTTTTATTTTTATTATTAAATATACTTACAAAATACTATTTTCTAAATATATTTTATTATTATATATATTATTTTATTTTTATTGTATACAAATAAAATAATTAATATATTTACTTTCTTAAAGGAAATTAGGGTTTTACCCTTAACCAAATAAAATTAATCTTTTTATTTATTTCTTTATTTTTTACATTAAATATTTTTACATACTTGAAAAATAAACATAAACTTTTTGCATATTCATATATTTGGCATATTTATTTATTTTGTTTAAATATTGTCCATTTATTATTTATTCATTTGATTCAATTTTGATGTAATAGTAAACTAGGGTTTTTATTTCTTGTCAATTACACCCCCATTCAAAAATTGTACCCCCATCCCCATAATCATGTTGTAATAGCTTAGACTTTTAATTCTCGCACTTTATGCTTTCAAATTATGCCATGATTAGAGATTAGGGTTTGTATGCAAAAATCCAAAATCAACAAGTAGCTTGACCTAATCAAAGACAAAATGCATGAAAATCAAACACAATGCACACTTACACCCTTAGGGTTACAATCCACTTGTTGCCTTTAAAAATGGGCCATGTTATGCATGTTGAGTATTTTGGCAAAACAAAAACAAAACAAAAGATCATAGTCCATCGATGACGCTATCTTGGTTGCCTAAACAAAAATAATCAAGTCCCTCAAAAATTTGCCAAAAATACTTAACACAATTGCTATCATGGTCTATACGATGACCCGCACCTGTCCCATTTAACATCCTAACACAAGGTTGTTCACCAAATACAATGGTGAAATAACACTGTCAAAAGGTTTAAAAACATTAGGAAAGATCTTTGAGTAAATTAGGGTAGACAGCTCTTAGTTACTTGATCAAAAGCTTGCTAAACATCCTTGCTATTTTCAAACACACTTCACAACACAATTTCAAAACATTTCCCAAATCAAACTTTCAAACATTGAAATCTTTTCAAAAGACAAAAACATCTTTGTATACATTCAAACAAGAATCATTGCAAAGGTTGTCACAATGATGGCCTTTTTTCAAAACATCTTTCAAAACCACACATAAAGCACCATTTCAAACAATTGAAAAGCAAAAGCAAGTGATCTAAACAAGTAACTAAGAGCCCATGGATAACCATGGATGAAAAGGGTGCTTGCACCTTCCCTTTTCATAATCTACTCCCCGAACCCTAGAAAACATCTCAAAGGTCTTTCCTGTGCTTTTTGACCTTTCCTTAGGATAAAATAAAAAGTCGGTGGAGACTCTTGCTAAACCGAAATATTTGCAAACATAAAACGCAAAATCCCAAGTCAGTTCTCCCACCGTATCACATATGTCATTTTCATAAGTCATCAATAAAACATTGGACGTTTCTTGCATACAAATTTTGCGCTCTCTGTTTTTATTTTCTGCTTTTCACTTTATCAATAAAGCTATGCTCTTACACACACTCACATATCAAACTGCAGATCCATATCCACTATGGATCCCATTAATAACAGTTATGCTATTTCCAGTTATAACTTTGAAAATCCGATCAACCAAGCCGAGGACGAAGGTGAGGAAGATTGTGAGCTTCCTGGAGAATTTGCTAGACTGTTACAACAGGAAGAGAGGGCTATACAGCCTCATGAAGAGCCAATTGAGACGATAAACTTGGGCACAGAGGTAGACAGAAAAGAAATCAAGATTGGCGCAAATCTGGAGATTAATGTCAAACAACGATTGATATAGATGTTGCACGATTATGTGGAGATCTTAGCTTGGTTATATGAAGACATGCCTGGTTTAGACACTGATATTGCGGTACATCATCTGCCGACTAAAGAAGATTGTCCTCCGGTTAAGCAAAAGGTTTTCCGTATGCGCCCTGAAATGTCAAAGAAGATTAAAGCTGAGGTTATGAAACAGTTCAACACTGGGTTCTTAGCTGTCACCTCTTATCCGTAGTGGGTTGATAACGTTGTTCCGGTACCTAATAAGGATGGTAAGGTACAGATGTGTGTGGACTATAGAGATTTGAACAAGGCAAGCTCCAAGCATGACTTCTCGCTTCCCCACATCGATGTTATGGTTGACAGCACCACAAAGCACAAAATCTTTTCCTTCATAGACATTTTCTTTGGGTACAACCAGATCAAGATGGCACCCGAAGACATGGAGAAGACAACCTTCGTCACACAGTGGGGCACTTTCTGTTACAAGGTGACGCCTTTCGGATTAAAGAATGTTGGGGCAGCTTATCAGCGAGCCATGGTAGATTTGTTCCATGATATGATTCACCATGAGATAGAGGTTTATTTTGATGACATGATAGCCAGGTCTCAAACCGAGGAAGAACACCTGGATCATCTTCAAAAGATGTTTGACAGGTTAAAGACGTACAAGTTGAGACTGAATCCGAACAAGTGCACCTTCGGGGTAAGATCTGGTAAACTTCTGGGGTTCATCGTCAGTGAAAAAGGTATTTAGGTAGACCCTTCAAAGGTGAAGGCCATACAAGAGATGCCGGCTCCCCGTACCGAGAAGGAAGTTAGAGGTTTCTTGGGACGTCTAAATTATATCGCCAAGTTCATTTCACATCTGACTACTACTTATGAGCCGATCTTCAAACTCCTAAAGAAAGATCAAGTAGTAAAATGGAATGGCGAATGCCAGAATGCTTTCGAAAGAATCAAGGAATACCTTTAAGAACTACCAATTCTGATGCCTCCGATTGAAGGAAGACCTTTGATAATGTACTTAACAGTGTTAGAAAATTTAATATGGTGTGTGATGGGGCATCATGACGAGTCTGGTCGAAAAGAGCATGCCATATTACCTTAGAAAAAAGTTTACCGACTGTGAAACACGATACTCACTGCTCGAGAAAACTTGTTGTGCTTTGGCATGGGCTGCTTGCCGACTAAGACAATATATGTTGACCCACACTACTTTGTTGATATCTGTGATACGGTGGCAGAACCGACTGTTAATACTGGTTTTTCTTTTTTTGTTCGCAAATGTCACGGTAAGCAAGAATCGCCACCGACTTTTATTTCATCCAACTAAGGAAAAGGAAAAAGAATAGAAAAAACCTTTTTCGAGATGTTTCTGAGTACGGGGGGTAGATTATAGAAAGGGAAGGTGTTAGCACCCTTTCTATCTGTGGTTTTCCACGGGCTCTTAGGTACTTTGCTCATTTTTAAAATTGCTTGTGTGTGCTTGTTTTGAAAAGTTTTACTTCGTGATAACCCTTGTATCGGTCCTCAAGAGTGTGATGAAGTTGTTTCAAAAACTGTTTCTGAAAAGTGTTTGTGTGAAAAATTTTGTTTGAGCAAGTACCTAGGAACTAATCTACCTACTCGAAAAAATTCTATTTGTTTTCCTTTAGACAGTGTTGTCCTATTATTAAGGAATAGGTAGCACCGTCGTTGGAGTTTTAAGGGACGTTCGAAGGGACAAGTACGATCACAAAAGCAATGTTAGGGAATTTTAGTAATCATCCTAAAGCCTTAAAATCTTTTTCCGAGGCAACATCCGAATGGGTCATTTTAGATCTTTTGGGACTAGAGGACGACCACTAACATTCCCTATACTTTATGACTGTTTACCGAAGGCAACCGGAG
The DNA here is from genome assembly GCA_948472305.1 of Vicia faba. NCBI lineage: Eukaryota > Viridiplantae > Streptophyta > Magnoliopsida > Fabales > Fabaceae > Vicia > Vicia faba. Next base: position 284,447,196 of record OX451739.1, on the reverse strand, counting down.
TGGAGTAAACCCTAGGAGTGAGCATGTGCAAGTGTATTTTTTAGTTAATTATCTTTTCACAATTAGGGTTTTCTAATGTTTTAATTTCAATTTGTTTTTCCATACAATCCTATACATACATCTAAGCAGTTTATAGTTTGCTGAAATTAAAATGCGAGAAATTAAAGTCCTAGATATTACAAGGCTTTCACAAATACATAATTATTTTGATTGTAAATAAAGATGCAGAACTTTAAAACCCTAATTACTATTACAAACTCAGAGCAGTTACAATAATAATAAAAAGGGAAAATTAAAGGCGTGCGCGGCGAATTAAATGCGAGAAATAATTGGAAATCCTAAAAATCTTATTTGAGAAAATATTTAGGTTAATTTTTGAGAAAAATTAGGCTATGTACAAATTTAACCCTAATTCTATTTATTTTAAATTATAATAAAAAGGAATTAAATTACCCTAATTTAATTAAACTAATTAATTAATAAAATATTTTTATGAAAAATGATTTTTGATGTTTTTATGATTTTCTGATTAAATAAAAAACATGATTATTGGTGTTATTTGAAAAAAGAAATAATTAATAAATAATAAAAAAGAATTGAAAATAAAAAAGAATAGAATTGGGCCTGTATAATGAGAAATTAGGGAGGTGCGCTGCCAAATTCTGGTTAGGCCCAAAGATGCTGAGCCCATTCCTGCGCCCGATTCTGTGCAGCCACGTTTGGAGAATGCACCATGGTCCTTTCTTGGTTTAAGCGTTGGATCTGTGTTGGTAATGATCCAGTGGTTGGATTTTGAGGCCACACGGTAGGCGCTTGGAACATGTATACATGGAATGTGCAAAGGAACATTAAGAAAATAAAGAAAACGCAGGACTTGGGATCGAACCCAGGTCCTCTCCACTATCCAACACACGCTTCACCACTGGGCCATATTGTTTAGTTGTCATTATAATAAGATTAAATGATAATATACAAAACAAGGTGAATAAACTGAAAAACGCGTGTACTTCAAACAAGCCAATGATGTTGTGCCAAATCATCATCTTCTTCTCCTATCCGTCGTCTTAGGCCAATACCTTTTACCTACGAACAAAACTCCATAGCCATAGCCCTACAAGCTTCAAAAATCCACAAATCACATGATAAACTAAAAGTGAGTACATAGATCAATTCGTCTTGTTCCCATGAGCATCATGGTATCCTTTTCTTGACCTAATTTTACCTTACAGAGAAGCCTTAAAACGAATTCTTAAACCCTAGCCATGGCAGTCATCAATATAGGCATCAAAATGCAAAATTAATTGAACCAAAACATTCCAAATGATGATACAAACATAATGCTATGCTTAAGAGTGGTTAATCATGCGTAAATTATAAAATCAAAATCAAGCTTGTATGTGCAAACCGTGGGTTTACCAGGAGCGATTCTGGGCTTGGGAAGGCTTGCAAACGATCATGTTAGCTTCATGAGATGTCCAGGAAGCGATTGGAAGCTTTGGAATGTCTTGAATCACTCTCTATGTTAGAAGACGATCTACCACTTTTTTGCCAAAATTTGAGTTTTATTCTTCAGCTCTCACGACTGCAATCCTCCTTATTTTGCCTTGGCTGCGCTGTGTATATGTAATAGAGTGTATTAGGTCAACAAAAACATACTGAATCTTCTGAATTCATGGTAATTGAATGTGATTTGTTTGCTATATGATATATTTCCAAAACCATCCTAATCATGCTATTTTTGCCTCAATTTTCCTTGATTCAATTTGATCTGATTAGGCTAGCTTAATTAGATTTGGTTCTAACAAAAATCAGATCAAAAAATCAATCTTTTATATTTTTTGTTATTTATTTGATTTAATTTGACTTTTAAATAATAAAAATCAAAATAAAATGAATAAATAGAGCAAATAATATATGGATGCTGATTTGGGTCGTGGACCATGTCTTCAACAAGATACAATCATGAAAAGCTAGGCCCATTTGACAAAAAAATGCACTTTTAAGCACATTTGGCTTTTGGCAATTTTCCAAAAATGGTCAACTTTGACAATGCACATCTCTTCCAATTTTAATCCTAGAGAGGTGTTCTTTGACTTTTTAGAAATCTTAGGATGTCTCCTAAACAACCCTTTTGGTTTCATCTCAATTGGGTCTTCCATGTTCATGTAATAAGCTTTGACCTAATAGGTGTTTTTGTTGACTTTTCAAAAGGACCTATAATGTAGAAATTCATATCTTTTTATGAGTGCATTTTTTGAACTTGAGGGATGAAGTTGAGTTGTAAGAAATTGGATTCTCTTCAAAATGAGCCTTGGATGAGAAATTTTTGATAAAGTATGAGAGAGTTATGCTGGGTCAAAGTTTGGTCGACTTTTCCTAAGAAACCCTAATTTAGCAACTTTTGGGTTTTGATGAATTAGGAGCATTCCTTGAGGAATCATCATCAACCTTTGATCAAATGATGAATATCACTTCATAATTTTTATGTTGAGCAAAAATCTTGAAGTTTGACTGTATGTGGGCCACAATTGACTTTTGACCTAATACAGTTGATTTTCAAGCATCTGAGCAGTTGATTGAGCAAACTTGTTGTACAAGGCATGAATGATCTTTAGGGCATATTAGGAATATGGAGAGCATATGAGGTCTTTGGAGCTCACCCATCTTGATTAAAATGGAAACCCTAGTTGGAGGTTCATAGCTTTAGGAGAGAGTTTGTCTGATCAACTCTTGGGTATCCTTGAGCAAGTTGAGGATCTCCATGAACATATGTTGAGTAAAATGGGAGGGAAAATTTTGGGGTACAATAGCTGCCCCTGTTCAATCTTTTTACACCTGAGGATGTAGGTTGGCTTGTCTGCCTTTCATGATCTGAGGGTGGAAGATGATTGGACACTAGAGTGCCCAGAAATTTGCACTCGCATGAAGTGCATGGTGATCGATTGATAATATCGGGAATGAGCTTATAGATGCCATTTGGAAGGTGACGAAGGATCGTCGGAGATGGGCTTAAAGATTCCATATAGAGAAGATATTGATTTCATAAGAGATTCCTTTACGAGAATTCCTGTACCTACCGCCGAGGAGGACTTCACCGAGGAAAGTTGATTTATGTCTTGGGAAATAGAGTCTAGGAGCTTCGGTTGGTCATTACTCTACTGGGGAATTAATTCTTGATTGAGGAGGTGGAAGTGAACTGTATATCTTGTCAGGGTCCAGGCTGTACAGTGACTTACTGGGGAAAGGTGAACTCTTCCAGTTCTTCTTTGACCCCCTACACCACTGTTTCACATTCCTTGATTACCAACTATTACCTACTTTGGAGGAATTTTCTCAACTCCTGAGAATTCCTATTCTCCATCAACTACCCCACAACGGTACGGAAAGAGAACCAAAGCCTGAAGATGTTGCTCAAGCCTTACACTTCCAACCATCTGATATCAAAGGTCATTGGGAAACCAGAAGTGGTGTCAAGGGTTTCTTGGCAAAGTTTCTGTTTGAAAAGGCACAAGACTGGTGGAATTCTCTAGATCTGCAAGCTTTTGAGGAGATTGTAGCACTTCATCTATGGGTTGGTGTTGTTCCCAAACCCTGATCAGCTTATAGATGTGAATGCTGTCAAGATTTTCATATCTCAGAATCCTGTGCCTACATTGCTTGGGGACATCCTACACTCATTTCACACACGAACAATGAGGAAAAGAGGTGTTCTCATATGTTGTACTCCTCTTCTGGCAAGGTGGTTTATTTCTCACCTTCCCCAATCAGTTTTGAAGAATGAGCAGGGTTTAAGGTGGTCACAACGGTTGATGACCCTCACACATTCTGATGTTCATTGGTGTTCTCGGTCCAGAGAAAATGTAATCATCATTGATCGTTGTGGAGAATTCCCTAATGTCACATTACTTGGCATTAGGGGAGGCATTACCTACAACCCCTGTTTAGCTCTGAGACAATTTGGGTATGCTCGACGGGATGGCCCTCATGATATGCTGATTCCTGACTTAGTTTTTCTCTTCGACAACAACGCTCAAGGACTTCTACAAAGGTTTATCCGAGCTTGGAGGATGCCCAACAAAGTGGATAGTAAGACACTGGGACACAAGAATTCCATCCCCCTTGAGCCTTATCTCAAGTGGGTCCGAACCCGCGCCCAGAATCTTATGATGCCATACCCTCACATTCTCTAGTGATCAAAGAGCTTGTTATGGAAGGAGAGGTTCCATACACCCTCCTACATCCAGACATGCCAACATCATTAGAAGAATTGCAAAAGAGTTGGATACAACTCAAGGAAGAGCGGAATACTTTTGAAGCCAGCTTCTATGCCAGTGAGAAGAAGGTTTTGGAACTTACCCGCCGACTTCACCAAGAGGAGACTCTTAACACTTACATCGCGCCAAAGAGGATGCGCAACGTCTTTTTACATTAAGAATTTTGTAATATTTTGTCCATGGGGCATTTATGTACTAACAAATTTCTTCTTATTAATATGACGTGTGTTCTTTTTGTTTGCAACAAATTTGAATTTCTAAATCCTTGAATGCATTACATGAGTAACATATCATTCATCATATGCATAAACAGGTCTTCACACCAGGTTTTCTTATCTTTCTGCTATTTATTTCAGCGAGATGGATATAGAACAGACGGTTAAAGATCTGCAAGCACAGAATTCGCAATTCCAACAACTCCTCATGACCTTAGCAAAGGGTCAAGAGGATCTTAAAGCACTGTTAGAGAAAGAGAAGGAACCAGAAAAGAAGAAAAAGAAAAGAATTGGTGTGGCCACTATGGGAAGGAGATTTGAGCATCAGGCTAGGAGAGTTCTGGAATTCCCCTCGACGTCTGACGAAGGGGTTGGTAAAGGAAAGGGAGTTGCAATGCCCTCCGAATTTGAGGCTGAAGAAGAAGAAGAGGAAGAGGACGAAGATTAATCTGAACAGCAGTACCCTCTGGCGGACGATAAGTATACGAATCTTGAGGACCGGTTGGCAGCCATGGAGTTGCAAAGGGTACCTGGGTTAGATTTCGAAGAACTAGGGTTGGTTGCTGGGATCGTCATTCCTCCCAAGTTCAAAGTAGCTACATTTGCTAAATACGACGGTTTGTCCTGTCCGAAGATGCATTTGAGGTCCTACGTCAGAAAGATCCAACCTCACTCTTTCGATAAGGAACTTTGGGTCCACTTTTTTCAAGATAGTTTGTCGGGTGCGCAATTGGACTAGTTCTATCAACTTGAGAGATCTGATGTTCATAACTAGGAAGATTTGGCTGCTTCTTTCTACCAACAATACCAATACAACGCAGATTTTGCGCCTACTCGTACTCAACTACAGAGTATGTGTATGGCCTCTAATGAGGGATTTAAGGAGTATGCCCAGAAGTGGCAAGATTTGGCTGGAAGGGTGCAACCACCATTGTCGGATAGAGAGCTGGTTGACATGTTTTTAGGGACTCTGTCAGGTCCATTCTTCAATCACTTGATCGGGAGCGCATCTGCAGGGTTCACCAAATTAATTTTGACCGGTGAAAGGGTCGAAGCTGGCATTAAGAGTGGTAAAATTCAGAAGGATGCCTCTTCTTCCACTGCTATCAAGAAGTCCTTCCCAGTCAAGAAGGAAGTTTCTTCTATCCACACCCAGAGAAATCTAGGGAGAATGGAGCACCGACCAACGGTAGGGGCTGTAATGATCCAAAACTCCTCATCCGATCAACCTCGAAGTAGTCAACCTAGAGCTAACCAGCAAAGGGTAGAAAGGCCACAACGACAATTCACCCGGATCAATATGACACCGGCTTAAGTCCTCCCTCATCTGTTAAAGTTGAACCTTACCAACTTGAAAGAAGCACCGAAAAACCCAAATACTTCTTCTCCCTATTATCATTCAAATGCAAAATGTGCATACCACTCGGACAGTGTAGGGCATGATACCAACAACTGTTGGGCTCTTAAAAACAAGATCCAAGATTTGATAGATGCCAAGGAGGTAGAGTTTGATGCTCCCGAAAAACCTAATGTGATATCCGCTCCTATGCCAAAACATGGTCATAATGTCCATGCTATTATGGAAGATCTTCATGTTACCACTGTTGATGACCTAATGACTCCACTGCCAATGATTAAAATGAATCTGTTGAAAGCCAGGATATTCCCGGGCTGTGAGAAAGATTGTTACTTCTGTTCAACCTTGCAATCCGACTGTCCACTGTTGAAATCAGGCATCCAACGCCTGATGGATACTCAAGAGATCCTCTTCCAGAAAACTCTTGTTGCTACTATCACTCATGTTACTCCTGTTACCTTTATTACTCCAATCAATGACATTGCTATAATTACCATTTCCGACAATCTTTGCAAGACCTGCAAAAGGCCTGTTAAGATTACGCCTGATCTAAAGTTTGTACCGCTGAATATTACCATGCCAGGGCATGTCCCATATAAGTGCAACAAGACGATCCCATGGAGTTATGGAGGAGAGATCTTCTACCATGGTGTTAAGCAGATCGAATCAGTCCAAGAGAATTCCGATGAAGAAACTCCTGATGTAGGAAATATTGCGGGGACGAGTAAGATAACTCGTAGCGGAAGAATCTTTTCTCTGAAGATTGCTCCTCCACGGGCAGTCTTCGGACCCTCAAGTGCTCCAGTGCCTATCAAGATATTTGTGTGAAGTCCGGTTATTGAAGAAATTGATGCTCCCGAAGCTATACCCTCTGCTGTTAATGCTGATAAAGGTAAGGGGATCCAAGAAGCACCTGTCTGGACGAGGGCTCAGACTTTGGTTATCCCCGAGACCACCCAAAAGGAGATGGAAGAGATCTTAAAGATAATTAAGAAGAGAGACTATGATGTCGTAGAGCAGCTGGGGCAAACCCTTCAAAAATATCTATGCTGGCTCTCTTACTCTACTCCGAGGCTCATGCCAAAGCCTTGATCAAATTTCTAAAAACGGCACATGTGCCTCAAGAAACTTCTGCGGATCAGTTTCAAGAGTGCGTGGCTAGCCTTACAGCCGACAATGGTCTTGGCTTCTCTGATGCTGATTTGACCCCTAAGGGAAGAAAGCATAATGATGCGCTGCATGTCTCGGTAGAGTGCAGAGGGACCACACTTGCTCATGTTCTGGTTGATACCAGTTCATCCTTAAATGTTCTACCAAAGAAAGCATTGGACAGATTAGACTGTGAAGGTTTGACCCTAAAGCCCAATAATATCATTGTTAGAGCCTTCAACGGTTCTAAGCGGATGGTTCACGGAGAAGTGGACACCCCAATCAAGGTGGGAACAGAAATTTTTAACTCTACATTTTATGTGATGGACATCTGTCCTTCATATTCATGCTTGTTAGGAAGGCCATAGATCCACAACGCTGGGGAAGTCACTTCTTCTCTACACAAAATGCTAAAGTACCCAGTCCAGGGTAAGATCATAACGGTTCATGGTGAGGAGGAGTATATGATAAGTCACCTTAACTCTTTTCGCTATGTGGAGTTAGACAGCGAATTCATAGAAACACCTTTCCAACACTTTGAAGAGGTTTCTCCTGAGGTCGCGGTAGCAAAGACAATGACTGATGTGCCTATCATTACCAAGCCTGTGTCCCGGATGTCATCCCTTAAAGATACGGAGGCTATAATCAAGGAAGGGGGAAGTACATTGTGGGCTCAACTGCCAGATTTTCCTCACAAGACAAACAAGTTCGGATTGGGTTTTACTGCTGCTAGCCAGAAAGCTGTGCGTCGCTCCCGGGCTGGAGGACCACCCTTAAAAATCACTCACCATGGAGTTCATGCTTTAGAAGATGATGATGAAGAAGGCAACTTTGAAGATTGGATCTTTCCAACCATTGAAGGAGGACTGAACAACTGGGAGGCGAAAGACTTTGTTCCCATTACTTTCATCAATCAGTAATTTATCTTTTGAACATTTCTTGTTTGGTTTGTAATAACTATTAAACAATTCGTACACTCTTTTCGCCTTATGCCTTACCCGGGGCACATAGGTCCATTTGTAAGGGTTTTGATTCTTCATTTTCATATGCCATTTTTAATGAATCATGGACGTTTTCATCTATAAACTGTTGTGTTCATTTTCTTCCTCTTTTACATTTTATTTTGTTTAAGGATGGCTATCCCTTACACACACCCACACTCACAAAATACAGGTACCCATACACTCTGGATTCCATGGGTGACCATTCTGCTTCAGCCTTCAGTGACTCTGAAGATTTGGTCAATCATGCTGAGTATGAAGGTGATGAAGACTGTGAAGTGCCTGGAGAGTTAGCTAGACTTTTGCAACAAGAAGAAAGGGCTATTCTGCCCCATGAAGAGTTGTTAGAGACTATAAATTTGGGTACTACTGAAGGCAGAAAAGAGGTTAAAGTGGGTGCCAACCTGGAGCCAAGTGTCAAAGAGCGCTTAGTTAAGTTGTTGAATGAATATGTTGAGATCTTCGCCTGGTCCTATGAAGACATGCCGAGACTAGATACAACTATTGTGGTTCACCGTCTCCCTACAAGAGAAGACTGTCCACCAATCAAACAGAAAGTCTGCCGAATGAGGCCCGACATGTCTGAGAAGATCAAAGCTGAAGTGATGAAGCAATTCAATGCTGGCTTTCTGGTTGTTACTTCCTATCTACAATGGGTTGCTAACATTGTGCCCGTGCCTAAGAAGGACGACAAAGTCAGAATGTGTGTGGACTATAGAGACTTAAATAGGGCTAGCCCTAAAGATGATTTTCCACTACCACACATTGACATCTTGGTTGACAACACAGCTCAACACAAGGTGTTTTCCTTCATGGATGGATTCTCGGGATACAACCAGATCAAGATGGCCCCCGAAGACATGGAGAAGACTACTTTTGTTACACAGTGGGGTACCTTATGCTATAAAGTGATGCCATTTGGACTGAAGAATGTCGGGGAAACCTATCAGCGAGCCATGGTAGCTTTGTTTCATGACATGATACATCATGAGATTGAAGTCTACGTAGACGATATGATAGCTCGTTCACAAACAGAAAAAGAACACCTCGATCATCTGCAAAAGCTGTTTGTCAGGTTAAAGGAATATAAGCTCAGACTAAACCCTAGCAAGTGCACTTTCGGAGTCAGGTCCGGTAAACTTTTGGGATTTATCGTCAGTAACAAAGGCATCGAAGTTGATCCTGCCAAAGTCAAAGTTATACAAGAAATGCCCGCCCCCCGCACTGAAAAGGAGGTCAGAGGTTTCTTGGGACGCTTAAACTACATTGCAAGGTTCATCTCTCACCTAACATCTACCTGTGAGCCAATCTTCAAACTGTTGAAGAAAGATCAGGTGGTTGAATGGAACAATGATTGTCAAGTTGCTTTTGATAAGATCAAGGAGTATTTGCTGGAACCCTCTATATTGATGCCACCCGTCGAAGGAAGGCCTTTAATCATGTATCTGACTGTTTTGGATAATTCAACGGGGTGCGTACTGGGGCAACATGACGAGTCTGGCCGAAAAGAGCATGCCATTTATTATCTTAGCAAAACGTTTACCGACTGTGAGACCCTCTACTCACTGCTCGAGAAAACTTGCTGCGCTTTGGTATGGGCTGCTCGCCGGCTAAGGCAGTATATGTTGACACATACCACTCTGTTGATTTCTAAAATGGATCCAATCAAGTACATCTTCGAGAAACCTGCTTTATCCGGAAGAATCGCTAGATGGCAGATGATCTTAACTGACTATGATATCCAGTACACAACCCAAAAAGCTATAAAGGGGAGTGTACTAGCCGACCATCTAGCTCATCAAGCCGTCGAAGATTACCAATCTATGAGGTTCGACTTCCCTGACGAGGATATTATGACTTTGGACAACATTAAAGGTAACAGACCGTATGACGGACCTGAACAAGGATCCCAATGGACCCTATACTTTGATGGTGCTTCAAATACACTCGACAAAGGTATTGGCGCGGTACTTATCTCTCCAAAAGGTTGCCACACACCTTTCACTGCTAGACTATGCTTCAGCTGCACCAACAACATGGCCGAGTATGAAGTTTGTATCTTTGGTCTCAAGGCTGCTATTGACTTGGGAATCAAATCGTTGATTGTATTTGGGGACTCAGCTTTGGTTATCAGTCAAATCAAAGGAGAGTGGGATACTAAGCATCCTAACCTCATCCCTTACAAAGAACATGTCCTAATATTGCTACCTCATTTTGAGCAGATTACCTTCGAGCACTTCCCGCGAGAAGAGAATCAGCTAGCAGATGCGTTAGCTACAATGTCATCCATGTTTAAACTTAACTGGGATAACGAGGCTCCTCAAATCACCCTTGAACGAATGGATGAACCTGCACATTGTCACGAGATTAATACTGAAGAAGTAGTGGACCGACCATGGTTTCATGACGTCAAAAGGTATCTCGAAGCACAAGAATACCCTTAAGGAGCTTCAGTCAACGACAAAAAGTTCTTAAGGAGGTTCGCTACCAAGTTCTTTCTGAGCAATGGTATCTGTTGTACCCCAAAATTTGCCCTCCCTTTTCATCAACATTTTCTCACCACAAGACTCTTGGAACTCAAGATCAAGTTAGGGTTTGCTCTGCTCAAGACCCCTCCTTGCATTGTTGACCCAAATTAGGGTTTGAGTTTGCACAAAGATGTTTTGACCTAAAATGCCCAAAGTGACTTTAATGCTTCATGTTGGACTTACAAGTTTATCCATACCAAGTTTTAAACCTTGATTCCAATCTTTGCCCAGTCAATTGGACAATTGACCTAGAAATCAGTTGTATTGGGGAAAAAGTCAACTATGGCCAATTGACAGTCAAACCTCATGATTTTTGACCCACATCAATATCATGAACTCATATGAACCATTTGGTCAAGTTTGGATCATAATTCCACAAGAAATTTGATCAGATCACCAAAAGGGCAAAATGGTCATTTTTAGGGTTTTGACTGCACAAAGGCAATTTTTGACTGTTTGATCTAACCAATGGCAAACCAAGCCCACATATGGACTCAAGGACTCAATGGCATTGTCTTAACCCATTCAACAAGTTCAAAAGATCTCAAATGCACAAGATTGACAGATGAATTTTCCAGTCAACTGATCAAAATTTGACTGTATACTGAAAAGTCAAACTTTGACTTTTTGGTCAAAATCAAGTGCCAAGATTCATTTTTCATCAAGACATGTCAAATTATGAAAATTGTCCATCAAGAAATCCAAAATGACAAATTAGGGTTTAAAATGAAGAAATTTCATAACTTAGAAAATTTTCTAAGTTATGAAATTTCCTTATTTTTTCCTAACTTTGTCCCATTTTTTCATCAAGATGCAAATGGATTCAAACAAAACTTGAAACATGAAAGTTGTAGTCCATTGCAAAATCTACAACTTTGATTCACAAAGTTTTCTCAAAGGAAGCTTGTATCTCAAGTTATGATTTTTGGAACAAGGGTGCAAAACATTTTTAACTTAGAGAAATTTTGACCTATTCTAGGCAGGATTTTTGTCCAACTTCTTGGCCATTTTTCACATGGTTCCACTTGGAGTTTCAATTTGCATTACAAAGATGGATTGTAGTACACATTCCAAGCTTTCCAAATTGTCCAAGAACTCATCAAACACCCTTGTGTTTAGAGAGAATCGAATTTGCAAAGTTGGCCAAAACTCACTTTTGTTCATGGCCAAAGCTTGTTCATAACATTTGCATTTTCAAGTTAGCAGGGTTTGTGATAATTTGCAGGCCTCTAAACCTCTTCAAACTCAATAATTTAATGCCTAACCATTATGTTCAAGCATTGTTTTGTGCATTTGGTCATTACACATAGAATTAATCCTTAAATGGAAAAAGCAAACTTGCCATTTTTGAAAAGTGGTGCTTTATGTCAAATACCAAATCTTGGAGGCATGGGCCAGATCTTTGAGGCAAGAGTTTGTACACATATCCCACTGATCAAGAGAAAGTGCTGCAGCATGCTTGAGAGCTTGGTACAGGCCTATATCACAACTTGACATTTCTTTGCTTACATTGGAAGAAACATTGCAAAACAACTCCAACTCTCATTTCCTGCAAGCATAAGCTAAAACAAACTTTGTGAACATCTTCCACACATCCTAACTGGCCTAAAACACGATTCCTTCATCCTCAATACCTCCTCATTCACCAAATCACAGTTTTGCTGCAAAACATGGTACCTGCTGCAGATTAAGGTCCATAACTCAATCCACTCGTGCGTTTTGGCCAAAGCTTGTTCAAACATATTCCCTACCATCCACTGAAACTATTCCAAGCCCTAAACACCAGCTGTAACACCCCTAACCTCATCTGCCATTTTCATTTTTCAGTTTTGCAGGTGAACTTCCATAGCACGATTCATAGTGATTCAAAGCAAGCTAGGTGTTGAAGAAGCTTCCTTGGACTTCAGGCAAGCTATACAGAAGCTCAAACTCCATTGAAGTTGGCCACATTGCTGTACACGATTCAAGATGAAACAGGTAAAACCATGGACTTCTATCTCTCAATCTAGGAAGAGTTAGGCTTAGGTTTGTGAATGAAACGTGCTCTACTCATAGCCCTGAAGCCATACATATGATCACTTTTCATTTATATTAAGTATGCTGTGAGAATTTTGGCCATGAACATTGAAGAAAAATTAGGTCAGAAATTGGGGATGAAGAAATTCTCCCTGGATTCTTAGAGTTAGGTCAAGTATTTTATATGTCTGAATTCGTCTCTTGATGCTCTATAATATTGGTGTTATGAGTTTTGCATGAAAGTCCAAGAATCAGGAGTTAGCTTTGGTACAAGAAACGCGCGTTTTTGTTTGTTCAAACAATGCTGAAGGTTGAAGATGACTGGCTTGGGCTGGGCCTGAGTCAGTCCTGCTCTTTGCACCCCCGTTTTCCAATTTACACCCCCTTGGCCCATTGTGTGAAATATTTATCATTTTTGACTTTTTCTTTTTGATTCTGACTTAATATTTTTTGCTCAAATATAAAAAATATAAAAAATATTTTTCCATACATTTTTGCATTTATTTGACATTTATTTGTTTTATTTAGCATATACATGTAAATAAATATATTTCCTTTTTATTCAAAACACTAGAAAATAATACAAAAATATATATTTTTTAGTTATTATTTTTTATTTACATTTTGAAAACATTCTCTTAAAAATGCATTTTTGTAAATAATTAATATTTTATTTTTTGTATATACTTAGCATATTTAATATATATATAATATATATTTATACATATTTTATTAAATATTTAGGAAAAAAATATGAAAATAATACATTTTTATTTTTATTAATATATGACATCAAAAATACCTTTTTAACCATATACTTTTTATTTTGTGCATAAATTAATTTATTTTATATATAATCAATAAATAATAATGTTTATTCAAAAAATTAGGGTTTAACCCTAAAACAATAAAAATAACCAAAAATTGACTTTTTTTATCTTGTTTATATTTCACATTAAAAGATACTTTTACATACATAAAAAATCCCCTTTTTAGCATAATGCATTTTTATTTGATATTTGTTTGTTTGTATTTATTTAAATATTATATATTTGTCTTGTATATTCAATATGGATGTAATAGCTTAGAATTTAATTTCTTGTCAAATATCCCCAAATTCAAACTTGTACCCCCATCCCCATAATCATTGTTGTAATAGCTTAGCATTTAAATTTCCGCATTTAAAAGCTTTCAATTATGCCATGATAGACCTAGGGTTTGTATGCAAATAAAATCAACAAATAGCTTGACCTAATTCAAAGATAAACATGCATGAAAATCAAAACACAATGCACACTTGCACCCCTAGGGTTTCAATCCACTTGTTGCCTTCAAAAATGGGCCATGGTTGCATGTTAAGTATCTTTGGAAAAATAAAAACAAATCAAATGATCATAGTCCCTCGATGACGCTATCAAGTTGCCTAAACAAAAATGATCAAGTCCCTTGAGAAAATTGCCAAAGACACTTGGCACTATTGCTTTCATGGTCTAAACGATGACCCGCGCCCGTCCCGTTAACATCCTAACACAAGGTTGTTCACCAAATACAATGGTGAAACAACACTGTTAAAAGGGTTAAAACATGAGAAAGATATTTGAGTAAAAATAGGGCAGACAACTCTTAGTTACTTGATCAAACTTGCAAAACACACTTGCCTACTTTCAAAAACACATTCCACAACACAACTTTCAAAAACATTGAAACATCTTTACAAAAAGACAAACACCTTTGTAAAACATTCGAGTAAAGAATTGTTACAATGGTTGCCTAGACAAGGCATCTTTTTTAAAACATTTTCAAAACCACACACACAAAGCACCATTTCAAACAATTGAAAAGAAAAGACAAGTGATCTAAGCAAGTATCTAAGAGCCCATGGATAACCATGGATAGAAAGGGTGCTAATACCTTCCCTTTCTATAATCTACTCCCCGAACCCACGAAAACATCTCAAAGGTTTTTCCTGTGCTTTTTAACCTTTCCTTAGGATAAAATAAAAAGTCGGTGGCGACTCTTGCTAAATCGAAACATTTGCGAAAACAAACGCAAAACCCAAGTCAGTTCTCCCACCGTATCACAGAACTGGCAACTCTGCTGGGGAAATTTTTAAAAGTGGAGTAACCTTAAGGCCTAGATAACCCTTTTGCATGATTAATTGTTTGCTTTGATTGCTTTACATTTTGGTTCTCTTGTTTGGGCTTGAAATCCTACACCCGGATTTGGGAAACATTCATAGATAGCAATACGTTGTGGAAACTGTGCGGGGTATACCGACACGGTTGAAGCAATAGCTATATTAGTGCGACATATTTGTGAGTATCGGTAACCCTTGAGTTCAATCAAGGAGAGTACGAGGCCGCTGAGTGATGTCACTAAGCACTAATGACCTAGAACCTTACTTGACCATCTTGGCCTTTTATTAGGGGTAGTGAGATGACCGGCTTTGGTGCAGTCCGAAGTTGGTAGATACTCGATACTACACTCATTGAGGGTTGTTTTCTTGGAATATTTTGGTCGCTAGT
Organism: Vicia faba; assembly: GCA_948472305.1. Taxonomy (NCBI): domain Eukaryota; kingdom Viridiplantae; phylum Streptophyta; class Magnoliopsida; order Fabales; family Fabaceae; genus Vicia; species Vicia faba. The sequence continues at coordinate 284,432,131 of OX451739.1, read as the reverse complement.
TAAGTGGCTAAACCAAAACAATGAACATAGAAAACAATCCAATGATATTGAGCTCCTTAGAACCCGGTTACTATTTATAGGACAAGTTTTTTAAGCCAACTACACTCAAGAGGGTACTTACCTATGAAACCCCATGCAAGCCTGAAACTAGGGTTTTGTGTGACTTGCTTGTACATATGTTTGTGCATACATCATGAACATCATAAAGCATCATATGCATCCACTAACCATTTCAAGGGTTTGGATCTTCATCTTTGTTCTTGTTTTGTAGGTCATGGAAATTCTTCGCAGGAAAACTATCCAAGTCAACCTTGTGAGAATCCCTCCTCAACTCAAGGAGCTTACATCCAGAATTCTAGAAAGCTCTCTCTTCAGTGAAATACATGGTAGACTGCTCAACCTAGTCAACACCAGTATTGAAGAAGACATGGTGAAAGTGCTGTTCCAGCTCTTTGACCCCCTTCACCACTGTTTCACATTCCCCGACTACTAATTTGTGCCTACTTTGGAGGAATTTTCTCAACTCCTGAGAATTCCTATTCTTAATCAACTACCCTACAACGGTACAGAAAAAGAACCAAAGCCTGAAGATGTTGCTCAAGCACTACACTTGCAACCATCTGACATCAAGGGGCATTGGAAAACTAGAAGTGGTATCAAAGGCTTCTTGGCAAAATTCTTGTTTGAGAAAGCACAAGAGTGTTGGAATTCTTTGGATCTACAAGCCTTTGAAGAAATTGTGGCATTCTTTATTTATGGGTTGGTCTTGTTCCCAAATCCTGACCAACTTATAGACGTGAATGCTGTCAAGATTTTCCTATCCAGGAATCCCATACCTACATTGCTTAGGGACATCCTCCACTCATTTTACACACGAACAATGAGGAAGAGAGGTGTTCTCATGTGCTGTACTCCTCTCCTTGCAAGGTGGTTTATTTCTCACCTTCCACAATCTGTTTTGAAGAATGAGCAAGGCTTAAGGTGGTCACAACGATTGATGAACCACACATTCTGATATACATTAGTGTTCTCGGTCCAGAGAAAATATCATCATCATCGATCGTTGTGGTGAATTCCCTAATGTTCCATTACTTGGCATTAGGGGGGGCATTACCTATAACCCCTGTCTAGCTTTGAGACAATTTGGATATGCACGGAGGGATGGCCCTCATGACATGCTAATTCCTGACCTAGTTTTTGACTTCGACAACGATGCACAAGGACTTCGTCAAAGATTCATCAGAGCTTGGAGGATACCTAACAAGGTAGATAGCAAGACACTGGGGCACAAGAATTCCATCCCTCTTGAGCCTTACCTTAAGTGGGTACGAACCCGAGCCCAGAGTCTTATGATGCCTTACCCTCACATTCTCCCTTTGATTAAAGAGCCTGTTAAGGAAGGAGAGGTTCTATACGCCATCCTACATCCTGACATGCCAACATCATGGGAGGAAATGCAGAAGAGTTGGATCCAACTCAAGGAAGAACGGAATACTTTTGAAGCCAACTTCTACGCCAGTGAGAAGAAGGTTTTGGAGCTTACCCACCGACTTCACGAGGAGGAGACCCTAAACACTTACATCGCACCAAAGAGGATGCGCAACGTCTTTTTACCTTAAGAAGTTTTTTGTAATATTTGGCCCATGGGGCATTTATGTACTGACAAAATTTCTTCTTATTAATATGACGTGTGATCTTTTTGTCTGCAACAATTTTGAATTTCTAAATCCTTGAATGCATTGCATGAATAAACATATCATTCATCATATGCATAAACAGGTCTTCACACCAGGTTTCCTTATCTTTCTGCTGTTTATTTCAGTAAGATGGATCTTGAACAGACGGTTAAAGATCTGCAGGCACAAAAATCGCAGTTTCAAAAACTCCTTATGACCTTGGCAAAGGGTCAGGAGGATCTTAAAACACTGTTAGGGAATAAAGAGCAAGAAAAAGGAAAAAATAAGAAGAAAAGAGTTGGGGTAGCTACACTGGGAAGAAGATTTGAGAATGAAGCTAGGAGAGTTCTTGAATTCCCCTCCACATCTGATGAGGGGACCAGTAAAGGAAAAGGAGCTGCACTACCCTCTGAATCCGAGGCTGAAGAGGAAGAGGTTGAGGAAGATGAAGACTACTCATAGCAGCAATACCCGCCAGCAGACGACAAATACAAAAACCTGGAGGATAGACTGGCAGCTATGAAGCTGCAAAGGGTTCTCAGGTTAGATTTTGAAGAATTGGGATTAATTACTGGGATTGTGATCCCTCCAAAGTTTAAGGTACCAACTTTTGCAAAATACGACGGTCTGTCTTGCCCGAAGATGCACCTGAGGTCGTATGTCAGAAAAATTCAACCTCATTCATCCGATAAAAATCTTTGGGTACACTTCTTCCAGGACAGTCTGTCCGGTACACAGCTAGATTGGTTCTACCAGCTTGAGAGGTCAGAGGTGCATGGTTGGGAGGATTCGGAAGCTGCATTTTATCGCCAGTATCAATATAACGCTGACTTGGCGCCAACCCGTACTCAGTTACAAAGTATGGGGATGGCCTCAAATGAGGGATTCAAAGAATACGCCCAGAAATGGCGCGACTTGGCCGGAAGAGTGCAGCCACCTCTTTCAGATAGGGAACTAGTTGATATGTTCTTGGGGACCCTATCTGGCCCTTTCTTCAACCATTTGATCGGGAGCTCTTCTGCAGGGTTTACCGAACTGATTCTGACTGGCGAACGGGTGGAAGCTGGTATTAAGAGTGGGAAGATTCAAAGGGATGCCTCTGCCTCCGCAACTGTTAAGAAATCATTCCCATCCAAGAAGAAAGCAGCTGTTATATACTCTCAGAAAGGATTGGGAAGAACTGAGCACCGGCCGACTGTAGGGGCCGTGATGATTCAAAATTCGTCAAATGATCAGCCTCGTAACAATCAGTCCAGACCTAAACAGGAATGGGGAGAACGGCCACAACGGCAGTTCACCCGCATCAATATGACGCCCGCACAAGTTCTTCCCCATTTGTTGAAGCCGAATCTCACCAGTATCAAAGAGGCACCAAAAAATGTGAATACAACTTCCCCATATTATCATCCCAATGCTAAATGTGCCTATCATTCTGACAGCGTCGGGCATGACACCAACGATTGTTGGGCGCTTAAGCATAAAATTCAAGTTTTAATAGATGCTAAAGAGGTTGAGTTCGACGCCCCGGAGAAGCCAAATGTGATCTCCGCTCCGATGCCAAAGCATGGTCGTAATGTCCATGCTATTGAAGAAGATCTGTATGTTGCTGCTGTTGATAATCTGGTAACTCCACTACTAACGATCAAGTTGAATCTGTTGAAGGCTGGGATTTTCCCAGGATGTAAAGAAGACTGCTACTTTTGTTCCTCCCTACCAATCGACTGTCCATTGCTGAAGATAGGCATCCAACGCCTAATGGACAACCAACAAATTCTTTTCGAAAAGACTCCCGTTACTCCAACCCTTATCAATGATGTTTCAATAATCACCATTTCCGCCAATCTTTCCAAGGTCCCCAAAAGACCTGTTAAGATTACATCCGCTACGAAGATTGTTCCCTTGAAGATAACCATGCCTGGGCTCGTCCCATACAAATCTGACAAATCGATACCGTGGAATTATGGTGGAGAAATCTACTACCACGGTGTTAAGCAAATTGAGATAACTGAAGAGAGCTCTGACGAAGAAACTGCCGACGTTGAAAACATTGCCGGTACGAGCAAAATTACCCAAAGTGGGAGAATTTTCTCTCCAGAGATTGCCCCTCCAAAGGCAATCTTTGGACCCTCAACTGCTCCCAAGGTCACCCCTGCACCGGTAAAACTATCTGCAAGAACTTCGTTGATTGAAGAAGCTGTTACTCCTATGGTTGTCCCTCCTACTTCTGCTGATAAGGGGAAAGGGATCCAAGAAGAGCTCGTCAGGACGAGGGCTCAACCATTGGTCATCCCCGAAACCTCTAAGAAAGAAATGGAGGAGATTCTGAAAATAATTAAGAAGAGTGATTATGACGTGGTGGAGAAATTGGGGCAAACCCCCTCGAAGATCTCCATGTTGGCCCTGCTGCTTTGTTCGGAGGCTCATGCCAAAGCTTTGATAAGGTTTTTGAAGATAGCCCATGTGCCCCAGGAAACCTCAGCTGATCAGTTCCAGGATTGTGTAGCCAGCCTTACCGCTGACAACGGCCTGGGTTTCTCTGATGCTGACCTAACTCCAAAGGGAAGAGAGCACAATGACGCACTGCATGTGTCAGTTGAATGCCGAGGAACCACTCTCGCCCATGTCTTGGTCGACACTGGTTCTTCTCTAAATGTGCTGCCTAAGAAGGCTCTGGACCGGTTGGATTGTGAAGGCTTGGAGCTGAAACCAAGTAATATCATCGTCAGGGCCTTTGACGGGTCTAAAAGAATGGTGCATGGGGAGGTTGACATTCCCATCAAGGTAGGCACTGAGGTGTTCCACTCCACATTCTATGTGATGGACATCCGCCCATCTTACTCCTACCTGCTAGGAAGACCGTGGATACATAATGCTGGGGCAGTCACCTCTTCTCTACATCAGATGCTGAAATACCCTGTTAAGGGAAAGATCATAACTGTGCACGGTGAGGAGGAGTACATGATCAGTCATCTGAACTCCTTTCGGTATGTGGAAGTGGACGGAGAATTCATTGAAACACCCTTCCAACACTTCGAGGAAGTTTCTCTCGAGGTGGCTGTAGCAAAGGCAGTAGCCGAGGAACCCAAGCAGGTGGCCAGGATGGCATCTCTGAAAGACGCAAAGGCTGCAATGAAGGAGGGAAAGAGCTCAACATGGGGTCAGTTGCCTGACTTTCCTCACAAGACAGACAAGTTTGGGTTAGGATTTACCGCTGCGGGGCAAAAAGCTATGCGTCGCTCAAAAATTGAAAGAACACCCATCAAGATTTCTCCTCATGGAATCAATGCTTTGGAAGACGAATACGAAGAGGCCAACATTGAAGATTGGATCTTCCCAACCATTGAAGGGGGACTGCACAACTGGGAGGCGAAAGATTTCGTTCCCATTACTTTCATCAATCAGTAATTTATCTTTCAAACATTTTCTGTTGGTCTGTAATAATTACTAAAACAATCTGCAGACTACTTTTTCACCTCATGCCTTGCCCGGGGCATGTAGGTCCATTTGTAAGGGTTTTGATTTTCATTCATAATCATATGCCATGTTTAATGAATCATTGGACGTTTTTCATTTATAAACTGCTGTGTTCATTTTCTTTCCTTTTGCATTTTTGTTTGTTTAAGGATGGCTATCCCTTACACACATCCACACTCACAACTGCAGGTACCCATCCACTCTGGATTCTATGGGTGACTATTCTGTTGTATCCTTCAATAACTCTGAAGATTTGGTCAACCAGGCTGAATACGAAGATGACGAAGATTGTGAAGTACCAGGAGAGCTAGCCAGACTTCTACAACAAGAGGAGAGGGCCATCTTGCCTCATGAAGAGTTGTTGGAAACAGTCAACTTAGGAACAGAGGAAGACAGGAAAGAAGTACAAGTAGGTTCCAATCTGGAACCAAGTGTCAAGGAGCGCTTAATACAGCTGTTGAATGAATACGTTGAAATCTTCGCCTGGTCTTATGAAGACATGCCGGGTTTAGACACAGATATCGTGGTTCACCGTCTCCCTACAAGAGAGGATTGTCCACCGATCAAGCAAAAAGTCCACCAAATGAGGCCCGACATGTCTGAGAAGATTAAAGCTGAAGTAATGAAGCAATTCAACGCTGGCTTTCTGGCTGTTACATCCTATCCATAATGGGTTTCTAACATTGTGCCAGTACCTAAAAAAGATGGCAAGGTCAGAATGTGTGTGGACTACCGGGATTTGAACAGGGCTAGCCCTAAAGATGATTTTCCGCTACCGCATATCGACATTTTGATTGACAACACAGCTCAGCACAAAGTATTTTCTTTCATGGACGGATTCTCGGGCTACAACCAGATTAAAATGGCCCCCGAGGACATGGAGAAAACAACCTTTGTTACACAATGGGGTACCTTCTGCTACAAGGTGATGCCGTTCGGACTGAAGAACGCAGGGGCAACTTATCAACGCGCCATGGTAGCTTTGTTTCATGATATGATACATCATGAGATCGAAGTTTACGTAGACGACATGATAGCTCGATCACAAACAGAGGAGGAACACCTTGAACATTTGCAAAAGCTGTTTTCCAGGTTGAAGGAGTACAAACTCAGGCTGAATCCAAGTAAGTGCACTTTTGGAGTTAGGTCTGGTAAACTTCTAGGATTTATTATCAGCAATAAAGGCATTAAGGTCGATCCAGCAAAAGTAAAGGCTATACAAGAAATGCCTGCCCCCTGTACTGAAAAGGAGGTTAGAGGGTTCTTGGGGCGCTTGAACTATATTGCCAGATTCATCTCTCATCTGACGTCTACCTGTGAGCCAATTTTCAACCTATTGAAGAAAGATCAGGTAGTCGAATGGAACGACGATTGCCAAGCTGCTTTTGATAAGATCAAGGAGTATTTGCTAGAACCTCCTATTCTGATGCCACCCGTTGAAGGAAGGCCGCTGATCATGTATCTGACTGTTTTGGACAACTCAATGGGGGTGCGTACTGGGCCAACATGACGAGTCTGGTCGAAAAGAGCATGCCATTTATTACCTTAGCAAAAAGTTTACCGACTGTGAGACTCGCTACTCACTGCTCGAGAAAACTTGCTGCGCTTTGGTATGGGCTGCTCGCCGACTAAGACAGTATATGTTGACTCATACCACTCTGTTGATTTCCAAAATGGATCCTATCAAGTATATCTTCGAGAAGCCTGCTTTATCTGGAAGAATCGCTAGATGGCAAATGATCCTGACTGAGTATGACATCCAGTATACTACCCAAAAAGCTATAAAAGGGAGTGTACTAGCTGACCATCTAGCTCATCAAGCTATCGAAGATTATCAATCCATGAGATTCGACTTCCCGGACGAGGACATCATGACTTTGGACAACATTGAAGGTAACGGACCGTATGACGGACCTGAAAATGGATCCCGATGGACCCTGTACTTTGAGGGTGCTTCAAATGCACTTGGAAACGGTATCGGTGCGGTACTCATTTCCCCGGAAGGTTGCCATACACCTTTCACGGCCCGACTTTGTTTCAGCTGTACCAACAACATGGCCGAATATGAAGCTTGCATCTTTGGTCTTAAGGCTGCTATAGACTTGGGGATCAAATCTTTGGTCGTATTTGGGGAATCGGCTTTGGTTATCAGTCAAATCAAAGGAGAGTGGGACACCAAACATCCTAATCTTATCCCATACAAAGAACATGTTTTGACATTGCTGCCTCATTTCGAGCAGATCACCTTCGAGCACTTCCCGCGAGAAGAAAATCAGCTTGCAGATGCTCTGGCAACAATGTCCTCCATGTTTAAACTCAACTGGGATAACGAGGCTCCCCAAATCACCATCGAGCGAATGGATGAACCTGCACATTGTCATGAGATTAATACCGAAGAAGTAGTGGAACAACCCTGGTTTCACGAAATCAAAAGGTATCTCCAGACTAGAGAATATCCCGAAGGAGCTTCCGTAAATGACAAGAAGTTCCTTTAGGAGATTTGCTGCCAAGTTCTTCCTGAGCAACGACATCCTCTACAAATGTAGCCATGATTGTGTTTTACTCCGATGTGTGGACAAAGCTGAAGCAGAGTTGATCATGACTGAGATACACAGCGGCACATTTGGCACCCACTTGAGTGGACATACGATGGCTAAGAAGATTATAAGGGCAGGCTATTACTGGTCTACCATGGAAACTGATTGCCATCAATATTCCCGTACTTGCCACAAATGTCAAGTCTACGCTGACAAGATTCATATTCCTCCTGTTCCTCTCAACGTTCTGACAGCTCCTTGGCCATTCGCAATGTGGGGCATTGACATGATTGGAGAGATCAAGCCCACGGCATCCAATGGACATCGCTTCATCCTGGTCGCTATTGACTATTTCACCAAGTGGGTCGAAGCAGCTTCTTTTGCCTCCATTACAAAAAATGTGGTTGCCCGCTTCATCAAGCAAAACCTCATATGCCGGTATGGTATCCCCGACAGGATCATCACAGACAACGGAACCAATCTGAACAATACTATGATCACCGCTCTATGTGAACAGTTCAAGATTTATCATCACAATTCATCTCCCTATCGGCCGAAGATGAACGGTGCTGTTGAAGCTGCGAACAAAAACATCAAGAAGATCATTTAGAAAATGACAGTGACCTACAAGGACTGGCATGAGATGTTACAGTTTGCTCTGCATGGATACCGTACCACGACACATACTTCGACAGGGGTAACCCCATTTTCTTTGGTATATGGCATGGAAGCTGTCCTACCCATGGAAGTTCAGATTCCTTCTTTAAGGATTATGAAGGACTCTGGTTTGAGTGAAGACGATTGGATTCAGACCCGACTTGATCAACTCAATTTGATCGACGAGAAGCGACTCACTGTTGTTTGCCATGGTCAGACGTACCAAAAACGGATGATCATGGCTTTCAACAAGAAAGTCAGGCGTCAAGTATATCAAGTCGGAGATCTCGTAATTAAGCGGATTATCTTGCCGCAAAGTGATCCCAGGGGCAAATGGACTCCTACTTACGAAGGACCATTTGTGATCAAGAGCGTATTTTCCAGTGGTGCAATGATTCTAACCACCATAGACGGCGAAGATTTTCCACACCCTGCGAATGCAGACATAGTCAAAAGATACTACGCATAAAATCACCCGACAAGTCGAAAACCCGAAAGGGCGATTTGGGCAAAAATGGGCATCCCGGTGAACCGAAAACCCGAAAGGGCGGTTCAGGCAAAAATTAGGGATAAAACAAAAAAAATATGTACACCCGGCAAGTTGAAAACCTGAAAGGGCGGCTTGGGCAAAAAAGGGTTTCCCGGTGGATCGAAAACCCGAAAGGGCGATTCAGGCAAAAGTTAGGGAATTAAAGCGTATGACTATGTCTCGTCGGATCACTTCAAAGAACAATCTCTTCATCAACAAGCTCCGAGCTTCTGATCAATCCAATCATCAGCGGACGAAGCAATGAATGGACAAGATATTCAGAGTTGTGAGGGCTATAACAGAATGGGAATCCCATGGAATTGTTACACATAACCATCTTTCCTTTTGTATAAATTTTTCAATGTTTACGACAACGTCCTCTTACTAGGATGTCTGTCTCCTTTGTACAAAGATACTCATAAAAAGTTAATACAAATACTTTTCCAAATACAGAATTTTTCTTTGTCTTCCTTTTGCTTGTTTACACTTATGTTTTATTTGAGAAACGTCCAATGTTTTGTTAAATAGGCATATGCATTTGAACATAATCATTTCCTTACAAATCAAGAAGGATGATTGCCGATAGATTGAAGGTACAAATAGATATCTTGATGCCCTTTCAGAGGAAATCCCCAGTGGAATTAAACTTCAAATTCCTCGACAAAGTTAAAATCCAGAGCTTAATTCCCCAAACAGAGTTAAACTTCAGGATCCTCAGCAGAACAAAAGCTTTCTCAAAACTGATTTCCCCAGCCAGAGAGCCTTCCAGAACTTAATTCCCTTCAGAGTTAAGTTTCAGTATCCCCGGTGGAGCCCTAAAAATCTGAAAATCCTATCCCCAGTTGAAGTCAAAACTTTCAATCCCCAGCGGAGCTAAAACTTCCAACTATCAATCCCCAACGGAACCAGACTAGTGAACCTTCTCCCCACAGAGATACTTCCCGTCAGATTGAAGATTCTCAATTTTACTTCTCCAGCTTAAGCCTACCAGGTTCTGGACTCCTCAGTAGAGATCATCAGAATTCTCATTCCCTACAAGTCACCAAGGAGTTCCAATCCCCAGCAGTGGTCCTAAGATCCCTCAACAATTGAAGATCTTGTTCCCCGAGCAGTCAGCAGTCAACAAGGATGTCTCATCTTCAGCAATCAAAGATTCTTACACTCCCCTGCAGCAGCAAGGATTCACTTTCCCTGGCAGCAATCAAGATTCTATTATCTCCGGCTATCCAGGATTCCTCTATCCGCAATAAGACAACTCGTCAGCTTACATGCACATTCATTACATTCATATCATGAACATTGATATACACATATTGCATCATACATTTCATGCAAACATGACTTTGTGTTTCAGCTAATATTTTACCCTTTTCAGGATAAAATTAATAATCCAAGATTTCTGAAAACAGTTTACGGATTCTCCAAACACGGATGTTAATCTATCGCTTGTTCAGACTCAACTTTTGAAAACAGTTTACGGACGCTTCCCAACATGGATGCTGATCTATTGCTTATTCAACTTCAAGACCTCTGAAAACAGTTTACGGGTTCTCCAGACACGGATGTTAACCTATCGCTTGTTCAGATTCAAGACCTCTGAAAACAGTTTACGGATTCTCCAGACACGGATGTTAACCTATCGCTTGTTCAGATTCAAGACCTCTGAAAACAGTTTACGGGTTCTCCAAACACGGATGTTAACCTATCGCTATTTCAGATTCAAGACCTCTGAAAACAGTTTACGGGTTCTCCAGACATGGATGCTGATCTATTGCTTATTCAACTTCAAGACCTCTGAAAACAGTTTACGGGTTCTCCAGACACGGATGTTAACCTATCGCTTGTTCAGATCCAAGACTTCTGAAAACAGTTTACGGATTCTCCAAACACAGATGTTAATCTATCGCTTGTTCAGACTCAACTTTTGAAAATAGTTTACGGGTTCTCCAAACACGGATGTTAACCTATCGCTTGTTCAGATCCAAGACCTCTGAAAACAGTTTACGGGTTCTCCAGACACGGATGTTAACCTATCGCTTGTTCAGATCCAAGACTTCTGAAAACAGTTTATGGGTTCTCCAGACACGGATGTTAACCTATCGCTTGTTCAGACTCAACTTTTGAAAACAGTTTACGGGTTCTCCAGACACGGATGTTAACCTATCGCTTGTTCAGATCCAAGACTTCTGAAAACAGTTCACAAATTCTCCAGATACGGACGTTAATCTATCACTTGTTTGGATTCAACTTTTGAAAACAATTTACGGATTCTCCAAACACGGATGTCAATCCATTGCTTATTCAAGATCCCTAGTTCAGAGATATTTCAAACATGGACACCTTTCTGATACTCATTTCTTTCACCTACAACATACATTCCAGATGGCATCTTTAAGCCCATCCCCTGACAAAATTTTGGTCACATCTCCAGATGGCATCTTTAAGCCCATCTCCAAATGGCATCTTTAAGCCCATTCCCGCACCCATGCTTTGACGAGTGCAAATTTACGGGCACTCTAGTGTCCAATCTCCTTTTACCTTCAAGACGCGAAAAGCAAACTTGCCAATCTAACTCTTCAGGTTCAAGAAGATTGAACAGGGGCAACTGTTGTACCCCAAAATTTTCCCTCCCTTTTCATCAACATTTTCTCACCACAAGACTCTTGGAGCTCAAGATCAAGTTAGGGTTTGCTCTGCTCAAGACCCCTCCTTGCATTGTTGACCCAAATTAGGGTTTGAGTTTGCACAAAGATGTTTTGACCTAAAATGCCCAAAGTGACTTTCATGCTTCATGTTGGACTTACAAGTTTATCCATACCAAGTTTCAAGCATTGATTCCAATCTTTGCCCAATCAATTGGACAGTTGACCTAGAAATCAGTTGTATTGGGAAAAAAGTCAACTGTGGCCAATTGACAGTCAAACCTCATGATTTTTGACCCACATCAACATCATGAACTCATATGAACCATTTGGTCAAGTTTGGATCACAATTCCACAAGAAATTTGATCAGATCACCAAAAGGGCAAAATGGTCATTTTTAGGGTTTTGACTGCACAAAGGCAATTTTTGACTGTTTGACCTAACCAATGGCAAACCAAGCCCACATATGGACTCAAGGACTCAATGGCATTGTCTTGACCCATTCAACAAGTTCAAAAGATCTCAAATGCACAGGATTGACAAATGAATTTTCCAGTCAACTGATCAAAATTTGACTGTATACTGAAAAGTCAAAGTTTGACTTTTTGGTCAAAATCAAGTGCCAAGATTCATTTTTCATCAAGACATGTCAAATTATGAAACATGTCCATCAAGAAATCCAAAATGACAAATTAGGGTTTAAAATGAAGAAATTTCATAACTTAGAAAATTTTCTAAGTTATGAAATTTCCTTATTTTTTCCTAACTTTGTCCCATTTTTTCATCAAGATGCAAATGGATTCAAACAAAACTTGAAACATGAAAGTTGTATTCCATTGCAAAATCTACAACTTTGATTCACAAAGTTTTCTCAAAGGAAGCTTGTATCTCAAGTTATGATTTTTGGAACAAGGGTGCAAAACATTTTTAACTTAGAGAAATTTTGACCTATTCTAGGCAGGATTTTTGTCCAACTTCTTGGCCATTTTTCATATGGTTCCACTTGGAGTTTCAATTTGAATTACAAAGATGGATTGTAGTACACATTCCAAGCTTTTCAAATTGTCTAAGAACTCATCAAACACCCTTGTGGTTAGAGAGAATCGAATTTGCAAAGTTGGCCAAAACTCACTTTTGTTCATGGGCAAAGCTTGTTCATAACATTTGCATTTTCAAGTCAGCAGAGTTTGTGATAATTTGCATGCCTCTAAACCTCTTCACACTCAATAATTTAATGCCTAACCATTGTGTTCAAGCATTGTTTTATGCATTTGGTCATTACACATAGAATTAATCCTTAAATGGAAAAAGCAAACTTGTCATTTTTGAAAAGTGGTGCTTAATGTCAAATACCAAATCTTGGAGGCATGGGCCAGATCTTTGAGGCAAGAGTTTGTACACATATCCCACTGATCAAGAGAAAGTGATGCAGCATGCTTGAGAGCTTGGTACAGGCCTATATCACAACTTGACATTTCCTTGCTTACATTGGAAGAAACATTGCAAAACAACTCCAACTCTCATTTCCTGCAAGCATAAGCTAAAACAAACTTTGTGAACATCTTCCACACATCCTAACTGACCTAAAACACGATTCCTTCATCCTCAATACCTCCTCATTCACCAAATCGTAGTTTTGCTGCAAAACAGGGTACCTGCTGCAGATTGAGGTCCATAACTCAATCCACTCGTGCATTTTAGCCAAAGCTTGTTCAAACATATTCCCCACCATCCATTGAAACTATTCCAAGCCCTAAACACCAGCTGTAACACCCCTAACCTCATCTGCCATTTTCATTTTTCAGTTTTGCAGGTGAACTTCCATAGCACGATTCATAGTGATTCAAAGCAAGCTAGATGTTGGAGAAGCTTCCTTGGACTTCAGGCAAGCTATACAGAAGCTCAAACTCCATTGAAGTTGGCCATATTGCTGTACACGATTCAAGCTGAAACAGGTAAAACCATGGACTTGTATCTCTCAATCTAGGAAGAGTTAGGCTTAGGTTTGTGAATGAAACATGCTCCACTCATAGCCCTGAAGCCATACATATGATCACTTTTCATTTATATTAAGTATGCTGTGAGAATTTTGGCCATGAACATTGAAGAAAAATTAGGTCAGAAATTGGGGATGAAGAAATTCTCCCTGGATTCTTAGAGTTAGGTCAAGTATTTTATATGTCTGAATTCGTCTCTTGATGCTCTATAATATTGGTGTTTTGAGTTTTGCATGAAAGTCCAAGAATCAGGAGTTAGCTTTGGTACAAGAAACGCGCGTTTTTGTTTGTTCAAACAATGCTGAAGGTTGAAGATGACTGGCTTGGACTGGGCCTGAGTCAGTCCTGCTCTTTGCACCCCCTTTTCCAATTTACACCCCTGGCCCATTGTGTGAAATATTATCATTTTTGACTTTTTCTTTTTGATTCTGACTTAATATTTTTTGCTCAAATATAAAAAATATCAAAAATATTTTTCCATACATTTTTGCATTTATTTGGCATTTATTTGTTTTATTTAGCATATACATGTAAATAAATATATTTCCTTTTTATTCAAAACACTAGAAAATAATACAAAAATATATATTTTTTAGTTATTATTTTTTATTTACATTTTGAAAACATTCTCTTAAAAATGCATTTTTGTAAATAATTAATATTTTATTTTTTGTATATACTTAGCATATTTAATATATATATATATATATATATATATAATATATACTTATACATATTTTATTAAATATTTAGGACAAAAATATGAAAATAATACATTTTTATTTTTATTAATATATGACATCAAAAATACCTTTTTAACCATATACTTTTTATTTTGTGCATAAATTAATTTATTTTATATATAATCAATAAATAATAATGTTTATTCAATAAATTAGGGTTTAACCCTAAAACAATAAAAATAACCAAAAATTGACTTTTTTTATCTTGTTTATATTTCAAATTAAAAGATACTTTTACATACATAAAAAATCCCCTTTTTAGCATAATGCATTTGTATTTGATATTTGTTTGTTTGTATTTATTTAAATATTAGATATTTGTCTTGTATATTCAATATGGATGTAATAGCTTAGAATTTAATTTCTTGTCAAATATCTCCAAATTCAAACTTGTACCTCCATCCCCATAATCATTGTTGTAATAGCTTAGCATTTAAATTTCCGCATTTAAAAGCTTTCAATTATGCCATGATAGACCTAGGGTTTGTATGCAAATAAAATCAACAAATAGCTTGACCTAATTCAAAGATAAACATGCATGAAAATCAAAACACAATGCACACTTGCACCCCTAGGGTTTCAATCCACTTGTTGCCTTCAAAAATGGGCCATGGTTGCATGTTAAGTATCTTTGGAAAAATAAAAACAAATCAAATGATCATAGTCCCTCGATGACGCTATCAAGTTGCCTAAACAAAAATGATCAAGTCCCTTGAGAAAATTGCCAAAGACACTTGGCACTATTGCTTTCATGGTCTAAACGATGACCCGCGCCCGTCCCGTTAACATCCTAACACAAGGTTGTTCACCAAATACAATGGTGAAACAACACTGTTAAAAGGGTTAAAACATGAGAAAGATATTTGAGTAAAAATAGGGCAGACAACTCTTAGTTACTTGATCAAACTTGCAAAACACACTTGCCTACTTTCAAAAACACATTCCACAACACAACTTTCAAAAACATTGAAACATCTTTACAAAAAGACAAACACCTTTGTAAAACATTCGAGTAAAGAATTGTTACAATGGTTGCCTAGACAAGGCATCTTTTTTAAAACATTTTCAAAACCACACACACAAAGCACCATTTCAAACAATTGAAAAGAAAAGACAAGTGATCTAAGCAAGTATCTAAGAGCCCATGGATAACCATGGATAGAAAGGGTGCTAATACCTTCCCTTTCTATAATCTACTCCCCGAACCCACGAAAACATCTCAAAGGTTTTTCCTGTGCTTTTTAACCTTTCCTTAGGATAAAATAAAAAGTCGGTGGCGACTCTTGCTAAACCGAAACATTTGCGAAAACAAACGCAAAACCCAAGTCAGTTCTCCCACTGTATCACAGTATCCTATACAAGCGCAATCTCGATTGTGTCCTACTCCGTTGTGTGGACAAGGTTAAAGCTAAGCAGATTATGGCTAAACTACATAATGGCACCTTTGGCACCCACTCGAGCGGTCACACGAAGGTGCCCTACTGTGTGACGAAGGTTGTCTTCTCCATGTCTTCAGGAGCCATCTTGATCTGATTGTAGCCAGAGAAACCGTTCATGAAGGAGAAGATTTTATGATGCGTGGTGTTGTCAACCAGAATGTCAAGGTGAGGAAGTGGGAATTCATCCTCGGGGCTTGCCCTGTTCAAATCTCTGTAATCCACACACATCCGTACCTTACCGTCCTTCTTAGGTACCAGAACAATGTTAGCAACTCACTGTGGATAGGAGGTGACAACTAAGAACCCTGCGTCGAACTGCTTCATGACATCTTCCTTGATCTTCTCTGACATTTCAGGGCACATACGGCGGACCTTCTGTTTAACCGGAGGACAATCTTCCTTAGTCGGCAAACGACGTACCATAATATCAATGTCTAAACCCGGCGTGTCTTCATATGACCAGGCGGAGATCTTAACATAGTCATGCAACATTTGTATCAACTGCTGTTTGATCTTAACTTCCAGATATGCGCCGATCTTGACTTCTTTTCTGTCCATCTCCATGCCCAAGTTTATCATCTCAACTGACTCTTCATGAGGCTGTATAGCCCTTTCTTCCTGCTGTAATGTCTAGCAAGTTCTCCAGGCACCTCACAATCATCCTCACCTTCATCTTCGGCTTGGTTGATTGGATTTTCGAAGTTATAACTGGCAGTAGCAGAGTTGTTATCAATGGGATCCATAGTGGATATGGATCTGCAATATGATACGTGAGTGTGCGTAAGAGCATAGCTGTTTTGATAAAGTGAAAACAGAAAAGAAAAACAGAGAGCGTAAAATTTGTATGCAAGGGTAAGGCACAAGGCAAATCCAATGTGCCTCAGGTAAGGCACAAGGCTGTAGAGTTTAAATTATTTATTACAAATCTCAAAACAAGTAGGACAATTACTGCGGAATAAAAGAAACTGGTATAAAGTCCCTAGCCGTCCAGTTACTTGGTCCACCATTGGTAGTTGAGTAGATCCAGCTGTCAATGTTAGAGTCTTCCTCACTGTCTTCAATGGCATTGATTCCCCGATTGCTGATGCGTAGGGGAGGTCCTCCAGCCCGAGCACGTTGAACAACCCTTTGAGCTCCTGAAGTAAAGCCCAAACCAAACTTGTCAGTTCTGTGAGGAAAATCAGGGAGCTGTCCCCAATTGGTATACCCACCTATTGTACCCCAAAAATTTCCCTCCCATATTTCTCAATACATGTCAAGTGAGGTCCTCAAATTGCTCAAGGAAGTCCAAGAGTTGACCAGACAAACTCTCTCCTAAGCCAGTCTACCTCAAATTAGGGTTTCATTTTGCATCCAGATGTTTGATTTCAAAGGATTCCAAATGCTCACCATTGTCTTAACATGTTCTCAAGATCATTCATGTCAAGTTTCAAGCCTTGCAGAAGAAGTTTGCTCAGCCAATTGCTCAAAGGCCTGGAAATCGACTGTGCTAGGTCAAAGGTCAACTGTAGCCCACATACAGTCAAACTTCAAGATTTTTGGCCAACACCCTCATTTTGAAGTAACATTCATCATTTGATCAAGGGTTGATCATGATTCCTCAAGGATTGCTCACAATTCATCAAAACCCAAAAGTTGCTAAACTAGGGTTTTGTAAGAAAAGTCAACTCAACTTTGACCAAGCATAACTTTCTCATACTTTATAAAAAATGACCCATCTAAAGCTAATTTTGAAGAGGATGAAATTCCCTACAATTCATCTTTATCTCCCAAGTTCAAAATATGCATTCACAAGAAGATATGAATTTGGACATCATAGGTCATTTTGAAAAGTCAACAAAAAACACCTTTTGGGTCAAGGCTTCATACATGAACATGGAAGACTCAATTTAGATGGGACCAAAAGGTTTGCTTAAAGGACATCCTAAGCTTTTTAGAAAGTCCAAGAACACCTCTCTAGGGTCAAAATTGAGAGAGTTATGCATTGACCAAGTTGACCTTTTTTGCAAAATTGCCAAAAGTAAAAAATGCTCAAATTTGCATTTCTTGCTAAGTGGGCCCAACTTTTTATGTTTGCACTTCACTTATAACCTGGTCCACGACCCAAATGTGTACTCACATGTTATTTGCTTCATTATTTATTTTATTTTTATTTTTTATTGATTAAAAATTGAATTAAATCATATAATTGGTAAATAATAACAAAGATTTGTTTTGATTGGATTTTTGGACAAAATCACAAGCTCATAATGCTGGCATATCAGAATCAAATCACATCAATGGTAATTGGTACAAGAAAGGTACGATTGGCATGAAAATAGAAAGATATCCTATGCATTGAAAATCAAATCAAATCTTGGATAAATGCAAAGATTTAATCCAAGTTTGTTAACCTAGTTCATACTAGGTTATATAAGAAAGGTTTGCAGATCAAAGAAAGGGGTTGGAGGCGTGAAACTGCCAGGAAAGAAACTCAGAATTATTGATAAAAAGTGGGATCCAAATTCTGGAATAGAAGGCTAATCAAGGAGTTTCAAATCCAGAAATCAGTTCCTGGGTGTTTCAGGAAGCATTCCCAATCATTTACCGGCGTCAGAACATTAAGAACCTCCTCCAATCATTCACACGGTTTGCACAATTATTCAAATTTGATTACTGTAATCCTTGTATGTTCAGCATGTTTAATTTGTGTATTTGTATTCATCATCATGTTTGCAATGTTTCTGAATAGTTTGATTTGAGTTACAGTGCAGGAATAAGCTTTTGCCATTGTTAGGGTTTCGTGCTCCAATTTGGGGCTTTGGTTTGCAAGCGAAATTAGACAGGATAATGGGTACCATGATGATCATAATTTCAAACTCAGCTGATCCATGGTCCCCAATTTAATTTATATTGCGTGTGCTTGATTTTTGAATGACACATGTTTCAGCTACAGACCAACGTCTATGGGTAAAAGAATCAGAACTTAAAATGACAGTTCATTGGAAGAAGACAACATTGTGTCACAACCTGATTGGCTGATTCAAATTTTGGTGCGTTATTCTATCCAGAAACCTGTTGTTCTGATATATTGTTTGTTTTTATTGTACTAACAAATTAACATCTGACGTAGTTGGTCAGAAGAAGGAAGTCAGAAGCTCATTGTTCTGGGTTCGATCCCAGGCGTGAGCTTTTGGTATTTTCCCCTTTGTTTTCACCAGATCTAACACATGTACCTTTTGGGGACCATCACCTTCTGGATCCATCATCCAGAATCAAATCCAGTGCACCTTACCTTCTGTGGTTCAGCATCTTCTGGATCCACTAGCCAAGACCAGATCCAGCGCATCATCCTTCTGGAACCATCAGCCAGAATCAGATCCAGCATCCGCACCTTCTGAGGACCATCACCTTCTGGATCCATTAGCCAAAATCAGACATAGCCCACCTCATCTTCTGGACCATCATCTTCTGGATCCACCTCCAATCAGATCCGCTGACAACAGGCCCTTGGGTTATTTCTTTTTTTTCTTTCTTTAAATTATTCTGCTTTTTTTATCAACACCAAAATTATTATTTTTTAAATTAACAAATAAAAAAAATCACAAAAAAAGACTTATTTTCTTAATAAATATTATTTTTAATTAATTAGTTTAATTAATTTAGGGCAACTTTAATTTCTTTCATAATTAAAAGCAATTAGAAATTAGGTTTAATTAATTTGTGATTTAATTGTTTCTTTCTCAAATAAAAGTTCACAAAAATTTCTTTCTCTCAATTAGGGTTTTGAGTTATTAATTACCTTCCTTGTATTTAATTCGCCGCACACTTGTTAATTATTTGGCCATTATTTTGTAACTGTTAAGGGTTTGTAATAGTTAATCTAGGGTTTTTTCTTTATTTATCGCTTTTTCCCGGGTTTTTGGCTATGTAATTAATCCCCTCCCCGAAGCCTTGTAATAGCGTAGATTTACTTTCTCGCATCTTAACTCTCTCAAATATTTAACTGCCTAGATGTATGTTAATAGGGTTGTATGACAAGAATGCATGACAAATTAATACGGTTAGAAAACCCTAATATGCAAAGATTAAATAACTGAAAACAAATCACTCGCACATATCACTCTTAGGGTATACCCTCACTTAGGTTACCTTCGGTAAACGATCATTAAGCATAGGGTGTCTTAGTGGTTGCCCTCCTGTCTAAAAAAGATCAAACGTCTCATTCGAATGTTGCCTCGGAAATGTTGCCTCGAATATGATCTTAAGACTCTAGGATTATTACTAAGGTGTCCTAATATTGCTTTAGTGATCGTATGCCCCTTTCGAATTGACCCTTACAAACTCCAACGACGGTGCTACCTATTTCTCAAATAGTAGGATAGCACTGTCTAAAGGAAACGAGAATAGAAACAATCTTTTTTCGAGTAGGTAGATGCTTGTAGGTACTTGCTCAAATCAAAACTTTTCACACTTACACTTTTCAAACAAAATTTCAAAACAACTTCGTCACACCTTTGAGGACTAATACAAGGGTTATCACAAAGTCAAACTGTTTCAAAACAAAGCACATACACAAGTAATTTTTAAAAGATGAGCAAGTACCTAAGAGCCCATGGAAAACCATGGATAAAAAAGGTTCTAACACCTTCCCTTTCTATAATCTACCCCCCGTACTCAGAAATATCTCGAAAAAGGTTTTTTTGTTCTTTTTCCTTTTCCTGATTGGATAAAATAAAAGTCGGTGGCGACTCTTGCTTACTGCGACATTTTGCGAACACAAAATGAAAAACGCAAACAAGCGTCAAATAGTCGGTTCTGCCACCGTATCACATAATTGGCGACTCTCCTGGGGATTTAATAAGTGGGGTATACCTTAGGATCTAGTTCATCATAATTGCTTCTCTTGATTGCTTTGTTTGCTTTACTTTTAAGGGTTTTGTTTGGGAGTTACTATAGATCCTAACCCGGATCTGGGGACACCTTTAACGTAAGTAGCAATAGACTGTGAGGGAAATGTACGACGTAGACCGATACGGTTAAAGCAGTAGCTACGTTGATGTGGAACATTGGTTGGTACCGGTATCCCTTGTGGAGAAACGAGGAGAATATGGGGCCGCTGCATGGTGTCGTTAATATCAACCGACCTTAGAACCTTTAATCGACCAACTTGGCCATTAGAAAGTAGTGAGATAGCCGGCCTCAGTGTAAAGCTGGGAACTGGTTGATACTCGATACTACACTCATTGAGACCATACTCTCGAGATAGTTCCGACTGCAAGAAAAGATTGTGTGAGCTGAAACCATGACCGATGGAGGATGGTCAATGATATTCAGATCCTCTAGAACCCGATTACTTTTTCTAGGATAGGTTTAAACCAACTAAACTTCAAGACGGTACTACCTTTTGACCTCATGCAAGCCTTAAACCTAAGGGCTTTGTGTGATTTATTTGTGTGTGCAATACCTGTTGTTTGCTATACCTATGGTTTATCATGACATCATGCATCATAACATGGCATTCATGCTTCATTACACTGACCTTTTCAAAGACCAAGGGAATTTATCTTTGTTCTGTTTTGCAGATCATAGCTTCCATGCGCAGAAATACCATCTGAGTCAACTTTGTGCAAATACCTGCCCAACTCAAAGAGCTAGCCTCAAGAGTTTCTGAGACTTCTATGTTCATTAAGAGACACGGTGAACTTCTCAGCTTGGTTACTTCAAACCTTGATAAGAAGATGATGAGTGTACTTTTCCAGTTCTTCGATCTTGTGTATCATTGCTTCACACTTCCAGATTACCAGTTGGTTTCCACCTTGGAAGAGTTCTCTCACCTATTGGGCATATCCATTCTTGAACAGGTACCCTTCTCAGGTATGGAAGAAGTTCCTAGACCAGAAGACATTGCCTCAGCTCTGCATTTGAAATGGGATGATGTAGTATCCAATTGGGAAACACGAAGCGGGGTTGAAGGTTTTCTATCCAAATTTATGATAGAATAGGCTCATCTATTCTGGGATAATTTGGATTTTCAGGCTTTTGAAGATGTCTTGGCTCTCCTGATCTATGGTTTGATTCTCTTCCCGAATCCAGACTCCTTTGTAGATGTGTGTTGCACCCCAAAGTTTACCCTCTTGATTTGGGCTTATGTTTCATCATGAATATCATATTACATTGCATTCATACATTGTGATGGGATCAAAGTACTTTGGTTATCAAATTTTCCTCAAGATTTGAAGGTTGTTTGCATTGACAAGTTGCTCAAGTAGAACCTTATCATCTAAACCTCTAGATCTTTCGAGCTCAAAATTTATTGCATATCTCAAGATATTTTATCCATCTCTTTGGATCATCAGAGGATTGAAGTTTGTGTTTGATTATAGGAAGAATCACTCTTTTGATTCACCAGTCAAAATTAGGGTTTTGCTTGATCAAGGCTATTGATCAATGTACAAGTCTTGATTTGGAAGCTACAACATCTCATTGGTATTTGGAAAGTCTTTGTACAAGAAATTGGTCAAGATGCCTAGAGGATTTGAAATTTTGGAGATGATTCATCAGTCTCCTAAGGTGTTAACAAAAACTAGGGTTTGAGATTTTATCAATATTTCTTGAGAATTTTGAAGTGAAACTTTGTACATGGCCTCTATATATTTGGAAGATCATATGTTTGAAGTTTTGATCATCAATTTTGAAGGGAAGTGGATCAATTGATTCAAAGGGGAAAAATGGTAATTTTGGTCAAAATCAGTCAAAGTCAAGGTTGACCAAGTGAACTTTTGGTCAACCATCAATTCAAGGGTGTAATTTTCATATTTCAAGTCCATTTGGATCATTGGATCAAAGAGATTGAGGTTTGGATTGAAACTTGTTCATGAAGAAACCCTAAAAGTTTCTAATTTTGGAAAATGAGGACTTAACTTCAAAAATTCATATTTTATTCACCTTTGATCAAAATAAATGCAAATGAAATATTCTTGGAAATATAATAGGGTGACCTTTCATCTCCTTCTGGTCTCATGTCCAAATTGACAAAGAGTCAAGAGTTATGGTCTTTGGAAGTTCATGCCTCAAGTTAAAATTATAGGTCTTTTTCCAAAATTAGTGAATTTCATGTCAAATTTTGAGGATATTAATTGATTCAATTGAAAAAACTCAAAACTAAGTAATTGTAGATCTTTTAAATACCTTTCCAAATTGTACTCATTTGTGTCAAAATTCAAAAGTATGAGCAATTTATGAACTTTGGAAATTTGAGGCATTTTATTGAAATTTGACAAGTATGCAAAATGGCCATTTCTTGAAAACTCAAGTTTTAGCCATTCCTTTTGTTTCTAATCAAGCCCATGAACAATTTATGACATGCTGTGGCCCATTACACTCACCACTTCATGCCCATGTGCTTCTTGAACTTGCTTGAATGAAAAAAAATACAAAACATGCTCAATTTTGCAAATTCACCAACACTTCTTCATTTCAAGTAATCATGGGCTGGCGCTTTGAGCATTGGTTTCTGACCTCATTTGGCCCACAAAATTCACAAAAGGCAAGCAAATGCACGAGCAAATGACCTGATCCTATGCACACTTCATTTTCTGCACAAACTTCCAATCATGCCCTCCAACGAATTTGAGTGCCAGATACCACTTCTATCCTCTTCCTCTCGTGCTATATAACAAGAATCAAGGCTCAGTTGTGAAGGAAGAGGCTCATAATTGCTACATTCCAAATCTGAAAATTTTGAAGCATCTCTGCAAATTGCTTCGAATCTCTCTTCTCCTTGGATCATTCTTCAAAATTTTTGTTGGTTTAGCTTCAGTGAAGTAAGGAGATCAAGCTTGCACCATTGGATTGCTTCTGGAGTGAAGGAATTGAGTTTCCAGTTTTTAAATCCATGTTGAAGATGTGAAAAACACAAGAAGGGGGGTTGAATTGTAAAACTTGAAATCAAATGCAGACAACACGTTATTTTTATCCTGGTTCGTTTGATCTCAAACTACTCCAGTCCACCCGTCAAGGTGATTTAGCCTCTCTCCAACGAGGTCTTAATCCACTATATTCAACTGGATACACAACTGTTTTAACAAATATTAAAGCCTTCTTGAGTCTAACCACATACCAGTTTATCTCAAGGAAATTCTTTTACAGATAAATAAACAAATGTTTGTTTGATGTTTTCTAGAAAAAATATATATCACAGCTGTGATAATACACAATATGAAGCTTATAATGAACTAGACTGCTAATGCTATTGAGTAGGCGTGGTTGAAAGCTTTAGCAATTTGAGTGAGAGAGATTTCGTATGCGTGCGTGCGTAAAGAGTATTAGCCATTTCTTTCTTCACTGACTTGTTTAAGTAGCCTTGGAATAGATACGTTGCTGTCCATAAATCCATTTCAATGCTCATAACGTTCTTTCCTTTTTGAGAAGATCTTTGTCTTGGAATAAAGCCGTTGGTAATTAATCTGTCTTGAATGCATAGTGTGATTGGTGGAAATAGAACTGACTGTTTTTAAGCTGGTTTCGCGAAATGTCGCGGTAAGCAAGAGTCGCCACCGTCTTTTATGTTCTCCAACATGGAAAGGACAAAAGCACAGCAAAATTCCTTCTTTGAGAATGTTTCTCGGTTCAGGAGGTAGATTTATAGAAAGGGAAGGTGTTAGCACCCTTTCTATCCGTGGTTATCCACAGGCTCTTAGGTACTTGCTCTTATGTTTTCAAAAATTGTTTGCTTTTCAAGTGTGTGTGGGTTTTGAAAAAAGTTTCGTTTGAAAAATTTCTAAGTAACTCTTGTATCTGTCCTCAAGAGTGTATGAAAAATTTGTTTGAAAACTTTTTGAAAGTGTCAGTGTGAAAAGTTGTTTTGTTTGTTTGAGAGAGCAAGTACCCATGAGATCTACCTACTCTAAGGAATTAAGCTGTGTAAGAGTCCTTTAGATAGTGCTATCCCACCATTGAGAGGTAGGTAGCACCATCGTTGGAGGTATTCGGGTCAATTCGATTATAAGGGACACGTGTGGTCACCAAAGCAATGGTAGGACACCTTAGAAGTAACCCTAATGTCCTAGATCCTTTGTATCTGAGGTAACCGTTTCGAGGCAACTGGATCTTTAGACAAAAGGGCGACCTCTAAGACATCTATACTTGATGACCACGTTCGAGGCAACCAGTGAGGCGTACCCTAGAAGTGGCATGTGCTTTGTGTGTTGTTTTTCAGTTAAGGTTGGCCTGTACATGTTATTTGTGAGCTACAGATTGATTTTATTTGTCATACATTCTTTCATGCATTTTTTAACAGTTAGGAGTGCGGAAAATAAATTGCGGAAAGATAAATTCTAACTATTACAAGGCGCGGGTCTATACATCGCCAAAAACAAACCCGTTTGGAAAAATAAATTGCGAGAAAATAAATAAAGCGATAAAGGAGGTCCTAATTAGCTATTACATTTCCAGAAGCAGTTAC
The DNA here is from genome assembly GCA_948472305.1 of Vicia faba. Classification (NCBI taxonomy): domain Eukaryota; kingdom Viridiplantae; phylum Streptophyta; class Magnoliopsida; order Fabales; family Fabaceae; genus Vicia; species Vicia faba. The sequence goes on along the minus strand of OX451739.1, from coordinate 284,406,991 downwards.
AAAATAATGAATTAAAAATAAATTGCGCGCGAAAGATTGAATCGGGAACGTCTTAAGGGTTTTGACCCTTTTTTAAGAAAGAATTGAATTTTTGTCCTTTTTTTTGTGATTAAATAAAATTAAAACTAATAACTAATTAATTAATTTAATTAAAAGAAAAATATTTTTGTTTTTGTATTTTTATGTTTTTAATGAAAAATAAAAAAAGAAATTAAAAGTTGAAAGTGAAAGACCTAATTCTAAATTAATTTTACTTATTAAAAAAATGTTAAAATTGTTCTAATTACACAACTAATTAATTAATGTTAGAATTTATTTACAGAATAAGTTAATAAATAATAAAAATGCTTTTTTTGGTTTTTTTAAATTTTATGGAAAAAATCAGTTTGTTAGGTTAATTGACAATAATGATAATAATTAAAAAAAAGAAATTATAAGGAAAAGAAAAATAAAAAAAGTAACAAAACCATGGGGGGTTTGGGCCTTTTTTGGAGGTGTTGATTGCAGTTTTTGGCCCACTAAGCTCAGGCCTGTTGACTTTCTGGATTCAGGTGCGTATGGTTGACTGAAGAACATGGTGCTCCTCCTTCCCTGGCCTTTGGATTGTTGATTGGGACACATGGCGCGCTGATTGCTTGAGATGTATGGTAGACTTTTTCTGGAATGCTGCATGGGAACCTGTGAAGAAAAATAATAACAACGTTTGGGGGACCTGGGAATCGAACCCAGGTCCCAGAGGTCATATGCATGCGCGCTCTCCACTCAGCCAATTGCTTCAATTCGTTATAATAAGAGATAAATAATATTATATGTAATAAAAATCAAATATCCTGGAAATAAAAAAAAAGCGCGTGTTGAGTTTGAACGGGCCAGTGAGGTGAAGACACATCATCGTCTTCTTCAACAATTTGCTGGTTATTTACCTGCGGATTTTTATCCGCAGGTAGTTTCATAGGTTGCTTCTAAAATCATCCATAGGCCATGAAAATCCATTTCAAGACCATAGTTGATCTCGTCTCCACCTCCTGAATCCATCCATGCTTATGATTTGTCCTGATTGTGCCTGGAAACAAAATGCCTAAAAACAAACAATACAAACCCTAGACGCGGGTATCACCATATGAGGCTTAAAAATGAAATCAAATATTACAGTTATGTTGGAAATCAAGCAAGCAATATGATTATGCCCATATCTTTGAGAAAAAAATGCAAGAATGGAGAGTATGGATTGTGTGTACAGGGGTGAGTTTGAGACAACTTACAGCGCTTGGTAGTGGACCTTAGGACGCGTTTGTGGTTGCTTTGGCTTCAGGGAGTGGCAATGAATAAGACTACGTGCTTCTTTTGATCTCAAAGTGCCTGCAACCTTGTTCTAGAACTCTCACTTTTTGGACAATTTTGAGTTTTGGTTCTGGCCGTTTCAGGGATGTTCAGGTCGTGTATTAGGTCTGCAAGGCTTGCATATGTATGTATCAATGAGAATTAAGTCACATTAGGAGCCTTAAACTTGTGCCATTATGTTTTGGATTTTGTTTGACCACCAATGAAGAACATTCCTTTCTTGGTCCAACAACCATGATTTTGTGTACAAAAATAACTTGCACGAATTTGGCAGCTAGCAAATGCTTCATGAAGGCTATTCAAACCACAAGATACCATTTAATTAATTTTTTTAGATTTATTTGAATTATTATGGATTTAAAATGAATTAAATCCATAAAAATTAAATAAAAATGAAAAAATAAATATTTGGTCTTGAGATTAATCATGGGACACGTGGGTGGAATGACAAGGCTGAATCAAGTGGAAGAAAGTGGGCCCTTTTGTCAAAAATTGAAGTTTCAAGGATAGTTGACTTTTGCCATTTCACAAAAATTTCCCAACTTCTCCAATGCATATCTTGCTCAATTTTGATCATATGAACATGTTCTTGGACATTTTGGAAAGGTCTTGAAGTCCTCTAACCAATGCCTTTTGTCCCATGTCATTTGAATTTACCAATCTCAAGTTATGGTCTTTGACTTAAAATTCCTTTTTGTTGACTTTTGAAAATGACCTATAATGTTGAAATTGATAACTTTTTGTGAGAGCATTTCTTGGACTTGGAATGTGAAGACGAGTTGTAGTAAATGTCATCCCCTTCAAAATGAGCATTGGATGGGATTTTTCTGATGAACTATGAAAAAGTTATGCCTTGGTCAAGTTACAGTTGACTTTTCAGCTGTCCAAAAATGGAAACTTTTGCATCTTGATGATTTTTGAGCCATTCTTGTGGAATCATGGTCAAGACTTGACCAAATGATGATTGTGGCTTCAAAATAAGATGTTGACCAAAATTTTTGACTTTTGACTGCCAAATGACCATTTTACCCCTACAGTTGATTGTGGAGCAACTAGGGTTTTTGACTGTGCAACTTGACCTTGTGAGCCTTGAAACTTGGCATGTGGATGCTTGACAATGTGTATAGGCATATGTGACTTGATTGAGCCCTTGAAAACTTCAACTTCCTTGCAAGAAACAAAACCCTAATTTTGACTGGCTTAGGAGGATGTTTGACTGTGCAACCCTTGAGTAGACTTGAGCAAATTGAGATGATGCTTGTCAAAACTTTGAAGAATATGGGAGGGCAAATTTTGGGGTACAACACATAGTAACGTTGACACTTCAGAATGTTCTGCTAATCAGAGTGTTCTTGGCTTTAGCTTATTCTGGCATTTCTGAGTGCTGATGACATGGTTAGGATCTTGATCAGAGTCAGAGTATGTTTTGTGCAGATTCTGTTCATCAGGCTTCAGCGTAGAACATGTTTGATCTTCTGATGCAGACATATCATCTGATGCTGATGTTGATACTGATATTCTGATGTTGATTCCATCATAGTTTCTGTAAATACACAACATAATTTTAAGTAGCATATATGTCTTATAAATCTTACAATTTATTTAATCTTGTATTTTGTTATCATCAAAACTCTAACTGAGGTTTGTAGAATCAAACTATGTTCTAACAATCTCCCCCTTTTTGATGATGACAAAAACCATATTTTTTCAATTAAAATAAAGTGATGAAGGGTATCAGAGTTTAAGGATAGAGAGGAAACGGTATCAGAGATAATCAATTAATGAATAAAAGGTATCAGAGATAAGAAGATAAGGAATAAAAAGTATCAGAGTAATGAAGAGAAAAACTCCCCCTGAGTTGATTACTTCCCTTTGATTCCTTGAGACCTTGAGCATCAGAACTTTACTGAACTTTCTTTGAGCATCAGAACTTTACTTTATCAGAGTTCATCAGATTCTTGTACCTGTAAGCTTTTCAGAAGAAGGAAATTCAAATATATCAGAATGTTAGAATGTTTGAGACTTTTTTCTCAGTAAACCGTTATTGAAAAATATCATTCTTTCTCCCCCTTTTTGTCAGTTATCAAAAAGCACGAATAATCAGAGTTAAAATGATCAGAGCAAAAAATGTTTGTATTAAAAACAGAAGCAATGATAGTTTAGAACAAGTAAAAATATTACAGATAAACATGTAAAGAAAACAAGGAAAACATAGGAAAATTCTAAGAAGAAGGAGGAAGTCGTGTGAATGGTGTGAAGTGTTTAAATAGATTTCTAAAAAGTTTTTGAAAACCTAAATGTTTAAGAGAGAGAAATAAATAATGATTATTAGCATTTAATGATAGCTGATTTTAGGGGATTCAGAAAGATACTTAAACGGTTACCCATGACATGTGTCTCAATGCATCCAATCATCGCTTTGCCTTTTCAGAAGCGTGAACGCGTGTTCAGCCTCAGGAAACAACTGATGACTGGATGACACTTGTTTGCTTGAGTGAACAACACTTCTATCCTTGAACTGAAGCGTTCAGATCTTCATGGATAGATTCTGATACAATCTGCATTTCTAAAATTCTGAAAGAGGATTGATCAGAAGTTCACAGAGAAATAAACACAATTTTGAAAGTTAATATATAAAATTAAAACAGTTTTATTCTGGACAGAGCTTCATGCTGAGATGTTTCAGAATAAAGTTGAACCTATCTTCAGAAAGTGGTTTTGTGAAAATATCAGCCCATTGATGGCATGTGTCAATAAATTTTAAATTTAAAATCCCTTTCTGAATATAGTCCCTAATAAAATGATGTTTTATTTCTATATGCTTATCCCTAGAATGCAAAATTGGATTTTTACTTAAGAAAATAACAGAAGTGTTGTCACAGAGGATCGGAATGTTACTCTCAAATATCTGGAAGTCCTCAAGTTGACTTTTCATCCAGAGCATTTGTGTGTTGCGTCCAGCTGCTGATATGTATTCAGCTTCTGCTGTTGATAGAGCAATTGTGGATTGTCTTTTGCTGGACCATGAGATCAGATTTTCTCCCAAAAACTGGCAGCTTCCAGAAGTACTTTTACGTTCTACTCTGTCTCCAGCAAAGTCAGCATCACAGTAACCTACTAAGCTGTAATCACTTGATTTTCTATAAAACAGACCCAAATTAGTAGTACCTTTCAGATACTTGAAAATTCGCTTAACAACTGTTAAGTGAGATTCTCTAGGATTTGATTGGAATCTTGCACAAATGCATACACTGAATAAAATATCAAGCCTTGAAGCTGTCAGATAAAGAAGAGAACCAATCATACCTATGTAGACCTTCTGTTCTACCTTTTTGCTTACCTCTTCTTTTTCCAGAATGCACGTGGGATGCATTGGAATCTTTGATGGCTTACATTCTGAGAGATCAAATTTCTTCAGAAGTTCTCTGACATATTTGCTCTGATGAATGTAAGTTCCTTCTGGGGTTTGATTGATCTAAATGCCCAGAAAGAATTTCAGTTCCCCCATTAGGCTCATCTCAAATTCTGCCTGCATACACTTAGCAAACTTTCTTCCCAGAGAAGGTTTAGTAGATCCAAAAATGATATCATCAACATAAATCTGACATACTAAAATGTCATTCTTAACTGTCTTACAGAATAGAGTTGTGTCCACTTTCCCTCTGATGAATTCCTTTTCTAACAGGAAGTTACTCAGTCTTTCATACCAAGTTCTGGGAGCTTGTTTCAGACCATACAATGACTTCTTTAGTTTGAAAACATATTCTGGATTTTTTCAACTTTCAAAACCAGGGGGTTGGTGCACATATACCTCTTCTTCTATATAGTCATTTAAGAATGCACTCTTAACATCCATCTGATACAGAGTGATGCCTTTATTAACAGCAAAAGAAATTAAAAGTCTGATAGATTCTAACCTGGCGACTGGAGCAAAGGTTTCTGTATAGTCTATCCCCTCTTGTTGACTATAACCTTGTGCTACCAATCATGCCTTGTTTCTGATGACTTCACCTTGTTCATTCAGTTTGTTTCTGAACACCCATTTTGTTCCAATAACGTTGAATCCTTTTGGTTTAGGAACTAGATCCCATACGTCATTTCTTGTGAATTGATTCAGCTCCTCTTGCATTGCTAGAATCCAGTCATTGTCCAGAAGTGCTTCATCAATTGTTGATGGTTCAATTAGAGAGACAAGTCCCATGAGGGATTCTTCAGAATTTCTGAAGCTGGCTCTTGTTCTGATTGGATCTTCCTTTCTTCCTAAGATTGTTTCTTCTGGGTGATCCATACTGCTTCTGGATGGTCTTTTCTGAGGTAGATCAACAGAAGATGCTGGATTGCTTGCAGTGCCTCTTTCCGATGTTAAGGGAGTGTCTCTGTTAAGAGCTTCGGATGACTTGTCTTCAGTACCTGTGAATTCAACTTCCATACCTGCAATTAATTCATTCTGCTTTGACTTTTGAGAGTCAAGCTTATCATCAAAACGAACACTGATTGATTCTTCCACAATCTGTATTTCTGTATTGTATACTATGTACCCTCTTGAGCGTTCAGAGTATCCTAACATAATACACTTCTGTGCTTTAGAGTCAAACTTGTTCAAATAATTTTTAGTATTCAAAATAAAGCAAGTACATCCAAATGGATGAAAATAAGAAATGTTGGGCTTTCTGTTCTTCCACAATTCATATGGAGTCTTTTCCAGAATAGGTCTTATAGAGATTCTATTCTGAATGTAGCACGCTGTGTTTATTGCCTCTGCCCAGAAGATCTTAGCGATGTTAGTCTTGTTGATCATGGTTCTGGCCATTTCTTGCAATGTTCTGTTCTTTCGTTCTACAACTCCATTTTGCTGGGGAGTTCTAGGACAAGAGAAATCATGCAGAATGCCTTTGTCATTAAAAAATGATTCAAAATCTTTGTTTTCAAACTCTCCACCATGATCACTTCTGACTTTGACGATTCTAAGATCCTTTTCATTCTGAACTTGGTTGCAGAAGGTGACAAACACAGAGTGTGACTCGTCCTTGTGTCTTAAGAACTTTACCCATGTCCATCTATTATAGTCATCTACGAGTACTAACCCATACTTCTTACCACTGATTGAGGCGGTTTTAACTGGTCTAAATAAGTCAATGTGCAGAAGTTCTAATGGCTTAGAGGTGGAAACAACGTTTTTAAATTTGAAAGCTAGTTTTGCAAACTTGCCTTTCTGACATGCTTCACACAGAGCATCTGAATTGAACTTCAGGTTAGGAAGTCCTCTGACCAGATTGGGTTTGTTAATCTGAGATATTCTTCTCATACTAACATGCCCCAATCTTCTGTGCCAGATCTATTGCTCGTTGTTAACAGACAGAAGACACTTTACATTCTGACTTTTCAGTTCAGAAAGTTTGATTTTATAAACGTTGTTTCTCCTCTTTCCATTAAATAGGATAGTCCCATCTTTCTGACTAACTGCTTTGCATGAATTTTGATTAAAGATTATATCATAACCGTTATCACTTAATTGACTTATGGATAACAGATTATGCATTAATCCATCTACTAATAAAACATTACTTATAGAGGGAAGATTTCCGTTACCTACTGTTCCAGAGCCAATGATCTTTCCCCTCTGATTGCCTCCAAAGCCTACGTGGCCTCCAGGCTTAAGTTCCAGGCTTTGGAACATATGCTTTCTTCCCGTCATATGTCGTGAGCAGCCAGAGTCCAGGTACCATGACTGGTGTTTCTACTTTGCTGCTAAAGATGTCTGCAACATGTATTATTTTATCCTTAGGTACCCATATTTTCTTGGGTCCTGATTTGTTAGTTTTACCAAAACTCTGGTTGAATTTTGGTTTGACAGAATAATTACTACTAGTATATTTGATGTCATGTGTGTGCCTATATGCAAAGTGAGAATCAAGTGAAGTGCGTTTTATCACTAAATCCATGGCATTCTTTGGTGTAGGTACCTTACCTTGGTATCCTATTCCTTTTCTACCATTTCTGCTAACTCCATAGATCATTGAAGCCATTTTGCTTCTATCTATGTTTTTAGCTAGAAACTTATGAAAGCTATGATCATACTCCTTGATGATCTCATCAGCACTGCTGGGAGTTTCAGGGATTGTTTCCTTCTGAGAGTTTTGTAATAGATTTTCTAATTTTGAAATTTTATTTTTCAACTCAGAATTCTCCAATTTGAGACTCTCAGTTTTATCAGAGTCAGAAGCAAGATTCCTTTTCAGGTTTCTGAATTTGACTCTGATCTGCTGATATCTTTCCAGAATTTCATTAAGGCTTTCAGCTAGTTCAGCCTTAGTAAAGTTAATAGCAAAGTCAGGAAATACCTCTTCTGTGTCTGATTCAGAGTCTGATTCAGAAGCTTCACTGTCTTCTGTTATGTTTGCCATGAGAGCTATGTTTGCTCTCTCATCATCTGATTCTGAGTCAGCTTCAGATGTGTCAGAGTCATCCCATGTAGCCATGAGACTTTTCTTCTTTTCCTTGCCAAACTTATTTTTGGGCTTTTCCCTCTGAAGCTTTGGGCAATCACTCTTGTAGTGTCCTTGCTCGTTACATTCATAGCAGATGATGTCTTTGTTGTTTGGCTTTCTGCTTCCTGAAGAGCCTTCAGATCTTCTGTGTCCAGAGGAGGATTCTGACCTTCTGTATCTGGAGGAGGATTCATTCTGATTCTCTGATCTTCTTGGATTCCTGAACTTTCTTTGCCTCTGCTTCCACAGTTGGTTCACCCTTCTGGAGAGGAGAGACAATTCATCTTCTTCTGATGAGGACCCATCAGAGGTTTCTTCTACAGCCTGTAAAACTTTGGAGTCAGATTTTCTGTTAGATTTTAAAGCTAATGGCTTACCTTGCTTTTGAGGTTCATCAGCTTCTAGCTCTATCTCGTGACTTCTGAGGGAGCTAACAAGTTTCTCCAGAGAGATTTTATCGAGATCCTTAGCTAGCTTCAGCGCTGTGACCATTGGCCTCCACTGTTTTGGCAAGCTTCTGATGATCTTCTTAACATGATCAACAATAGAATACCCTTTGTCCAGAACTTTGAGACCAGCAACCAGAATTTGAAATCTTGAGAACATTGTTTCAATTCATTCACTTTCTTCCATATTGAATGCCTCATACTTCTGAATGAGCGCAAGAGACTTAGTTTCTTTAACTTGAATGTTGCCTTCATGCGTCATTCTCAGAGAGTCAAACATATTCTTTGCAGTGTCTCTATTTGATATCTTTTCATATTCAGAGTAAGAGATGGCGCTGAGAAGAATTGTTCTTGCTTTGTGATGGTTTTTGAAATCACGCTTTTGTTGATCGGACATTGCTTTCCTGTCAATCTTCTGACCACTTGCATTCACTGGGTGCGTGTATCCATCAGTCACCATATCCCACAGATCAGCATCGCGGGCCAGAAAGAAGCTTTCAATTCTGTCTTTCCATTAATCAAATTTCTCTCCATCAAAGACTGGAGGTTTGCCACTGAATCTGTCTCTTTCTTCATTGTTGTCATTGCTGATGTTTTGATGTGGTCCTGCTATCGTGTTTTTCTAATGCTGGATCTTGTACTGACACGGTTAAGTGTTATAAGCTCAGAACCAGGCGCTCTGATGCCAATTGAAGATGTGAAAAACACAAGAAGGGGGTTGAATTGTAAAACTTGAAATCAAATGCAGACAACACGTTATTTTTATCCTGGTTCGTTTGATCTCAAACTACTCCAGTCCACCCGTCAAGGTGATTTTGCCTCTCTCCAACGAGGTCTTAATCCACTATATTCAACTGAATACACAACTGCTTTAACAACTGTTAAAGCCTTCTTGAGTCTAACCACGGACTGGTTTATCTCAAGGAAATTCTTTTACAGATAAATGAACAAATGTGTGTTTGATGTTTTCTAGAAAAACTATATATCACAACTGTGATAATACACAATATGAAGCTTATAATGAACTAGACTGCTAATGCTATTGAGTAGGCGTGGTTGAAAGCTTTAGCAATTTGAGTGAGAGAGATTTCGTATGCGTGCGTGCGTAAAGAGTATTAGCCATTTCTTTCTTCACTGACTTGTTTAAGTAGCCTTGGAATAGATACGTTGCTGTTCATAAATCCATTTCAATGCTCATAACGTTCTTTCCTTTTTGAGAAGATCTTTGTCTTGGAATAAAGCCGTTGGTAATTAATTTATCTTGAATGCATAGTAACGTTGACACTTCAGAATGTTCTGCTAATCTGAGTGTTCTTGGCTTTAGCTTATTCTGGCGTTTCTGAGTGTTGATGACATGGTTAGGATCTTGATCAGAGTCAGAGTATGTTTTGCGCAGATTCTGTTTATCAGGCTTCAGCGTAGCACATGTTTGATCTTCTGATGCAGACATATCATCTGATGTTGATGTTGATACTGATATTCTGATGCTGATTCCATCAGAGTTTCTGTAAATACACAACATAATTTTAAGTAGCATATATGTCTTATAAATCTTACAATTTATTTAATCTTGTATTTTGTTATCATCAAAACTCTAACTGAGGGTTGTAGAATCAAACTATGTTCTAACACATGTGAGTTTCTTGAACTTTGATTTATGTGTTTCATTTTGAATTGATGATGTAAATCATCTCCATTGAGTTGCTAGCTGGCCAATCACTAGGATTGGTGTATATTTGAGCTTTGATTCAAGCAGAATGGATGAAATCGTGTTCCTGATTTTGATGTTTGCAGTGAGTTTTTTCAGTTTTGGAGACTTTATTTCTTGATCCATGCTTGATCTTTGAGATTGATTCGAATTGCATGATGTAGTATGATATGTTAGCTTTAATTTGCACTTGAATTCATGGATTTTGGTTGAGAAACGAGCACGATTGATGGATATGAACATAGGCTCATGACCTGTTTTATTGCACGCGTTTTGCCCTATGCCGGAGGTTGAAGATGAAGTGAGGTGGCGCGCTGTGATTGGCTTGTTTGAAATTTTAGTGCATCTCATATTATTTGTTTTTAATTGATTTTCTGATTTTATTTCTTGATCAAAACAATTTAAAAAATTTCTGAAAAAATTATCACAAGTCCAAAATAATTTCTACTATCTTGTGTAATTTTATTGGAATTTTTAAAAATGTTTTGATTGGTTTAAAATTTCATAAGTTTAATTAATTGTTTGTTTAATGATTATTTTTATTTTATTAGTTCTTTTGATCTAAAAATTCCACAAAAAATGTTTTGGACTCATAAAATAATATAGAAATTGATTCTGATTTTAGTTTAGCATTTTTTTTTTTCTATTTTTGATTAGAAATTTAATTTGAAGAGTTTAATTGTTTGTATGATTTTATTTTAATATTTCCTTTAATTCAAAAATTCTCAAAAAAATCATATAAGTTAGTTTTTAATCATAGAGTCTGTTTTGACCTTTTTCTGACTTTTGGCTAGGGTTTACATTTTTTGTCATTAAATAATAGTTTAATTGTTTAATTGTTTGTATGATTTTATTTTAATATTTCCTTTAATTCAATAATTCCACTAAAAATCATGGATGCTGGTTTTTAATTCTAATATTTAAATATAATTTTGGTTGGATATTTTTCTGATTTTTGATTAGAATTTTATTTTAAGATGTGATTATTTATTTAATTGATTAATTATTTGAATTTGATTTTATTTTTGAATTTTCTTTAATTCAAAAAATGTGAAAAAATGTCTATTCTGACATTTAGGGTTTCCTTGTGATTTGCATTATCTTGGTTTGAATTGTTTGAATTTTGATCTTACCTAATTAATATTTAAGATTAAAAGTCAAATAACTAGGGTTTTGTTGCTTATTGTGTAAGTTTCAATTCAAAAACCATTATGCCCTGGATTTTCAATGAAATTTAGGTCTTGGTTATGGTTCATGGATGTATTGAGGATCTGAAAACCATTTTTCTTGAATTATTTGACTTGGTTTGATATTTTTCCATAAATTATTTTGAAAACTTGTCTAGTTTTGATAGTTTGGCCAACTAGTTTTCAACTTTGGGCCTCATTTGATCCCCTCCTCAATCATTCATGAACTTAAGACTTGCTTTCTGACTTCTACACACTTCAAAGATGCTAAGAAATTTTTTGTGTGAATTATTGGTCCTTGTTTCTATCTTTGATGTATTTTTGGAAGTGAAGGTACCCAATTAATGTTGCATATCTTATTGCAATTTTCTTGATGGCCAATGAACTTGAGTGAGGCCTATAATTGGGAACCTAATGATCATGTTGGTTCTGCTTATCCATATAAACTCAAGTCATTTCACTTAATGCCCTATGTTTGAATGATTGAACCTTTTGATGCATTGTGTGGGATTCCTCTTCTATTATGCTTGTGAGTTGTGATGAAATAATTGAGTATGATTGAATTATGGTTGCTACTGACCTTCATGGTCTTTGATTGTATTCTTCTCAAGCTCCCATGATCCTTGATTGATATTCAATTGTCAACTCAACATGGTGGTAGAAAGGAGAAACATTTCCCCTAATTTTTTATACCAAATTGTGCATATGCCTGTTTCTTTTTGTCTATCATATCTAATGTTTTGATAGTTGCTATCATGTTTCCTCACTTCATTATAGTGTCATCATCCATCCCTTATGTGAGTCATCATCCTATTTATGGGAATACTAACTTGGCTGTTGAATGTGCGAGGTACTTTGAGAAAAGATTTCCATTTTTGACTTGAGGCTATTGTGTTTCACTTTATTTGTGGAACATAATTTATTATATTGGCACTACCCTTGTGCTTGGAATATTTGATAGTCTATGCAGGATATATGTATGTGATTATGAATGCTATACATTGCCCATGGGATCTGATCATATCTGAAAATCTCAATACTTACATCCTGATGACGTAATTTCTGACTTGATTTGTCTGTTGATGCCAGCTTGCTTGAAGTTCTCTGGGTTTCTTTTATTCTTGCTCAGTTGCTACGGATAGTTATCCGTTTGGTATTTCACTATTTCCTTTCTTCTATTTTCATTTTGCATAGTTCTATGTTGCATGATGGGACCTCTGTTGCTGATATATGTCAGGAGGCCCTCTGTTTTTGTTTGATACATGTGTTGTGTTTGTTTCTTTTGATCGATGAGTCACTCAATTTAGAAATTGAGATCACGACTTCGCTCTCAGTGCATGTTCCCTATAGGATGTTTATTGTTTTGTTTCTTTAATTGTTGATCGATGAGTCACTCAATTTAGAAATTGAGATCACGACTTCGCTCTCAGTGCATGTTCCCTATAGGACATTTATTGTTTTTCTTCTTTAATTGTTGATCGATGAGTCACTCAATTTAGAAATTGATATCACGACTTCGCTCTCAGTGCTTGTTCCCTATAGGATAGTTTTGTTAAGCTTCTTTTGACATGTTAATTAAGGTAGGAATCCATGTATGCTAGAATAAGGTAGGATTTTCCTTTATCCTCAACCTTAGGGTCAATCATTGTACGATAACACTAGGGATAGTGCTAGGCTAGTTTCCCTTTAGTTGTTTTTCCTTCCTTTGCATTTTGCATCTTAAAACAAAAATTGTTTTCTTGGAAAATCATAAAACACCTCTAATAAACTCAAACCCCTCTTCAAGGTAAAAGATACAAATCAATCTTATTTGTTTGTGCGCCTCTTGGCTTTGCTTTTAAACCTGGTTTATTAATGTTTTGCCATCCTTATCATGCCATGCCATCTTGTTATCTCTTAGCCGATGTTTCGCCATCGCACATTTGTTTGAAGCCGATGTTTCGCCATCGCACATGTTTGTTATCCTACTTTGATTCTCAATATCATTGTTAGGTGTGATGTTTTGTCATCCGTTTTATTGATGTTTCATCATATTTGCCATGATACTTTGTTATCTCTTAGCCGATGTTTCTCCATCGCACATTTTTTGAAGCCGATGTTTCGCCAATGCACATGTTTGTTATCCTACTTTGATTCTCAATATCATTGTTAGGTGTGATGTTTTATCATCCGTTTTATTGATGTTTCGTCATCTTTGCCATGATACTTTGTTATCTCTTAGCCGATGTTTTGCCATCACACATTTGTTTGAAGCCGATGTTTCGCCATCACACATGTTTGTTATCCTACTTTGATTCTCAATATCATTGTTAGGTGTGATGTTTTGTCATCTGGTTTATTGATGTTTCGCCATCTTTGACATTTTACTTTGTTATTATTTAGCCGATATTTCGCCATCGCACATTTGTTTAAAGCCGATGTTTCGCCATCGCACATGTTTGTTATCCTACTTTGATTCTCAATGTGATGTTTTATCATTTGGTGTTTCACCATCTTTGACATTTTACTTTGTTATTATTTAGTCGATGTTTTACCATCTCATTTGTTTGTTGTTTTATTTGATGTTTTGCCATCTTGACTGTTTTTGTTGTCTTAACTAAAAAACACAAACCAACCAAATTATTTTAGCCAAACTACGACTGCTCTGATTCCTTAAAAGGGATACGTAGGCAAAGGGGTAAGGCCCAACCGAGCACATCTTTTTATTTTCCCTACATTGTTTTTTTTCTTCTTTCGCATGCATTCCCTTTTTTTTTTTATCTTTAAGCCATAGACATAGGATTTGACCACACCCATTAGATTAGACAACAAGAGTGGATACCATAGAGTACTACGGGCGTGTGGGGTGCTAATACCTTCCCCTCGCGTAACAGACTCCCTTACCCGATCTATCGGTCGAAAGACCGTGATTTCTCCCTCTTCAGGTTTTCTCAATGTTTACCTTTCCCTTTCAGTGGGATAAAAGACGTTCGGTGGCGACTTCATTGATGTTTCATTACATCCAGATGACAGGTTCAGCCAGGCGGTTTCAGCTGGCGACTTCACTGGGGACAGATTGACCTCTTGCTGGTCCATCCCGGAGTCGATCCTAGCTCTTGTTTGTTTTCTTTTGGGTGTTTATTTTACCGCTTTGCATATTTATCTGTTTGCATTGCATCCTATGTGCACTTTACTTTCTGCATACTGGATTTGGCTGGACTGTTTGGATTTTGGATTTCTTGGTGGGTGGGTTATTCCATGAGGTAAAAGGCTTCATACCTAGGCTATGAGTGAATTCCATAGGAACTAGGAATAGAGTGGCCATGGCAGCTATGAGGCAGATGCTTTGTAGACCTGACCATGAGACCCATGACTTCAGAGGTAGTTCAGATAGGTGTTATCGTATGATGATACCGACAGTCGAGCTCTTGTACTCTGATTTGGCTTTTAACCTTACCTTGACCTAGACTACACCCGTGAGAGGGGCAGGAAAACTTTTCTTACAGGTACAGGTACTGTTGGTGACTTTGTGTTGCAAAGGTGACTCAGGTTCCCATGATAGTTTTGAAGCTTTGGGATTTTCTTTTGATCTTGATGGTGATGTTCTGTAATGGTCCAACCATTATCCAGTGTGAAACTTCGATCCTGTCATGTTGCATCATAGCATATTTATTTCTAAAAAATGATGTATAAAAAATAACTAGCATGTGCATGTCATCTTCCAGGGACATTCAAGAGTCTTCTTTCCATCAGAAATGGCTGGCCTCCCGTCAGATGAGTTTGATTCAGTTCGTGTTAAAGAGCCCAATAGGCATACATTCGCTTATCAGATTCCTACTATTGATGTGTCCGAATTGAAGAGGTTGAGTTCTTATCTGAAGAGTGATGTTTTGAATAATTTCAACAAAAATTATGGCAATTTGTTGCCAATCCTTAACACTCCAGTTGACCCAATGGCTTTGATCACCCTCTTCCAGTTCTATGACAAGGAATAATGGTGTTTTACTTTTCAAGATTATCAACGGGTTCCCACACTAGAAGAGTACGTGTATCTACTTAATATCAAGTTGTCCAATGAAGTTCCTTTTGTCCAAGTGCCGGAGAAGCCGAAGTTCGAAGTTATTACTGAAATTCTTCATTTGAGTTGGAAAGAGGTGAAAGACAATTGGAAATCAAGTGAGGATACTACAGGGTTTTATTTGGATTTCTTAGTAAAGAAAGCTGAAGACTGGGCAAAGAAAGGTAATTGGAGTGACTTCATCTCTCTTTTTGCTCTCATGATATACGGGATCATCCTTTTCCCTCGCAAGAGAAATTTTGTGGATTTGACGGCTATTTGTGTTTTTAGAAATAAGAACCCGGTATCGACATTCTTGGCAGATACTCTTTACACCATTCATTTCAGGCATGGAAAATGATGTAATGTAAGTTTATGTCCTTCGATGTTGTATCAATGGTTTAAGTTGCACCTACCGATAAGTGGCCCTTTCGTGGATACTAGACATTATCTCTGATGGTCATCAAGACTTATCAACCTTACTTCAGTTGATATCCGGTGGAATTATGACATGGGGGAACTACGAAGTACTATCACTAGCTGCAGAGATTTCCCTAATGTTCCCCTCATAGGAACTAAGGGGTGTATCAACTATAATCCTATGCTTGCGTATCGTCAATTGGGATATGCAATGGATGGACCGCCAAAGGTTAAAGAGGTGTCTGAGTCAGTGTATTTTGCTAGAGGAAGTGATCCTATGATGTTGAAAAGAGTGACAAGTGCTTGGAAGAGAATTCACAAGAAGGATAGAACTACTTTGGGCAAGAAGGTTCCTATTGCTAGAGTTCCTTACTTGGAATGGATTAGAGCCAGGGTTAAGATTTTATGGTTACCATTTGCAAGGTCGGCTCCTATATGTGAGCAACCTCCTACTGTTCTGAGTAACACGGTGCCTATCGAGGTGTTCACCCAGGTTCATGTTGAGAACATTCAGCTTTGTGCAAAAGACTGCGAGGCAGGGATGAAACTTTATTGGGTATATCAAGAAAGAGCTGACTTAGCTCGCAAACTCAAAGAAGCTCAAGGGGAAACTTCTGATGCAACCAGTTTTAGGAAGAGATCTCATGTTGAAATGGAAGAAGAGTTGAGTAAGACCCAACAAGAGTGCCAGAAGCTTCAGGCATCTGAGAATAGCTATAGGAAGAAGACTCAAAACTTGGAGAAACAACTCAAAGACAAAGATGCTCAGCTTAAGAAGGAAGTAGCTCAGAAGCATGTCGCAGAGGATCGGTTTCAAGAAAGCAAGGTAGTCGCATCACAACTTTTGAAAGAGAAAGCCATGCTTGAAGAGTATTGTCAACACCTTGAAGCGTGACTTATTCCGGAGATTTAGTTTTGTTACTTACCTTTGGTGTATTTGGTCACCCCCAGGATTGTTGGAAGGGACCATTGTTTGTTTTTTTTATTCAGTTTTTGATAAGTTTACTTTGAAGCATGTATTTTGTTGTTTATCATTACACTCTTAAATGTCTAAAGTCACTTGAACATCGTTTCTTTTGTTTGTAAATAATTGAAGTGTTTATCTTATTGTCCTTTTTTCCTTTGATTGTATGCTTGATTATTGGTTGCACGCCGTGACTGATGAATAAAAAAGGACTCTTGAATACCGGGAAATGATAAACATATCATGCACATCATGCATATCATAACATTATAAGTTATCTCAAGACGGTATTCTTATTCTTCTGCTTTTCTTATTCAGAATTCAAGACGACTACTCATCGGTATTCCACTAGAAACAATTTGCAAAGACAGATGGAACAAGTTCAAGCTGAACTCGCTGAAATGAGGGCCCAGATGGCTACTCAGATGACCCAATTCATGGAGGTCATCACCAATGTGAATCGCTGACAGGAGGAACTGGCTGCCATTGTCAACAACCAGCACCGCTATCCAGGGGATGGTGGAAATCAAGGGCTCTATCAAGACATTTCTGTAGGATTGGGGGATGTGCAAGATCAGCCTGTTGGAAAATTTCACGGGATGCCCGGAAACCCTTTTGTGCGCAATGTAGGGCAATTTCCCCCATCTCCGGGACCTCGTCTTGTGGGGAACATAAGAGATAATCAGGGCGGCGTAAGGGGCTATCATAAGCAGGATTATGACTTTGACTAGGATGAAGATCGGTTTTCTATTCGGCGTTCAGAGCCAGAGGTTCAGGTTGAGGATAGGAAGTATCAATTATTGGAAGAACGTTTGAAGGCCGTGGAAGGGCAAGGAGCCCTTGGTATGGATGCTAATGATCTCGGGTTGGTGTCTGGGGTGAAAGTTCCTCCAAAGTTCAAGCCTCCTGTATTTGAAAAGTACAACGGAACATCATGTCCTGTTACTCATGCAACTTCTTATTTCCGAAAGATGTCGGCGCATACTGAGGATCAGGGGCTTTTGATTCACCTTTTCCAGGATAGCCTATCTGGGGCATCCCTGGAGTGGTACATGAAGTTGGAGAAAACCCATATTCGTTGCTGGAATGATCTTGCTCGAGCTTTTTTCAAACATTATCAGTACAATGTGGATATGGCGCCTAATTGCACTCAGTTACAGAATTTGTCACAGGGACCAAGAGAATCTTTCAAGGAATACACTCAGAGGTGGCGTGAATTGGCTATGAGGGTTCAACCTCCACTCATGGAGAGAGAACTCATTGATATGTTTATGAGTATCCTGCAAGGTCCATTTTATGAGCACATGATAGGAAGTACTTCGGCAGGATTTGTAGACTTGGTTATGGCTGGTGAAAGAATTGAGGTAGGTTTGAAATTGGGGAAAATTCAGATTGGAGGTTCTAGTTGCTCATCAGGGGCAGTAAGAAACCATTCAACACTTACCCTAAGAAAAAGGAAGGCGAAGCAAGTGCGGTTTACTCTCGTAGAGGAAGAAGAGAGGATCGTCAGCACCAACAAATCAATACTGTTTCTATTCCTGTTAATGCTCCTCCTTAGCAGAGACCGAATACAGTGTCTCAACAACAAAGACAGCAAGATGCTCCCCGTCAGTATAATAATAAACAGCAGAGACAGTTGAGAAAATTCGATCCCTTATCGGTATCTCTTACTGAAGCACTCCACCATTTGCTCGATTTGAAGTTGACCGGTTTGAGAAATATGCCACCACCCCCTGCAAGACTTCCTCCTAACTATGATGCTAACGCAAGATGTGAATTCCATTCAGGCGGAGTTGGTCATTCTACTGACAATTGCTTTACGTTGAAGTGCAAGATATAAGACTTGTTGGATGCTAGGGCAATTGAGTTTACTCCAGTGACTGGTCCGAATGTTACTCAGAACCTAATGCCTAGGCATGGAGGGGGTGTTGTTAATATGATTGATGATAATGGTGAAGTTTTGAATTTAATCATGAATGTGGAACAAGTAACTACTCCGTTATGGTATATTAAGAGGTATTTACTTGGCAATTCTATTTTCTCGGGTTGTACTTCAGAGTGTGCCAAGTGTAGAGAGAAACCGAAGGGCTGTGATGATTTAAAAGCTGGTATCCAGTTGTTGATAAAGGAGGGTTCCCTGCAGTTCGATAGAAAACCGAACTACCGTAAGGTTACCGAAGAAAATGTTGTTGTGGTATCTATTCCTTACACTCCTGTGCGCATTCCTCTCCCATCTAGGGCACCTCCTTTGATGATTACGGTACCTGGTCCTATGCCGTATACCAGTGAGAAGGCCATCCCATGGCATTACGGTGCCGATGTTTATTACCATGGGGTGAAGCAAGAAGTAAGTACTCGTTTGTATGAGGAAGAACGTGCTGAAGATAATGAAGGGGAAGTTCATAACTTTTCTGGTGTGGGTCGAATGACTAGAAGCAGGAGAGTATTTGGTCCTTCCATTGTGCAAGATACGGAAGATGCTTCTGCAAAAGAAAAAGGAAAACAACAGGCGACGATTGGTAATCCAAGGGTTACGCCAGCCAATGTGACTCAACCAATTCCGATACCAGAAGCTTCTTCAGTTCCCGATGAGGTTGAAGAGTTAATGTGAATTATCAGAAAGAGTGATTATAGCATAATTGATCATCTGAGCCATACTCCTTCTAAGATGTCTATATTGTCTCTGTTGATTTATTCAGAACCTCACAAAAATGCTTTGATAAAGTTGTTAAAGAATGTGTCCGTGCCACATGAGATAACAGTCAATTAGTTTGAGAATGTTTGTGCTAACATATCTGCTGGGAACGGTCTGGGCTTCACAGATTTTGATCTTCCTCCGGAGGGGAGAGACCATAACAAAGTGTTGCATATTTCAATAGAGTGCAGGGGTACTACTTTATCCCAGGTTTTGGTGGACACGGGGTCGTCTTTAAATGTATTGCCTAAGTCAGCATTGATGAAGATTGATTATTCTGGATTGGAGCCGCGCCCTAGTGATTTGATGGTGAAGGCGTTTGATGGGTCTCGAAGGTCAGTATTTGGGGAGGTGGAGTTACCAATCAAGGTTTGTCCTCGCACCTTCACGGATACTTTTTTTGTGATGGATATACAGCTAGCGTATTATTGTTTGTTGGGGCGGCCGTGGATTCATAGAGCAGGGGCAGTCACTTCTACTCTTCATCAGAAACTCAAGTATCCTGCAGAGGGAAAGGTGATAACCGTGTGCGGTGGGGAAGAGTACATCGTGAGTCATTTGACATCATTCCTCTATGTTGAAGTTGAAGGAGAGATAAATGAGACTCCGTTTCAAGCGTTTGAGACAGTTCATGCTGTCAATTTTCCTCCTCCAGAGCAGAAAAGCAAACCTGAAACTGTTATGTCTTCTCTCAAGGATGCGAGAGCTGTGGTGGAAAATGGTAACCCTGAAGGTTGGGGTCAAGTGCTGGACGTTACCCCAAAATTTAATAAATTTGGTCTTGGTTTTAGCCCAGGTCAGCAGAGTGCAACTCCCAGAGCATCTAGTTTATCTACTCCTGTGAAGTTTTCCCGTCCTTGTGCTACTCAAGAAGGACACATCAACGCAGTTGGCGATGATAGGGTTGATGGCTACAATATCGAAGATTGGATTCGTCCTAGTATTCCAGGCCAGACACTCAACAATTAGACTTCTGTGGATGTTATCCAAGTTTCAAGCGCTGAGGAGTAATTTTTTGGTTTTCTTTTTATTATCATATCATAATTCCTATGCTCTGCCCAAGGCGTGGTGAATCATTTGTGTAGGGCCACCATGTTTATTTTCAAAAGTTTATCATGAAATAAAGGACGTTTTTGCATTCAAAATTTTGCTCCATTTCTTTTTTTTTCTTTTTTCTTTTTATGGAAATGTTTCTCTTTTCACACATTGTCACTAAAAAACGCCAAAATGTCATTCATGCAGATGCACTTCCACCACCAATTATATTAATAATGACTCTGCTATGGCTCATTATGACTTTGATACTCCTATTTATCAAGCTGAAGAAGAAGCATATGAGGATTATGATCTTCCTGAGGAATTAGCGAGATTGTTAAAACAAGAGGAGAAGGTTATCTAGCCGAATCAGGATTCGGTTGAGGTGGTGAATATTGGCACAGAAGAGGTAAGAAGAGAAGTCAAGATAGGGGCAGATCTCGAAGAAAGTCTAAAGGTAAGATTGATTGAGCTACTCCGTGAGTATTTTGATATCTTCGCTTGGTCTTATGAGGATATGCCTGGGTTGGATACAGACATAGTGGTGCATCGACTACCGCTCAAAGAAGGTTGTCCTCCTGTCAAGCAAAAGCTCCGAAGAACTCATCCTGAGATGTCCAAGAAGATCAAGGAGGAGGTCCAGAAGCAGTTGGATGCAAATTTCTTAAAGGTCATCAGTTATCCGCCATGGATTACAAATATTATGCCTGTGCCCAAGAAGGATGGTAAGGTCAGGATGTACGTGGATTATAGGGATTTAAACAGGGCCGACCCTAAAGATAATTTCCTTCTTCCGCATATTGATGTGTTGGTCGATAATACTGCTGTGATCGGTGGAAATAGAATTGACTATTTTTTAAGCTGGTTTCACGAAATGTCGCAGGAAGCAAGAGTCGCCACCGTCTTTTATGTTCTCCAACATGGAAAGGACAAAAGCACAGCAAAATTCCTTCTTTGAGAATGTTTCTCGGTTCGGGAGGTAGATTTATAGAAAGGGAAGGTGTTAGCACCCTTTCTATCCGTGGTTATCCACGGGCTCTTAGGTACTTGCTCTTATGTTTTCAAAAATTGTTTGCTTTTCAAGTGTGTGTGGGTTTTGAAAAAAAAGTTTCGTTTGAAAAATTTCTAAGTAACTCTTGTATCTGTCCTCAAGAGTGTATGAAAAATTTGTTTGAAAACCTTTTAAAAGTGTAGGTGCGAAAAGTTTGTTTTTGTTTGTTCTGAGAGAGCAAGTACCCATGAGAAATCTACCTACTCTAAGGAATTAGGCTGTGTAAGAGTCCTTTAGATAGTGCTATCCCACCATTGAGAGGTAGGTAGCACCGTCGTTGGAGTTATTCGGGTCAATTCGATTATGAGGGACATGTGTGGTCACCGAAGCAATGGTAGGACACCTTAGAAGTAACCCTAATGTCCTAGATCCTTTTTATCCGAGGCAACCGTTCGAGGCAACTGGATCTTTAGACAGGAGGGCGACCTCTAAAACACCTTATACTTGACGACCACCTCGAGGAAACCAGTGAGGCGTACCCTAGGAGTGGCATGTGCATGTGTGTTGTTTTTCAGGTTAAATTGTCTTGTACATGTTATTTGTGAGCTACGGATTGATTTTATTTTTCATACAAGTCTTTCATGCATTTTTTAACAGGTAAGAGTGCAGAAAATAAATTGCGGATAAGGTAAATCTAACTATTACAAGGCGCGGGTCTATACATCGCCAAAAACAAAAACCCGTTTGGAAAATAAAGTGCGAGGAAAGTAAATAAAGCAGTAAAGTTCTAATTAACTGTTACATTTCCTGAGCAGATACAAAATAATAAAAATAACGAATTAAAAAAACAAAATGCACGCGAAAGATTGAACCGGGACGTCCTTAGGGTTTTGACCCTTTTTTGAGAAAGAATTGAATTTGTCCTTTTTTTGCAATTAAATGAAATTAAGCCTAATTACTAATTAATTAATTTTATTAAAAGAAAAATGTTTTTTTTGTGTTTTTTATGTTTTTAATGAAATAAAATGAAAGAAATTTAAAAGTGTCAAAGGAAAAAAACCCTAAATCTAATTCATTTTTATTTATTGTAAAAAAAAGATTAAAATTAAACCTAGTTTAAGCTAAATTAATTAATGAATTTATTTACAAAAATAATTAATAGTGAATAACAAAATATTTACATTTTTTTTATTCTTCTGAATTTTTATTGTGAAAATGTTAATTATTTAGTTAATAGTTAATTAAGAATTAAATTTAAATAAGTGAAATAAAAATATAAAAGAAAAAAATAAGAGGCAAACTCAAGGGGGGTGATGGGCCAGCAAGGGGTTTTGTTTAGAAATCTGAGGCCCATTTGTTGCCAAGCACACCTGGATGTCTGGGATACATGATGGACTGCTTTTGGACATGCTGCATGAAATCACATTAAACAAAATAATAGCAAGTATTTGGGGGACCTGGGATTCGAACCCAGGTCCCAAGGGACTATGCACAAACGCCTTGGCCAGCTGAGCTGCTTTGTTCAATTGAAATTAAAACCAAACATAAATATTATATTAATAAATCAAACATATGCCTGAAAAAAAAATAACGCGCGCTGATTATTTGAATGGGCCACTCCCAAGCTTCCACGTCCTTCGTCTTCTTCCTTTTGCCTGTAACAAAAAATCAAATAGCGGGGGTTTTTAACCCCCACAAAACAAGATGACAGAAAATAGCGATTAGGCCCCTGATGATCAGAAATTGTTCGCGAGGGTTGGGTTGGATTCGTCTGGCCTTGACGAATTCAACCATATGCGTCTCAAGGTCCAATTTTTCCTGTGCTGGGAATCCCTAAATTGGAAGCTTTGAAACCCTAAAAATCATCCATGGTGGTTTGTGATTCAGGGCTCCATAATGAAATTTTCTTATACCATTAGCTTCAAAAGGGTGTTAGCAACGTAAATCAATGATCATAACATGTTAAGGATGCATAAATATTGAATTACGATTAAGGAAAAAATAGTCAAACCGTGTGACTGGTTCTTGGGATTCCTTGAGTGTTAGCGTGTGGTTTTGATCTCTGCACGTTCCTGGGAATGCTGGCAATGTGTTTGAATCCTCAAATTGGTTTCAAAGGGCTTTGAAGTGAGAAAACATATTTGACTTTTTGCTTGGATTTTTCGAATATGGTTTGGCCGTTTGTGCAGTGCTTCGGTCGTGTCTTAGGTCTGGAATGCTTGCTTATGTATGTATCAATGAATTTAGGTCAGCAGCTGAGCCTTAACCTTATGCAATTAAGTTTGGAGATTTTGTTTTAACACCATTGAAGAACTTTCCATACTTGAAGCAAAACCATGATTTTATGCACAAATATGCTTGGCACGAATTTGGTAGCTGTCATATGACACATAAAAGTTATTCAAACCACAAAGATGCCATTCAATTAATTTTTAGATTTTATTTGAATTATTATGGATTTAAAATGAATTAAATCAATAAAAATTAAATAAAAATGAAAAAATAAATGTTTGGTCTTGAAATTAATCATGGGACATGTGGGTGGCATGACAAGGCTGAATCAAGTGGAAGAAAGTGGGCCCTTTTGTCAAAAATTGAAGTTTTAAGGATAGTTGAGTTTTGCCATTTCACAAAAATTTCCCAACTTCTCCAATGCATATCTTGCTCAATTTTGATCATATGAACATGTTCTTGGACATTTTGGAAAGGTCTTGAAGTCATATAACCAATGTCTTTGGTCCCATGTCATTTGGAATTACCAATATCAAGTTATGGTCTTTGACTTAAAATGCCTTTTTGTTGACTTTTGAAATTGACCTATAATGTAGAAATTGATAACTTTTTGTGAGAGCATTTCTTGGACTTGGAATGTGAAGATGAGTTGTAGGAAATGTCCTCCCCTTCAAAATGAGCATTGGATGGGATTTTTCTGATGAACCATGAAAAAGGTATGCCTTGGTTAAGTTACAGTTGACTTTTCAGCTGTCCAAAAATAGTAACTTTTGACATCTTGATGATTTTTGAGCCATGCTTGTGGAATCATGATCAAGACTTGATCAAATGATGATTGTGGCTTCAAAATAAGATGTTGACCAAAAATTCTGACTTTTGACTGTCAAATGACCATTTTACCCCTATAGTTGATTGTGAAGCAATTAGGGCTTTTGACTGTGCAACTTGATGCTGTGAGTCTTGAAACTTGGCATGTAGATGCTTGACAATGTGTGTAGGCCTATGAGACTTGATTGGACCCTTGAAAACCTCAACTTCCTTGAGGGAACCAAAACCCTAATTTTGACTGCCTTAGGAGGCAATTGGACTGTGCAACCCTTGAGGAATCTTGATGCATTTGAAGATTGATCTTGACAAATCTTGAAGAATATGGGAGGGCAAATTTTGGGGTACAACAGTTGCCCCTATTCAATCTTCTTAGACCTGAGGATGTAGATTGGCTTGCGTGCCTTTCGTGATCCGAAGGTGGAAGATGATTGAACACTAGAGTGCCCAGAAATTTGCACTCGCATAGTAGAATACCAGCAATGTGATGGCGGGAATGGGTTTACCGATGCCATTTGGAGATGGTGGATAAGAGAATGGGCTTATAGGTGCCATTTAGAAGTGTGACAGAACCTTGTCGGGAATGGGCTTATAGATGCCATTTGGAAGTGATGGATAGGAGGATGGGCTTATAGATTCCATCTGGAGATGTGACAGAACCTTATCGGGAATGGGCTTATAGATGCCATTTGGAAGTGTAATGGATAGTTGCGGAGATGGGCTTAAAGATGTCATCCGGGGGTGTCGATCGCGTAAGAGATTCCTTAGTGAGAACTTGCGTACTTTGAGAAAGGAAGATGGTTTCCTGGCCTGTTACAGGGGTTGATCTTCAAACTCTCCATGCAGATATGCCCTGGATGGATACAGGTATCGAATCTACAATCGATTGCTCACAGATATGCCCTGGATAGATACAGGAATCGAATCTGAAACTTTAAAAGGTTGCTTACAGACGTGCCCTGGCTGGATACAGGTATCGAATCTACAAACAATCGCTCACAGATATGCCCTGGATAGATACAAGAATCGAATCCGGAACTCCAAAAGGTTGCTTACAGACGTGCCCTGGCTAGATACAGGAATCGAATCTTTAAACTCTTCATGCAGACATGCCCTGGCTGGATACAGGTATCGAATCCATAATCAATTACTCACAGACATGCCCTGGCTAGATACAGGTGTCGAATCTGGAATTAGTCATCTACAGATATGCCCTGGCTGGATACTGGTATCGAATCTCTAAACTCTTCATGCAGACATGCCCTGGCTGGATACAGGTGTCGAATCTACAATCAGTTACTCACAGATATGCCCTGGCTAGATACAGGAATTGAATCTGGAATTGGTCGTCTACAGAAATGCCCTGGCTGGATACAGGAATCGAATCTCTAAACTCTTCATGCAGATATGCCCTGGCTGGATACAGGTATCGAATCCACAATCAATTACTCACAGATATGCCCTGGCTGGATACAGGAATCGAATCTGGAATTGGTCATCTACAGATATGCCCTGGCTGGATACAAGAATCGAATCTCTAAACTCTTCATGCAGATATTCCCTGGCTGGATACAAGTGTCGAATCTACAATCAATTACTCACAGATATGCCCTGGCTGGATACAGGAATCAAATCTGGAATTGGTCGTCTACAGATATGCCCTGGCTAGATACAGGAATCGAATCTCTAAACTCTTCATGCAGATATGCCCTGGCTGGATACAGGTATCGAATCTACAATCAGTTACTCACAGACATGCCCTGGCTGGATACAGGAATCGAATCTAGAATTGGTCGTCTACAGATATGCCCTGGATGGATACAGGAATCGAATCTCTAAACTCTTCATGCAGATATGCCCTGGCTAGATACAGGTGTCGAATCTACAATCAATTACTCACAGATATGCCCTGGCTGGATACAGGAATCGAATCTGGAATTGGTCGTCTACAGATATGCCCTGGCTCGATACAGGAATCGAATCTCTAAACTCTTCATGCAGATATGCCCTGGCTGGATACAGGTATCGAATCTCTAAACTCTTCATGCAGACATGCCCTGGCTGGATACAGGTGTCGAATCTACAATCAGTTGCTCACAGATATGCCCTGGCTAGATACAGGAATCGAATCTGGAATTGGTCGTCTACAAATATGCCCTGGCTGGATACAGGAATCGAATCTCTAAACTCTTCATGCAGACATGCCCTGGCTAGATACAGGTATCGAATCTACAATCAGTTACTCACAAATATTCCCTGGCTAGATACAGGTATCGAATATGGAATTTGTCGTCTACAGATATGCGCTGGCTGGATACAAGAATCGAATCTCTAAACTCTTCATGCAGACATGCCCTGGCTGGATACAGGTGTCGAATCTACAATCAGTTACTCACAGATATGCCCTGGCTAGATACAGGAATCGAATCTGGAATTGGTCGTCTACAGATATGCCCTGGCTGGATACAGGAATCGAATCTCTAAACTCTTCATGCAGACATGCCCTGGCTAGATACAGGTATCGAATCTACAATCAGTTACTCACAGATATGCCCTGGCTAGATACAGTTATCGAATCTGGAATTTGTCGTCTACAGATATGCCCTGGCTGGATACAGGAATCGAATCTCTAAACTCTTCATGCAGACATGCCCTGGCTGGATACAGGTGTCGAATCTACAATCAGTTACTCACAGATATGCCCTGGCTAGATACAGGAATCGAATTTGGAATTGGTCGTCTACAGACATGCCCTGGCTGGATACAGGAATCGAATCTCTAAACTCTTCATGCAGACATGCCCTGGCTAGATATAGGTGTCGAATCTACAATCAGTTACTCACAGATATGCCCTGGCTAGATACAGGAATCGAATCTGGAATTGGTCGTCTACAGACATGCCCTGGCTGGATACAGGAATCGAATCTCTAAACTCTTCATGCAGATATGCCCTGGCTAGATACAGGTGTCGAATCTACAATTGATCGCTCACAGATATGCTCTGGCTAGATACAGGAATTGAATCTGGAATTGCGACAGTTGATAGTAATCATCTTTGGATTGACCTTTTTTCCTGAAAAGGCGAAACATTAGTTGTATGTAATGTCATGATGTATGAAATGCATGGTGTCATTATGTTCTCAATGAGATAGTGTCGTATGCACTTTATCATGTATGTAAGCAGGATGTATGAAATGTGATATGTTTATGAATGTATTTTCGTCTGGGAAAATAAATCCTTGACGAGTGCTGAGAAGTTAACTCCTGGGCTGACGTTTTAAAGAGTAGAGTTCTTCGTTTCCGCTGGGGATGATGGTTGCAAGAATAAACCGGTAGGAGAAGATGACTCCGTTGGGGAATAAACTTGTTGGAGAGATTACTCTGCTGGGAATACTCTGTGGGAAGAGATACTTCGCTGAGGTTTTGATGATAACTCCGCTGGGGATACCGTTGATAAGTTTCGTTGAGGAACTTGATGAACTCCGCTGGGGATAGGAAGAACTTCGTCGAGGACGATCTTTCCGTGTTAATTAGCTGAGGATAACCCAGTTATAAGCTCTGGTGGGGAATAACCTTTGAATATGGTCGGGGAGAGACGTATGTACTCTGCAGGGGATAAGCTTCCAGAATCTACTGGGGATAAGCTTCCAGAATCTACTGAGGAGCATAATTCAACTCTCCTGGGGAAACTTTTGAGACTGCACCAGGGAAGTGGCTCCACTGGGGTGTCTGTATTCCACCGGGGAACAATCTTATATTAAGACTGCCGGGGATGCTTGCTTAGGAACATCTGTATACTCCGCTGGGGAATGTTGAGATCTTCTGGGGGTATCCAACTTCCTTAAGGCTGACAGTAGATTAACTCTGCCTGGGGAGAGTATCGCTGACTTGCTAGGGATATTGTGCCTTTTCGGGGCCGATGGGAGACCAACTCTGCTTGGGGAGTATTGTTGAAATCTGTCTTACTCTGCGGGGAGTGGAGGCATCTTGGTCGTTCTTCAGCCGAACTTACCTTGGTACCTTGGTGGACAGAGCAACTAGATCGCTTAGACAACTCGTTATTGCCCCTGTTTCCGATGTCACCTGTAATTAGTCCTTTGTTTCGCATGCAAATATTTATGAGTTAGCAATTAATGTCAAATGCATATATCAAAAATGAACATTGGACGTTCTTCGCAAAACAAAACAGATAAAGGAAAAAAAACAAATGGCAATTTGTCTGGAAACGTGTATTTGTATTGATTTTGAATCTGCCTGTAAATAGGCGTTTATGTACAAGAGGCTGACGTCCTAGTAAGAGAACGCCGCCGAACCAAATAGAGTTTATACAAAAGGAAAACAAAACAGCTATGTGCAAAATCCCACTGGGTTCCAACTCTGCTATCGCCTTTATGTCTTCAAGCGTCTCATCACTTTTGCTGCGTAGTTGGAGATGAAGCTGACTGATTGGTGCCGTCTGAGCCTGATAGTTGATGCCTAATTCTGGATGCAAGGTGATCCAATGAGACATAGTATTACGCTTATCCCTTACTTTTGCCTGGACCGCCCTTTCGGGTTTTCAGTCCACCGGGATACCCATTTTTGCCCAAGCCGCCTTTTCAGGTTTTCGACTTGCCGGGTGTACAGATTTTTTCATTTCATCCCTTATTTTTGCCCGAACCCTTTTGGTTCACCGGGAAGCCCTTATTTTTTCCTAGGTGTGTCAACCTAGCGGGTCTTTAGTTCATGCGTAGTATCTTTTTACTATGTCTGCATTGGCGGGGTGAGGAAGGTCGTCACCATCCATGGTGGTTAGAATCATAGCTTCTCTTGAGAAGATATGTTTAACCACAAATGGCCCTTCGTACGTAGGGGTCCATTTTCCCCTGGGATCATTCTGAGGAAGAATGATGCGCTTGATTACCAGGTCTCCGGCTTGATACTTTTGTCGTCTGACTTTCTTGTTAAATGCCCTGATCATCCGTTTTTGGTACGTCTGACCATGACAAATAGCAGTGAGTCTCTTTTCATCAATTAGGTTTAATTAATCAAGTCGAGTCTGGATCCAGTCATCTTCGCTCAAATCTGCATCCTTCATTATCCGGAGAGAGGGTATCTGAACTTTGATAGGCAAGACTGCCTCCATGCCATAGACCAAGGAAAAGGGTGTTGCCCCTGTTGACGCCCGTGCTGAGGTACGGTACCCATGAAGAGCAAACGGTAACATTTCGTGCCAATCTTTGTAGGTCACTGTCATCTTCTGCACAATCTTCTTGATATTCTTATTTGCTGCTTCTACAACCCCATTCATCTTCGGCCGGTAAGGGGAAGAATTGTGGTGCTGTATCTTGAATTGCTCGCAGAGCTCAGCGATCATCTTGTTGTTAAGATTGGTACCATTATCCGTAATGATCCTCTCCGGTACACCGTATCGACAGATCAGGTTATGCCGAATGAACCGTGCCACGACGTTCTTGGTTACGGTAGCATAGGAAGCTGCTTCAACCCACTTTGTAAAATAATCAATCGCTACCAGGATGAAGCGGTGCCCGTTGGATGCTGTAGGTCTGATCTCGCCGATCATATCAATGCCCCACATTGCAAAAGGCCAAGGTGCTGTCAGGACATTCAGAGGTACTGGAGGAATGTGCACCTTATCTGCATATATCTGGCATTTGTGACACGTCCGAGAATGTTGGTAACAATCAGCTTCCATTGTGGACCAGAAATATCCCGCCCGAAGGATTTTCTTTGCCATGGTATGTCCACTGGAATGTGTTCCGAAAGTACCCTCATGCAGTTCTACCATGATTTTTTCTGCTTCAGTCTTATCCACACAACGCAGTAAGGTTGAATCGTGGTTTCGCTTGTATAGAATGCCATTGCTGAGGAAGAACTTTGCAGCGAACCTTCTCAGGAACTTTTTGTCATTAATGGATACACCCTCGGGGTATTCTTGAGCTTCCAAGTACCTCTTCAATTCATGATACCAAGGTTTCTCAGTTACCTCCTCAGCCTCAAGATCACAGCAATGTGCAGGTTCATCCAATTTCCAGATAATGATTCGGGGAGCCTCGTTGTCCCATTTGACTTTGAACATAGAAGACATCATAGCTAACACATCCGCCAACTGATTCTCCTATCTTGGGAAGTGTTCAAAAGTTATCTCTTCGAAATGGGGGATCAATGTCAACACATACTCCTTGTAAGGAATAAGATTTGGATGTTTCGTATCCCACTCGCCTTTGATCTGACTGATCACGAGAGCGGAATCTCCGAAGACACTCAGAAACTTGATCCTTAAGTCAATTGCAGCTTGAAGACCCATGATGCATGCCTCATACTCTGCCATGTTGTTGGTGCAGTTGAAACATAGCCGGGCAGTGAGTGGAGTATGAGTGCCTTTAGGGGATATGATCACAGCGCCAATACCATTACCCAAAGCGTTTGAGGCTCCGTCAAAGTGCATAGACCATCGGGATCCTTCCTCAGGTCCTTCATCCGGTCCAGGTACTTCACAATCAGTCACTACCATGATGCTCTCGTCTGGAAATTCAAAGTTCATAGATTGGTAGTCATCCACTGCCTGATGTGCCAAATGGTCTGCCAATACACTTCCCTTGATTGCTTTCTGAGTCGTGTACTGGATGTCGTATTCAGTCAAGATCATTTGCCATCTTGCTATTCTTCCGGACAGAGCAGGCTTTTCGAATATGTACTTGATCGGATCCATTTTTGAAATCAACAGAGTAGTGTGAGTCAACATATACTGTCTCAGCCGACGAGCAGCCCATACCAAAGCACAACAAGTTTTCTCGAGCAGTGAGTATCGGGTCTCACAGCCGGTAAACTTTTTGCTAAGGTAATAAATAGCGTGCTCTTTTCGGCCAGACTCATCATGCTGCCCCAACACACACCCCATTGAGTTGTCAAATACTGTCAAGTATCAGATCAGAGGTCTCCCTTCAACCGGTGGCATAAGAATGGGTGGTTCTTGGAGATACTCTTTGATTCTGTCGAAAGCGGCCTGCCATTCATCGTTCCAACGTACTACTTGATCTTTCTTCAGCAGCTTGAAGATTGGTTCATAGGTAGCAGTTAGATGCGAGATGAATCGAGCAATATAGTTCAGCCATCCTAGAAAGCCTCTGACTTCTTTCTCTATTTTGGGAACTGGCATCTCTTGTATGGCTTTCACTTTGGCAGGGTCCACTTGAATACCCTTGTCGCTCACGACAAAGCCTAGCAATTTTCCAGATCTCACCCCGAAGGTGCACTTGTTCGGGTTCAACCTCAGCTTGTACAACTTCAGACGGTCAAACAGCTTCTGTAGATGGTCAAGGTGTTCCTCCTCAGTTTGGGACCTTACAATCATATCGTCGACATACACTTCGATCTCATGATGGATCATATCATGAAATAAAGCAACCATGGCACGTTGGTAGGTTTCCCCAACATTTTTCAACCCAAAAGGCATGACCTTGTAGCAAAAGGTGCCCCA
The DNA here is from genome assembly GCA_948472305.1 of Vicia faba. NCBI lineage: Eukaryota > Viridiplantae > Streptophyta > Magnoliopsida > Fabales > Fabaceae > Vicia > Vicia faba. The sequence continues at coordinate 284,375,143 of OX451739.1, read as the reverse complement.
CTGAGTAAAAAAAGTGGTCTTCTCCATGTCTTCAGGAGCCATCTTGATTTGGTTATAACCTGAGAACCCATCCATGAAGGAGAATACCTTATGCTGAGCCGTATTGTCAACCAGAACGTCGATGTGAGGTAGAGGGAAGTCATCCTTAGGGATGGCCCTATTCAAATCCCTGTAGTCAACACACATTCGAACCTTACCATCCTTCTTCGGCACTGGAACCACGTTGGCAACCCACTGAGGGTAAGAAGTCACTGCTAGAAACCCGACATCAAATTGTTTCATAACCTCAGCTTTGATTTTCTCGGACATCTCTCGACGCATACGGCGGACCTTCTGTTTTACCGGAGGACATTCTTCCTTGGTAAGCAGGTGATGAACCACAATGTCGGTATCCAACCCAGGCATGTCTTCGTAAGACCAGGCAAAGATTTCCACGTAGTCATGCAGCATCTGAATCAACCGTTGTTTCACACTGAGCTCTAGATTGGCACCAATCTTGACTTCCTTTCTGTCTGTCTCAGTACCCAGATTTATCGTTTCCACTGGCTCTTCATGTGGCTGAATGGCCCTCTCTTCCTGGAGCAGCAGTCTTGCAAGTTCACCAGGCACTTCACAATCATCTTCACCTTCGTCTTCGGCTAAGTTGATCGGATTTTCGAAGTCATAACTGGCAGTAGCAGAGTCGTTACCAGTGAGATCCAGAGTGGATTGGAACCTGTATAGGTGAGTGTGTGTAAATATAGCTGTTTTGCAATATATATAGTAAAGAAAGAAAAGGAGCGCAAGATTTGAAATGCGAAAAACGTCCAATGATTTTATTAATGATATATGATAGTGACACACAAGAGCCCTCACAAATGAGGCCACGGTGCCCCGGGTAAGACACCGGGCCATAAAGTTTCAAATTATTGTTCGTTACAATTTTAAAACAAAGGAGTTCATTACTGAGTGACAAAAGTAATAGGTGTGAAGTCTTTGGCAGTCCAGTTGCTAGGTCCACTGTTGGTCGTCGGGTAGATCCAGCTGTTGAATTCAGATTCCTCCATGTCGTCATCATCCCTGATAGCATTTACTCCATGATCGGGCATGGGAGCTGTCACAACATTAGGCCTCTCGGGCGCCTCGAACTGAACCTCTTTAGCATCAATAAGGTCTTGAACCTTATTCCTCAGAGCCCAACAATCATCTGTGTTATGCCCTGGGCTATCAGAGTGATAAGCGTAATGGGCGTTGGGGTTGTACTTTGGAGAGGTTGTGTTCACTACCTTCAGAGCTTCTTTGACAGTTACCAGATTGGTTGACAACAGTTGCGGCAAAATCTGAGACAGGGTCATGCTGAGCCGAGTGTACTACCTTTTGGGCCTCTCACCCCTTGGTTGGTTGTACTGCTGAGGAGCAGCAGCAGGCTTAGAAATTACCACCGTGTTGACAGCTTGGCGGCGTTCTGGTTTGTTCTGTCTCCTTGGACCATAAACAACACTAGCTTCCTTCTTGAAGGGCTTCTTTTCAGTACTCGAGGAGGCACCTTTCTGTATCTTCCCCGATTTGATACCAGCTTCGATCCTCTCACCAGTCAGGATCAGGTCTGTAAACCCAACAGAGGAATTACCAATCAGGTGGTTAAAGAATGGACCAGACAGGGTCCCCAAGAACATGTCCACGAGTTCACGGTCAGTCAACGGTGGCTGCACCCTGCCAGCCAGGTCTCTCCACTTCTGCGCGTACTCCTTAAAACCTTCACCCGTTCCTAGTGACATACCCTGGAGCTGGGTACGCGTAGGAGCGAGGTCGGAATTGTACTGATACTGCTTATAAAAAGCAGTAGCCAAGTCCTCCCAGTTACGAATATTGGTTCCATCTAGTTGATAGAACCATTCGAGTTGAGTCCCTGAAAGACTCTCCTGGAAGAAATGGATCCATAAGTTCTTGTCTGCAGTGTAAGGCTGGATCTTCCTTACATAAGAGCGGAGGTGCAGTTTAGGACAGGAAGCCCCGTCGTACTTCACAAAGGCAGGTGCCTTGAACTTGTGTGGGATCACCACCCCAGAAGATAAACCTAGATATCCAAAATCCAATCCAGGCACGCGTTGGATTTCCATAGCATTTAACCGGTCCTCCAGCTGTTTGTACCTGTCCTCAGCAGGAGGGTACTGCTCATCATTGAAATTTGTCTCGTTGTCGGAGACCACAGGACTAGGAACCTCTCTCCCTTGGGGGCTGTCTTTCTCAATAGATGGGGTAGCTGGACCAGCCTTATTCTGCAGTGTATTTCCAAACCTCCGTCCAGTGTTGAACAGCATAATCCTCTTCTTCTTCTTCTTCTTCAGGAGCAAAGCCTTCAACTCCTGTTGACCCTGGGCTAAGCTCATGACCAGCTCCTGGAACTGGGCGTTCTGGACCTGGAGGGCCTTGATAGCTTGTTCAGTAGTCGGTTCAGGATTCATGATGATTGAGTGAGCGCTGAAATAAACAGCGAAGAAGATTAAGCAACCTGTAGAAAAAGAGTACCTGTTATGCATATGATGCATGATATGTTATTTATGTAATGCATTCAAGGGTTCAAAAGTTCAAATTTGTTGTAGACAAAAAGGAAACACACGTTGTATTAGGAAATAATCTGTTCAGTACATCAGGGCCTCATGGGCAAAACATTACAAAATAATTAATCCCAAAAGACACTGCGCATCCTCTTTGGAGCGATGTAAGTGTTGAGAGTCTTTTCCTCGTGCAGTAGGCGGGTGAGCTCCAAGACCTTCTTCTCACTGGCATGTAGATTGGTTTCAAGAGAATTCCGTTCTTCCTTGAGTTGGATCCAGCTTTTTTGCATTTCTTCCCAAGATGTTGGCATGTCAGGATGTTGGATGGTGTAGGGCACCTCTCCTTCCAAAACTGGCTCTTTGATCATGGGGAGAACATGAGGATATGGCATCACCAACTTCTGGGAGCGGGCTCGTACCCACTTGAGATAAGGCTCAAGGGGGATGGAGTTCTTGTGCCCCAGTGTCTTGCTATCCACCTTGTTAGGCATCCTCCAAGCTCTGATGAATCTCTGGCGAAGTCCTTGTGCATCGTTGTCGAAGTCAAAAACTATGTCAGGAATCAACATATCATGAGGGCCATCCCTCCGAGCATATCCAAATTGTCTCAAAGCCAGACATGGGTTGTAAGTAATGCCCCTCTAATTCCAAGTAAAGGAACATTAGGAAACTCTCCACAACGATCAATGATAGTGACGTTTTCTCTGGACCAAGAACACCAATGTATATCAGCATGTGTAAGAGTCATCAATCGTTGTGACCATCTCAAACCCCGCTCGTTCTTCAAAACTGATTGTGGAAGGTGCAAAATAAACCACCTTGCTAGGAGAGGAGTGCAGCACATGAGAACACCTCTTTTTCTCATGGTTCGAGTGTAACATGAGTGGAGGATGTCCCCAAGCAACGTAGGTATAGGATTCCTGGACATGAAGATCTTGACAGCATTGATATCTATAAGCTGATCCAGATTCGGGAACAACGCCAACCCATAGACAAGGAGTGCCACAACTTCTTCAAAGGCTTGTAGGTCAAGGGAATTCCAACATTCTTGTGCTTTCTCAAACAGGAACTTTGCCAAGAATCCTTTGATACCACTTCTGGTTTCCCAATGCCCCTTGATGTCAGATGGTTGTAGGCATAATGCTTTAGCAACCTCTTCAACTTTTGGTTCCCTTTCCGTACCGTTGTAGGGTAGTTGACTGAGAATGGGAATCTTCAGAAGCTGGGAAAACTCTTCCAAGGTAGGCACCAATTGATAATCCAGGAAAGTAAAACAGTGGTGCAAAGGGTCAAAGAACTGGAAGAGAACTTTTATCATATCTTCTTCAATGTTGGTGTTGACCAAGCTGATGAGTCTACCATGCCTTTCACTGAAAGAAGAGTTCTCGGGAATCCTGGATGTAAGCTCCTTAAGCTGAAGAGGGATCCTTACAAGGTTGATCTGAATTGTCTTTCTGCGGATAGTTTCCATGTCCTACAAAACAAGAACAAAGATGAAGATTCGAACCCTTGAAGTGGTTAGTGGATGCATATGATGCTGTATGATGTCATGATAACACACACCACAAGTATTCACAAAGGCAAACATGATAAGGCACACAAGTCACACAAGACAGCCCTTAGAGTTTAGGCCAGCATGAAGTTTGGGGTACTACCCTCTTGAAGTTGGTGGGCTCAAAACCTGTCCTATCAAAAGTAACCGGGTTCTAAGGATCTCAATATCATTGGGTTGTTTTCTGTGTTCGTTGTTTTGATTTAGCCACTGAACTGGCGATCAAAATATTCCAAGAAAACAACCCTCAATGAGTGTAGTATCGAGTATCTACCAACTTCGGACTGCACCAAAGTCGATCATCTCACTACCCTAAAGAGGCCAGGATGGTCAAGTAAGGTTCCTAAGGTCAGTTGATGCTTCACGACACCACGCGGCGGCCCTGTACTCTTCTTGACTTGACTCAAGGGTTACCGGTACTCACTAAAGTGCCACATCAACGTAGCAAACTGCTTCAACCGTGTCGGTATACCCCACACAGTTCCCTCACAGTTTGTTGCTACTTTCTAAAAGGTATTCCCCAGATCCGGGTTAGGATCTATGAAACTCCAAACCAGGCCCACAATTTTAAAGCAAACAAAACAAGCAATTGAAAACATAAGAGTGGTCTAATCCTAAGGCACACCTCACTTTTATAAGTATTCCCCAGCAGAGTCGCCAGTTCTGTGATCGGTGGAAATAGAACTGACTGTTTTTTAAGCTGGTTTCGCGAAATGTCGCGGGAAGCAAGAGTCGCCACCGTCTTTTATGTTCTCCAACATGGAAAGGACAAAAGCACAGCAAAATTCCTTCTTTGAGAATGTTTCTCGGTTCGAGAGGTAGATTTATAGAAAGGGAAGGTGTTAGCACCCTTTCTATCCGTGGTTATCCACGGGCTCTTAGGTACTTGCTCTTATGTTTTCAAAAATTGTTTGCTTTTCAAGTGTGTGTGGGTTTTGAAAAAAAAGTTTCGTTTGAAAAATTTCTAAGTAACTCTTGTATCTGTCCTCAAGAGTGTATGAAAAATTTGTTTGAAAACCTTTTGAAAGTGTAGGTGTGAAAAGTTTGTTTTTGTTTGTTCTGAGAGAGAAAGTACCCATGAGAAATCTACCTACTCTAAGGAATTAGGCTGTGTAAGAGTCCTTTAGATAGTGCTATCCCACCATTGAGAGGTAGGTAGCACCGTCGTTGGAGTTATTCGGGTCAATTCGATTATGAGGGACATGTGTGGTCACCGAAGCAATGGTAGGACACCTTAGAAGTAACCCTAATGTCCTAGATCCTTTTTATCCGAGGCAACCGTTCGAGGCAACTGGATCTTTAGACAGGAGTGCGACCTCTAAAACACCCTATACTTGACGACCACCTCGAGGCAACCAGTGAGGCGTACCCTAGGAGTGGCATGTGCATGTGTGTTGTTTTTCAGGTTAAATTGTCTTGTACATGTTATTTGTGAGCTACGGATTGATTTTATTTTTCATACAAGTCTTTCATGCATTTTTTAACAGTTAGGAGTGCGGAAAATAAATTGCGGATAAGGTAAATCTAACTATTACAAGGCGCGCTGATTATTTGAATGGGCCACTCCCAAACGTAAATATTATATTAATAAATCAAACATATGCCTGGAAAAAAAAATAACGCGCGCTGATTATTTGAATGGGCCACTCCCAGGCTTCCACGTCCTTCGTCTTCTTCCTTTTGCCTGTAACAAAAAATTAAATAGCGGGGGTTTTTAACCCCCACAAAACAAGATGAAAGAAAATAGCGATTAGGCCCCTGATGATCAGAAATTGTTCGCGAGGGTTGGGTTGGATTCGTCTGGCCTTGACGAATTCAACCATATGCGTCTCAAGGTCCAATTTTTCCTGTGCTGGGAATCCCTAAATTGGAAGCTTTGAAACCGTAAAAATCATCCATGGTGGTTTGTGATTCAGGGCTCCATAATGCAATTGTCTTATACCATTAGCTTTAGAAGGGTGTTAGCAATGTAAATCAATGATCATAACATGTTAAGGATGCATAAATATTGAATTACGATTAAGGAAAAAATAGTCAAACCGTGTGACTGGTTCTTGGGATTCCTTGAGTGTTAGCGTGTGGTTTTGATCTCTGCACGTTCCTGGGAATGCTGGCAATGTGTTTGAATCCTCAAATTGGTTTCAAAGGGCTTTGAAGTGAGAAAACAGATTTGACTTTTTGCTTGGATTTTTTGAATATGGTTTGGCCATTTGTGCAGTGCTTCGGTCGTGTCTTAGGTCTGGAATGCTTGCTTATGTATGTATCAATGAATTTAGGTCAGCAGCTGAGCCTTAACCTTATGCAATTAAGTTTGGAGATTTTGTTTTAACACCATTGAAGAACTTTCCATACTTGAAGCAAAACCATGATTTTATGCACAAATATGCTTGGCACGAATTTGGTAGCTGTCATATGACACATAAAAGTTATTCAAACCACACAGATGCCATTCAATTAATTTTTAGATTTTATTTGAATTATTATGGATTTAAAATGAATTAAATCAATAAAAATTAAATAAAAATGAAAAAATAAATGTTTGGTCTTGAAATTAATCATGGGACACGTGGGTGGCATGACAAGGCTGAATCAAGTGGAAGAAAGTGGGCCCTTTTGTCAAAAATTGAAGTTTTAAGGATAGTTGAGTTTTGCCATTTCACAAAATTTTCCCAACTTCTCCAATGCATATCTTGCTCAATTTTGATCATATGAACATGTTCTTGGACATTTTGGAAAGGTCTTGAAGTCCTATAACCAATGTCTTTGGTCCCATGTCATTTGGAATTACCAATATCAAGTTATGGTCTTTGACTTAAAATGCCTTTTTGTTGACTTTTGAAATTGACCTATAATGTAGAAATTGATAACTTTTTGTGAGAGCATTTCTTGGACTTGGAATGTGAAGATGAGTTGTAGGAAATGTCCTCCCCTTTAAAATGAGCATTGGATGGGATTTTTCTGATGAACCATGAAAAAGGTATGCCTTGGTTAAGTTACAGTTGACTTTTCAACTGTCCAAAAATAGTAACTTTTGACATCTTGATGATTTTTGAGCCATGCTTGTGGAATCATGATCAAGACTTGATCAAATGATAATTGTGGCTTCAAAATAATATGTTGACCAAAAATTCTGACTTTTAACTGTCAAATGACCATTTTACCCCTACAGTTGATTGTGAAGCAATTAGGGCTTTTGACTGTGCAACTTGATGCTATGAGTCTTGAAACTTGGCATGTAGATGCTTGACAATGTGTGTAGGCCTATGAGACTTGATTGGACCCTTGAAAACCTCAACTTCCTTGAAGGAACCAAAACCCTAATTTTGACTGCCTTAGGAGGCAATTGGACTGTGCAACCCTTGAGGAATCTTGAAGCATTTGAAGATTGATCTTGACAAATCTTGAAGAATATGGGAGGGCAAATTTTAGGGTACAACAACTGCTCATTCCAAAGTGTTTTCGTTCATGGATGGTTTTTCGGGTTACAATCAAATTAAGATGGCTCCGGAGGATATGGAGAAGATAACATTTATCACGCCTTGGGGAAGTTTCTGCTATAAAGTGATGCCGTTTGGTTTGAAAAATGCCGGGGGAACATATCAGCGTGCCATGGTCACTCTCTTTCATGATTTGATTCACAAAGAGATTGAGGTATATGTGGACGATATGATTTCTAAGTCTGACACAGAAGAGGAACATCTTGTTCATCTGGAAAAATTGTTCGAGAGACTGAGGCAATTCTTGCTGAGGTTGAATCCAAATAAGTGCACCTTCGGGATGAGATCCGACAAGCTGTTGGGTTTTATTGTAAGTGAAAAAGGTATCGAGGTGGATCCGGCCAAGGTAAAAGTGATACAAGAAATGCCTGAGCCAAGGACAGAAAAGGAAGTACGTGGTTTCTTGGGAAGGTTAAACTACATTTCTAGATTTATTTCTCATCTCACAGCCACCTGTGAACCTTTGTTCAAGTTTTTGAAGAAAAGTCAGACAGTGAAATGGAATGAGGATTGTCAGAAGGCCTTTGACAAAATAAAGGAGTATTTGAGGGAAACCTCTGATACTCATGCCGCCAATGGAAGGAAGGCCACTAATCATGTATCTAACTGTGTTGGAGAGCTCAATGGGTTGTGTCCTCGGTCAGCACGATGAGACAGGGAAGAAAGAGCAGGCTATTTACTACTTGAGTAAGAAGATTACGGAATGCGAGTTGAGGTACTCATTGCTGGAAAATACTTGTTGTGCGCTTGCCTGGGCCGCCAAGCGTTTAAGGCAGTACATGTTAACTCACACCACCTACTTGATATCCAAAATCAATCCAATCAAGTATATTTTTGAGAAGCCATCTCTTACAGGAAGGGTAGCCCGTTGACAGATGATACTCACCGAATATGATATCCAATACACTACTCAAAAAGCAATTAAGGGTAGTGTATTGGCCGACCATCTTGCTCATCAGCCCGTGAACAATTATGAACCAATGAAGTTTGATTTTCCAGATGAGGAAATTGTGTATATTCAAGATTGTAACATGCCAGACCCAGACGAAGGACCCGAGCTGGGATCTTGTTGGAAGCTTGTTTTTGATGGTGCCTCCAATGCCATGGGCAACAGCGTCGGAACTATTATCACTTCCCCTGAGGGATACCACATTCATTTCATGGCTCGTATTTGTTTCGATTGCACTAACAACATGGCCAAATATGAGGCTTGCATTTATGGCATTGAAGCGGTGATCGAACTGCGTATTAAATTTTTGAAAGTTTACGAGGATTCCAATCTTGTTATCATCCAGATTAATGGAGATTGGGAGACTCGCCATCATAACCTAATTCCCTATCGTGAGCATGTTATGAAGCTGATTCCGTACTTCGAAGAGATCACGTTTGAACACATTCCCAGAGAAGAAAACAATCTAGCTGATGCACTGGCAACTTTGTCCTCCATGTTCAAGGTTAAGTGGGCTAATGAGGCACCTTCCATTACCATCAGAAGTTTGAGTGAGCCAGCTTTCTGTTTTGAGGCTAGTTTGGAATCAGATGGTAATCCTTGGTTTTATGATGTTAAACGATATCTTGAAACACAAGAGTACCCTGAAGAGGCATCTGTTACAGATAAGAAGTTCTTGAGAAGATTTTCAGCCAAGTTCTTTCTCACTGGTGGTGCGTTGTATAGAAGGCATCATGATGGTTTACTGCTCAGATGTGTTGACAAGAAAGAAGCAGCTAGAATCATTAAGGAGATACATGAAGGTGATTTCGGGATCCATTCCAACGGGCATACCATGGATAAAAAGATCTTGCAAACAGGTTATTATTGGTCCACCATGGAGACTGACTGTTACAATCATGCACGGGTTTGCCACAAATGTCAAGTCTATACTGACAAGGTGCATGTGCCGGCAGTACCTTTGAATGTCTTGACTTCCCCTTGGCTGTTTGCAATGTGGGGAATCGATGTGATCGGTAAAATTGAACCGACTGCATCCAACGGGCACCATTTCATTGTGGTTGCCATTGATTATTTTACAAAATGGGTTGAAGTTACATCCTATGCCAATGTCACCAAGCAAGTGGTAACTCGATTCATTAAGCACAATATTATCTATCGCTATGGAGTGCCCAAAAAGATCATTACCGATAATGGGTCTAATTTGAACAACAAAATGATGAAGGATCTTTGTGAGTCCTTCAAAATCAAGCATCATAACTCTTCCCCATACCGAGCAAAGATGAATGGTGCTGTCGAAGCGGCCAATAAGAACATCAAGAAGATTTTGCAGAAGATGGTGGTAACCTATAAAGATTGGCATGAGATGCTGCCTTTCGCTTTGCATGGTTATTGCACCACTATGCGTACTTCGACTGGGGCAACCCCATTTTCATTGGTTTACGGCATGGAAGGAGTATTACCGGTAGAGGTTGAGATTCCTTCTCTTAGGATCATGAGGGATGTTGAGTCGGATGAAAGTGAATGGGTACAGAATCGGCTGGATCAGTTGGAACTTATTGACAAGAAGAGGTTGACGGCTGTATGTCATGGTCATGTATATCAGCAAAGGATGAGGAAAGCTTTTGATAAGAGGGTACGGCCTTAGTGTTACAAGCCAGGTGACCTTGTGCTAAAAAGGATAATTCTTCCCCAGGGAGATCGCAGGGGCAAGTGGGTTCCAACTTATGAAGGTCCTTTCGTGGTCAGAAAAGTTTTCTCTGGAGGAACGATGGTGCTCATGACTATAGATGGAGAGTACTTCTCGCTCCCTGTGAATGCTGACGTAGTTAAAAAATACTTTGCATAAAAAAAAGAAAAACCCTCTGAACTGAAAACCCGAAAGGGCAGTTTAGGCAAAAAGAGGGTGTCTTGGTGAATCGAAAACCCGAAAGGGCGATTCAGGCAAAAGTTAGGGACTTAAAGCAAATGACTACGCTCAGCACGAGATCCTTTGTTTCTTTCCTTCGTTCCATTACCTGGCATAAGCCCGAAGCTAATCCAAGAATGATCTGTCTGAAAGCAGGAAGATAAGAGTCATAAGAGTCATAGCAGAGTCGGGACTTGATGGATATTCACATTCACATTGCCATTTGTAAACACTTGTTTGCTTTGATTTTGTAATTATTTGCTTCCAAATGTAAATGCCTTTTTCATAGGCTGATCTCTCAAAATCAATAGAATATCTTCTTTCAAGTATACGTATACGTTTCTTTTCTCCCTTTTTACTATTTTGTTTGCAAAAACGTCCAATATTTTTGATAAGCATGTGCATATAAACTTCATGGGCCTTACACGGAAATGGTAATCTAAGTCATGGTTGGTTGATCGCTTGAAATACGGATAACAAACACAACAACTACTGTGCAAGGGGCATGTTTGTTTCTCTGTTTGGTAGGATTCTTATTCACTTTCCTGGTGGATGCCTTGCCAATTTGTTTCACCGCTCCGTGTTGTTGGTAAAGGTCATGTGTCAGGGTAATATCAAGATTACGGCAGGTCGGAGAGATCGGCGAACCTAGTTGGAGATGTTTCTTCCCCATAATGGCTTTTATTACGTTTCTTTGCCGCACTTTCATGTGTTATCTTGATTGATTGTTTTAGCATTGTTTGCATATATGATTTTGTTTATAGTCGAATGTCAGTCTTGATGCGTTGAATATTTTTGCCTTGAATTTTTTTTCTTCATTTTACTTAATCCATCCAGTATCACTCTTTAATCGATTTTCGGGCATTTTTATACCAACTGTGCCAATTCTTTTTCTTAGCCAAGAGTTTGGAGGAAGGAGTTTAGCTAAAAACGATGACTGTAGTGGTATGCTTTTGAGTGGAACCCCGTTGATGATGTACATGAATTGTTTCAATCCCCAAACACCGGAGATATAAGGGAGTTAGACCCTCATTAACCCCTCTGAGCCTTCGAAGTAGGAGTTTCTTTTCCGTTCAAAAAAAAACTTGTTTTTTTTACCAGGGGCAGGGTAGATGTTCAGTTAATTTGACCAAGCATTCAAATTTCAGAAGGAATGTCCCATCTGAGGATCACCATATTTTATCTTTCGCATCATGAGGTTAGGAAAATTTTCTAAACTACGATGTTCATTTCCTCACAAAGTCCCGAGGTCGAGATTGAATCGATACAATAATGGTTATCCATCGCCGACCAAAGAATGAGACAGTCACTTTCCTCCAAAAATTTTAAAGACTTAGGGTCACACGACTTGTTCAAAATGGAAATTATGAATAAGAAAGAAACAAAAAGCCCCGCTAAGTCAAAACTTGAAAACAAGTCTCTTAGGCAAAAGTTAGGGCATCCCGCTGGACTTCCAAATTGAAATTAAAAAAAAAAGAATTTGTCCAGGAAAAAGTTAGGGAAAGTAAAAAAAAATTTTAAGGCAAAAAAGGATTATCCAATAAAAATCCTCATCAAAAGAAAAGTCGTGTGATCAAACACCCAAAAACCAAAGGTTAAGTGATTGTCGTGTCCAAAAATTGTTGTGGTTCCTCAACCATATAAAAGTTCCCTTTGAGAGATGAATGATCGTGTCAAGTTAACTGAATTTAGGACTGGAGAACATCATGGAGAATGGGTGGGCACCAAAAAAAATTTTGAGCCTTAAATCCTTTTTTCTAAAAAACCGTGAACCAGGCCACGTTACAACCCTTAAAAGTCCTAATTGAAGCATGGGTTAATTCGAAAGCAAAATTGTTACGAGAATACGGTAACCTGACTCCTAGGAGACTTGCTTAAAACTTTTGAGTTGGTATCACTCCCTCTTTTTTTTTCCTTGTACAGAAAAATTTCGATGTTTCAACATATTTTCAATAAAAAGTTTTCTAACTTCAAGACAACTATATGATTTGCATTAGATTTATCATTCATAGGATAAAATATTCTTTGCATATGAAAAAGTGCTTAAACATCAAGCGATCTTGCATAATGAGCATCAGATAAAGAGTTTGATTATCCCAAGGGATGAATTGCTTTAGGGATCTGTTGAAAAGAATGATCTTAATATGAGGCATGCTTTCTAGCTACTCCTTTGAATTGAAGAAGACTGGTATGATAGATTGATAAGAACTTTTTGTTTGATGATTGTGTGGAAGTTTTGTATGCCCCCAAATCTCTGATTGAGCAATGGTATATCGTTCCCAGTTGGTCCCAAAGGACAGTTTTCATCAAGCATCTGCTTGCGCGTGAAGCCGTTCTAGTTGAGAAGTATGATTGCGTACTAGATTGTTTTAAAGACGTAAGTAAATCATCCTGATAAGGTGTTATCTTTCAAACTCCGTGAACTTCTCATTCCTCTATGAGCATGAGGTAAATAAATGGTTTGCCAAGATTCTGCTAATCTGGAGAAATCAAGTCAAGATCCATTGACTCTCAAAATTTTGTCAATCTGGGGGCAGTGATGTCGAGATTCGACGAATCTCTCAAAGTGCTGAGTGATCAGGGTCCGTTACCCAAGACTTATTGATCGCACTTCTAATTTTGATTAGTCAGAAGCCGTGTTTCAAAGTTTGGAACACTGGGGCAGTTTATCTGGGTGGTACAAATCTCAGGAAGTCCTTTCAAGGCAAGTTCTTTAACAACCCTATAGACTGGGGAAAGGAATTATACATGGGCATTTCTCCACCTCAGAGTTGATCAGGTTAAGTCCAGTCGTAGGCTAAACAAATTCTGAATTTGAAGAGCATGACAAGAAGTCGGGATTGTTATCCTTAGCTCATCAGAATTTTAAGTCTCGGTATTATTGTTTATTCATCAGAAGTTGAGATCTTTATCTCCAATTGAAGTCAGGAGTGCTATTCTCAGCACAGATCTCGAGAAGTCCTCTCGAGGAGAATCTCTTCAAAGGTTAGTCAACTTGAAGAAGTTACGTCGAAATTCAACGAATCTCTCCATGGACCTGTTGTGTCAGATAATTATCCAGAGCTCGAATAATCCGGGGTAAATTATCTCAAGATAAAAGGACCCTCTTCAGCAAAGTTGTCACACTAACTAGGGCACGTTCAGTGATCTGTTTCGCATAAAATTATCATGTGCTTTGCTTATCTGCGTAATTATCTGTTACCAGAGCAACATCTTTCAAGAGGATTAAAGTAACCCTAACCTGGATCGTTTCCCCCAAAGCGACACTGAAGTTTCTACTTCTCCCAAGAGAATATCTATTCCTTGGAGCATAACATCATTACCCTGACTGAATATTTGATTGAATATCTTCTTATTCACCGATGACGTCATTTCAGGAAGATCAAATTTATTTGAGATTAATTGAGGGTTTCTACGGAGATCTGAAGTTTCTATTTCTCCCCAGGGAATCTCCCAAAGCATATCGTTTTAAAGATCGACTAGTTGGAATTTCAGACTAAGAGAGTCGTATCCTCCAAGTGCTTGAAGTTTCGTCTTCCCGGTCGCCTAGTAAAAGTGGAGTGTTCTCATCCCCAACTGAAGTCGAGAGTTCCTTCGGAAATTTCTCTTTTTCCCCGATGAAGTCTGTAATGCGGTGGAAGAACTGACTTGAGGTTTTGCGTTTGTGTTCGCAAATGTTTCGGTTTAGCGAGAGTCGTCACCGACTTTTTATTTATCCAAAGGAAAGGTCAAAAAGCACAGGAAAGACCTTTGAGATGTTTTCTTAGGTTCTGGGGGTAGATTATGAAAAGGGAAGGTGCTAGCACCCTTTTCATCCATGGTTTTCCATGGGCTCTTAGTTACTTGTTTTAGACCACTTGCTTTTGCTTTTCAATTGTTTGAAATGGTGCTTTTGTGTGGTTTTGGAAGTATTTTGAAAAGAGGCCATCGTTGTGGCAACCTTTGTAATGATTCTTGTTTTGAATGTATACAAAGGTGTTTGTCTTTTGAAAAATGTTTCAATGTTTGAAAGTTTGTTTTGGGAAATGTTTTGAAATTGTGTTGTGATGTGTTTTTTTGAAATTAGCAAGGATGTTTGCAAGTTTGATCAAGTAACTAGGAGTTGTCTACCCTACTCAAAGATCTTTCCTACACATTTTTAACCCTTTTACATTGTTGTTTTACCATTGCATTTGGTAAACAACCTTGTGTTTGGATGTTAAACGGGACAGGCGCGGGTCATCGTATGACCATGATAGCAATTGTGCTAAGTATATTTATCAATTTTTTTGAGGGTCTAGATCCATTTGTATATAGGAAACCAAGATAACGTCATCGAGGGACTATGATCTTTTGTTTTGATTTTTGTTTTGCCAAGACACCTAGCATGCATACCATGGCCATGTTTTTAAGGCCACAAGTGGATGAAACCCTAGGGGTGCTTGTGTGCATTGTGTTGTCAATTTTCATGCATTTTTATCTTGTGTTAGGTCAAGCTATTTGTTTGATTTTGGTTATCATACAAACCCTAATCTTTCTATCATGTATATTTGAAATCGATAAAGTGCGTAAAAGTAAATCTACGACTATTACAACATTGATATGGGGAGGGGGGTACAAATTTGAATAAGGGATATTTTGCACAAAATAAAAACCCTAAAATTATTACAACCATATTGAATTCATTATACAAATAATAAATAAGCAAATATTTAAATGGACAATTTAAATATAAACATACAAAAATGATTTTTTTTTGTATTTTATTTTATGTAGGAAAAATAAATTATTTAATGTCCTAAAAATAAGAAAAATAAAAATGATTATTTTTATTAAGGGTGGAAACCCTAGCTTTTGTTTTTTAAGAAAATATACATATATATTATTTATTCATTTGCAAGAAAATAAAATAAAATATATACAAAATGTTGAAAAATAAAATATGTGAGAAAAATATTATTTAAGTATATAAATAATAAAAATAAAATATATAATATTTTTTGTATTATTTATGAATTTATTTTAAGAAAATAAAAGTATATATTATTTAATAACTATTTCTATGTCCAAAAAATAATAAAAATAATAAAATAAAATGTGAAAAATTAAGAAAATATTTTTGGTAATTTTTAATATTTAGAAAAAAATAATAAAAATCAGAAATGAAAAAGAAATAGAAAAATATGAAAAATAAAAACAAAGGGCCAACAAGCAGGGGGGTGTCAATAGCCAGCAAACAAGCCCAACCCAAGATTTCCACTTCATCCCTTTCCTTGTGAAACAGAAAAACACGCGCCAATGGTTCAAACTCGTATCTCCTGCATTCGTGCTTAAAAACAAAAACTTGCAACATGAAAGTTATAGAGCATGATCATACGATTCTAACCATATAAAAAACTTAATCTAACTCTCAAAGACCAGAGAGAATTTCTCTGGCCCTAATTTCTAACCTAGTTCTTTCAGAAAGTTCATCATTCAAATTCTCCCAACTCAGTTAACTTAAATGAATTCTATGCATATGTACAGCTCAAGGGCAATGAGGACTACATTTTTTATTCACAAACCTAAGCTTAATGATTCCTAAATAGAGAGATAGAAGTTTGAACTTTACCTGTTTCAGTCAATCTCGAGTATGGCAATGTAGGGGTTGTGAGTGAGGCCTGAGATGCTTGTGAGCTTGCTTGAAGTTCCTTTGAGCTTTCCCAATGCCTAGCTGGCTTTGAACTTGCCTGAATATGCTTGTAGAAGTCAACCTGCAATGTCAGAATTCAAAAATGGTGAAGTGTGTAAATGGAGTTACAGTGACTTGGGAATGGTTGGGATATTTTAGGTAGGTTGTATGGAGTGTGTTGGAACTGGTTGCAAGTAAAACGCACAAGTGGATTTGGTTTTGGAAATCAAAATACAGAACCTGCCCTGTTTTGACAAGAACTTGTGTTTTGGTGTTTTGGAGGGTTTGAGAACTTGCTAGCTCGTGTTTCTGGCTTCTTACAATGTGTAAAACTTGTTTGAAATGTTTACAAACTTTGGTTTTATCAGATTGCAAAGTTATGTGGTTTTTGCAAGTTGACTTGGTTTTGAAGCAAAAGTGAGAATTGACAATGCAAAGGCTTGTACAATCTAGCTTAAGGTCTGCTCAGAGTTGATACCAATTGCCTGATATTAGTGAACTTTGTTTGCTGCAAAAGATTGGGTCCTTGGCTCAAGATAAGCAATTTGACATAAAGCATGCTTTATGTAAATGGTATTGCCACCTTTATGCCATAAATGGAATAAACCTTTGTATAATGCTTCATTGATCAGAACAATGCCTCTAACCAATGTGTTTGAATTTAATTTTTGAGTGTGGAAGGGTTTAAGGACCTGTAAACAAGTACAAGCATGGTTGGACAAAAATTGCAACTTGTATCAACATGAAAAATGCCATGGATCAAAGTGATATTTTTCCAAATTCAAACCTTCGATTCTCCCTAACCACAAATGATCTTGGAGAGTTATTGGACATTTTGGAAAGCTTGTAACATGATCTACAATCCATCTTTGAAATGATTTTTGAGATTCCACTTGGAACTATATGGAAAATTGCCATGAAGATAGGTCAAAATCCTGCCTAAACTAGGGTAAAATTTTACTAAGTTAAAAGTTTCATGGACCCTTGTTCACAAAATCATAACTTGAGATCCAAGCATCCTTTTGGAAAACTTTGTGAATCAAAGTTGTAGATTTTATGGAGGAATAAAACTTTAATGTTGGAAGTTTTCCTTGAATCCAATTGCATCATGGTGAAAAAGTTGGGCAAAGTTGGGAAAAAATAAGAAATTTTCATAACTTAGAAAATTTCTAAGTTATGAAAATTTTCCATTTTAAACCCTAATTTTCAAAATTAGGTTTCTTGGTGAAAAAGTTTCATGCTTTGACACATTTTGATGAAAAATGACCCTTGGCACTTGATTTTGACCAAAAAGTCAAAGTTTGACTTTTTAGTGTGTTGCACCCCAAAATTTGCCCTCTCATGTTTTCCAAAGTCTTCCCCCTGCCTGGTTGATCACAAACTCTTGCCTAAGGAAAAAGAAGATTTTTGAGTGGTACTTTAAGTACCTTTCGATTGGCATCCTGAAAGACACTTCGATTGACAAGCATTTCGATTGGCATCCTGAAAGACCCTTCGATTGGCATTCTGAAGGAGTCTTTCGATTGGCATTATGGACAAGCATTCGATTGGAATTATGTCAAGGCAATTTTGACAGGCATGTCAACCATGTCCTTCGATTGGCATGAATAACACCTTTTGATTGGCCTGTTAGCAGAGCCTTTCGATTGGAATCCTTCGATTGATATTTGGGCCAGGCCCATTCGAAGGGTACGCAGGGAGTCCATTCGAAAGAGGCAAATCAGGACTAATCGAAGAGCATGGCCTGAAAGCATTCAAAATCCAAGTGTCCAGGTTCATTCAATGGACACGAATGTTTCAAAAGAGGAAATAATTTAATGTGTTTGATTTTTGTCCAGAGCATTAAAGGCCTGTTTTAATGGCTGTCCCTTGCCATTACTGCACCCTCACACCCCTATAAATACAGAGGCCAGCATACATTACCAACACGAAAATCAGAGGAAAATCATAGAACGAAAATATACAGAGAACTCTGCAGAAACAAAAACATTGGAGAAGTGCTGCCCATACAATCCATCAAAGGTTGTCAGATTTTCCAAGCCAAAGCAGTCCTTCAGATCGAAGGTTCCCACGCCCAGAAGCCCTCAGATCAAAAGTGCCTACATCCAGGAAGTGCCTAGATCGAAGGTGCCTACATCCAGGAAGCGCCCAAATCGAAAGTCCAATATGTTGGTAAGAAAGAGTAAATTATCCAACCTTGTTTTTTGCATAACATATCATTACTTGTTGTTACTTTCAATTTGCCATCCTAGACAGGATCGAAAGGCCTGGGTTTGGCACCCAGGTCATGTTTTTCGTTCGCTAACATTTACTGCAGACATAGCCTGACGAAACCCAGCAAGCGCAGGATTGAAGGGCCTGGGGTTCAATACCCAGGCCCTGCATTTTATTTCGCTCACATACTTTTTCAGGTATAACAGCCCAGATCGAAGGAGACACCTTCTCTGGATCGAACCCATTAGCATGCTGGATCGAAGGAGGCATCTCATTCCGGGATCGAAAGCCATGACCTCCATGATCAAAAGACAGTCCTCTTCCCCGGATCGAAGGCTACTCACGCCTTGCTGTTTGGCCCAATCGAAAGGACCAGGACCCTCTCTGGATCAAAGCTTCCATCCCCTCCATGGGTCGAAACTCTGTTTTTCCTTGGATCGAAGGATCCCTTTTGCATTTTATTTTTGTTTTTCATAGACTTCTTTTTATCTTTTTTAATTAGCATTAAAATCAAAAAACCACAAAAACATTAGGCTAGTTCTTTTCCTATTAAAATTAACTTTATTAATTAATCTCTTAATTATCTTAATATTTTCTCAAAAAAAACTAAAATTAAATAGATTTAGGTCTTTTTTCCCAAAATAAAATAAAACAACAAAAAGATTTCGTTCTTAGGATTTTTAGAGTTTATTCTCAGATTCGTGCGTGTTTATTTTATTGTAATTGCCTACTGGGATGTAATAGCTTAACTAAGACCATTTTACTGCTAATTATTCCCTAATTTTGGACATGTAAATAATCTCCCTCCCCGAAGCCTTGTAATAGCGTAGGATTTACAATTCCCACACTTTAAATTCTTGTACATATATTAACTGCTTAGGTGTATGCTAACTAGGATTGCATGACAAGATTAACTCTTAACTTAAAATCAACAGTAGCTCACCATAATATGTACAAAGATAATATAACTGAAAGCTGACACACTTGCACATGCCACTCTTAGGGTACACCTCACTTGGTTGCCTCAAACGTGGTCATTAAGTATAGGATGTTTTAGAGGTCGTCCTTTTGTCCCAAGATCATAAGTTGCCTCGAAATGGTTGCCTCGATAAAAATGATCTAAGACATTAGGATTACCACTAAAGCGTCCTAACGTTGCTTTAGTGACCACACGTCCCTAAAATCGAATTGACCCGAAAACTCCAACGACGGTGCTACCTACTCCTCAATAGTGGGATAGCACTGTCTAAAGGACTTTAGCACAATTTAATTACTTTTTGAGTAGTTAGAGGTTCTTAGATACTTGCTCTTTCAAAACAAAACAAACTTTTCACACTTACACTTTTCGAACAAAGTTTTCAAAAACACTTCATACACTCTTGAGGACAGAAGCAAGAGTCAAATTGAAGTTTCAAACAAAACTCTTTTCAAAACCCACAATCACAAAGAAAAGCAAACCTTTTGAAAACATAGTGAGCAAGTACCTAAGAGCCCGTGGATAACCACGGATAGAAAGGGTGCTAACACCTTCCCTTTCTATAATCTACCTCCCGAACCCGAGAAACAATCTCGAAAAGGAATTTTTTCTGTGCTTTTGTCCTTTCCCTTGTTGGATAAAATAAAAGACGATGGCGACTCTTGCTTACTGCGACACTTTGCAAAAATAAACGCAAACGCGAACCAGCATTCCAAAAATAGTCAGTTCTCGTTCCCACCGACCACAGAACTGGCGACTCTGCTGGGGATTGATTATAAGTGAGGTGTACCTTAGGATCATATCACTTGTGTTTTCAATTGCATTGTTTTGTATGCTTTTAATTTTTGTGGGCTTGTATCGTAGTTCTATAAATCCTAACTCGGATCTGGGGATACCCTTTAGGTAAGTAGCAACAAACTGTGAGGGAACTGTGCGGGGTATACCGACATGGTTGAAACAGTAGCTATGTTGATGTGGCACTTTGGTGAGTACCGGTAACCCTTGAGTTAAGTCAAGGAGAGTACGGGGCCACCGTGTGGTGTCGTGAAGCATCAATTGACCTTAGAACCTTACTTGACCATCTTGGCCTTTTTTAGGGGTAGTGAGATGACCGACTTTGGTGCAGTCCGAAATTGGTAGATACTCGATACTACACTCATTGAGGGTTGTTTTCTTGGAATATTTTGGTCGCCAGTTAAGTGGCTAAACCAAAACAATGAACATAGAAAACAATCCAATGATATTGAGCTCCTTAGAACCCGGTTACTATTTATAGGACAGGTTTTGAGCCAACTAAACTCAAGAGGGTACTTACCTATGGAACCTCATGCAAGCCTGAAATCTAAGGGCTCTTATGTGTGACTTGTGTGCCTTCAAACTTGAACTACTTGCACATTCTTGTTATCTGACAACAGGGTTTCCTTGAAGGTTTTGTTTACAGTCCTTATCCAATAATCTGGATTTATTGCAGGGCTTACTTACATCACCTCACACTTTTGCTTAAACGCATAGCATACACATCATAACGTCATGCCTTAACATTTCTTTAACCATTTCAAGGATCTCAAGGGTCTGTGATGCAGGTTATGGTAAATCAAATGTCCAGCAAGGGGCAAAGGGGATTTATTTTCCTCTAGCCAAGTTTGTCTAGAAATCCAAGCATGATAACTTGAGTCAGGGGCTATGACCCACTCGATATGGTGAGCTTGACTCTTAAAGAAGGACTCTCAGCAACATGAAGTTCCTTCAATCAAAGCTACAAGATTCAAATTCTAACAGTTTCTTGTTTATCCCGCGAGATCCTTGAAAACATTGCATACATATATCATACATATCATTGCATAACAGGTCTTCCAGTACAGGTCTCTCATGTTCTCGCTGTTTATTTCAGTAATGGCTCTCCAACAAGACAACCAGGATCTTCATACTCAAGAGACTCAGTTCAGGGAAATCTTATTAAACCTATCCAAGGGGCAGGAAGAGTTGAGAACACTCCTCATGGGGAACTTGGTTAAGAAAAGTCCTGAAGACAATAAGGACGAACGGCTGAAACACCTGCAAGCTGAGGTAGATGCATTGAGAACCCATATGTTGGGGCAGATGGCTCTTATCCAAGGCTTAGCTCGGGAACAAGAAGAGCTGAGAACCATGATCAACCAGCTTCATCAAGACAGATACAACAACATGAAGCAAACGGTCAAGGCTGGTGGTCAAGTCATTGATCAACCTCCAAGAAGACATGGGTTTGGCTTGGTAAAGAATGGGCCTCTCCAAGTTGCTACTACCTCAAGGGTCCAACAACAACCTCGCCAAGAACAACGGGTTGATCAGAGTAAGCCCAAAAGGCAATTTACCGAGCTCAACATGTCGTTGTCTCAAGCTTTACAACACCTGTTGAGGTTGAATCTGGTGACGTTAAGGGACCCTCCTAAGAATCCCAACATAACCTCCCTAAAGTACAATCCTGATGCAAGGTGTGCATACCATTCCAACAGCCCGGGGCATGATACTGATGGCTGTTGGGCATTGAAAAACAAAGTTCAAGACCTGATTAATGAAGGAGCTTTGGAATTCACACAAGATGGTCAGGCTGAGTTCTTCTACCATCCCTCCAAGGTTCACCATTTGAAGTGACAAGTTCTGACAAGAGAGGGCCTTTTTGTTCATTTGAATTTTCAAGTTGTAATCTCTTTGTTATTTAAACAATTATCTATTAATGCCAAACTTTGTTTCATTAATGCATTGCATATGTTTGTCTTGATTTGATCCAATCATTTTAATTACATTTAAACTATGTTTTTTACTCATTCAACTCTTGCTAAAAGTTACAAGCCTTTAGAGGGAGGATGACGAAACAAATGCCATAATCTCATACAATATGCTTTTGGACAGACCTTGCTGACGATGTACAGGCATTTCTTTCAAATCCTAAACACTGGAGTTATAAGGAATATAATCCCTAGTCAACCCCTTCGTACCAAAGAAGTAGGAGTTTTCTGTTTTAAACGTAAATTAAAACCTTTGATTTAAACCTGGGGCAGGGTAGTCTCTCAATTAATTCAAGGTGCGCATTGAAGTCGCGGAACTCTCAGTTTATAATACAACGAACGACATCAAAAGTGTTCCTCTGGAATCAAAATACAGTGGTGGTTCCTTATTTCATAGGCAGTCAATCTCTCAAAAAAAAGAGAAAAAGCCCACTAAGCCAAAATCTATAAAGGAGGCTTAAGAAAGATGGGGCATCCCGCTGACTGTAATCTCGAAAACAGGAACAGTCAGGCAAAAGTTAGGGATAACAAATCAAAAGAACGAGGTCGCTAAAATCCTCAACAACATGAAAAATGCTACAAAAATGACTGCCTTCCAACAAATTCAACTTGTGTGAACCATTACCAAAAACGTCGTTCCAGACTCATTTGGAGTTCAAATGCACAATTAACTGAGTTTAGGATTGAAGAACATCACGAAGAGCGGGTGGGTACAAATATACTTTGAGCCTTTATCCTTTGTTTCTTAAACCGTGAACCAAGCCACGTTACAACCCTTCAAAGTCCTAACTGAAGCATGGGTTAGTTCGAAAGCATACTGTTACAAAAGGTATCCTGACTCCTGTAAGGCTTTGTCCTAAATCTTGTGTTGAATTGGTCTTATAAAAAGTTTTCTGCTAAAAAACGCATTTTTCAAAACTTCGAGACAAGCATAAACTTTGCATTATTTGGATATCACTGTTTGCATTTGGCTATTTGTTTGACAGCAGAGAAATTCACACAACGAGTATCCGATGAACGAAAGCACTCTCAGTGAATAAAATTACTTTAAAAAGGATGACACTTCCATTGACAAATCTCCTATCAATAAGGGGGCATGACATGTCACTATCCAGCACACATGGGGCAGCCAAGTCAAGATTCCAGGAAATCTCTCAAAGAAGTGCAGAGTAACCAGGGGCAAGTCTCCATCTCCGTCGCTTGGGGCATTAAACATCAATCTCAGTGAAGGGTTACATACAGTCAAACATTTCCAGGCAGTGCCACAAACACTTGATACTAGGGGAAATGAAAAATTCCCCCAAAATCCTTCTCATAGGATGACTCCCAGCAAGGGTTTAATCTCTGAAAACCTTTCCCCAGCTGAATCAACCTCAAGAATCCTCGAGGACATCCCCCAACAAAGATGTCACCTCTCTAGAAGACTGACGACAGGGTTTATTTCCCCAACAACACCAGGATTCCCCAACTTGAGTTTGCCTCTCCGACTACTACAAATCAAAGGACCACAACTCCTCTTCCCCAGTAGACTCTGGAAGCTTGTCCCCTGCGAAGCACAAATAAGTCTCCTCAGCCAAATTCAAAGGTTATCCTCACAAGAGTCTAACTGGATTATCCTCAGCAAGTTTCAACTGAAAGATCATCCCAGCGAAGTTCTTTCTATCCCCAGCGGAGTTCATTCCTCTCATAGACAGAAATTCAATCCCCAACAGGGTTCGCTGTCACCAGCAACAGTAATTCATCCCCAGCTGAGTTTTACTTCTCCAAATCAGTTGATCTTCTAGCAGAGTATATACTCCCCACATAGTCATTTCCTCGTCAGTCCATTCCCCAGCGGAGTTATTCTCTCCTGCAGGATTATTCTCCCAATCATCTTCAGACGTTATCTCCAGCGAGTGAAACTCTTTATTCTCCAACAACAGTCAGGGATTTATTTTCCCAAACTCAGACGTACCACAATAGCATTTCATGTTCATACATCATGACGTGAGCATACATATTGCATACAGCATAATCTCATTTATTTTGAGAACATCATTGTGATACGGTGGGAGAACTGACTAGGGTTTTGCGTTTGTTTTCGCAAATGTTTCGGTTGAGCAAGAGTCGCCACCGACTTTTTATTTTATCCTAAGGAAAGGTTTAAAAAGCACAGCAAAAAACCTTTGAGATTTTTTCTTGGGTTCGGGGAGTAGATTATAGAAGGGGAAGGTATTAGCACCCCTTCTATCCATGGTTATCCATGGGCTCTTAGGCACTTGCTTAGATCAATCTTGCCTTAGTTTTCAATTGTTTGAAATGGTGCTTTGTGTGTGGTTTTGAAAATGTTTTGAAAAGATGCCTTGTGCTAGGCTGACCTTGTAACAATTCTTTACTCGAATGTTTTACAAAAGGTGTTTTATCTTTTTAAAAAGATGTTTCAAGGGTTTGAAAAGTTGATTTTGAAAGTGTTTGTGAAGTGGGTTTTGAAATTAGGCAAGTGTTTTCTTGGAAAGTTGGCAAGTACTTAAGAGTTTATCTACCCTAAAGTTTTCTCAAAGACTTTTGTCATGTTTTAAGCCCTTTTGACAAATTTGTTCCACCATTGCATTTGGTGGACAATCTTGTCTTAGGAGATGAAAGGGACGGGCGCGGGTCATCGTTTGGACCATAATTGCAATAGTGTTAAAGGTCTTTGGGCAATTTTTCTCTAAGGGACTTGATCATTTGTTTTTGTTTGTTTTGAAAAGTTTTATCGAGGGACTATGATCATTCAATTTGTTTGTTTTGCCCAAAGAAGTTCAACATGCAATATGGCCCATTTATTTGAAGGCAAAAAAGTGGAATACCCTAGGGGTGCAAGTGTGAGATGTGTTGTTTATTTCCATGCTCATTTATCTTGTATTAGGTCAAACTATTTTTTATCGTTTTTCACATGCAAACCCTAATTCTAACATGGCATAATTAGAAAGCGTATAAAGTGCGAAATTTAAATTCCTACGCTATTACAACATAATAATATAGGGAGGGGGGTACAAATTTACAAATGGGGGATATTTAGACAAGAATTTAAATCTAAATTATTACATCATTTTTGAATATTTGCAAGGTAAATAAATTGCATAATTAAATAGAAATTAAATAAATATGCAAAATGCAAAAAGAAAGTTTTTTTTTATATATGTATGAAAAAATGTTGTTTATGTAAAATAAAATAAGAAAATAAAAAGGTATTATTTTTGAGTATTTTCATATTTTAGGGCAAAAAACCCTAATTTTAATCAAAATGTATATTAATTAATTAATTCACATAATATTTATTATTTACATACAAAAATAAAATAAAATATGGTATATTTGTAAAAAGGCCTTTTTTAGCATTAAATATTAAAAAAATAAAATATATTCATTTTTTGGCATTTTTATTCTAAGTATATTAATATATATATATATATATATATATATATATATATATATGTATAATTATATTATTTTAAATATGCATTATATACAAATAATAATAATATTCAATTGTTTTTTAGAAAATAGTATTTTTTATATGAAATATTTTCAGAGGGTAATATAAAATAAAAATAAAAATAGAAGTATTTTTTACATATTTTTCTATTTTATTCTAAGTAATAATATATATCTATTTATATACAAATCAAAAGAAAATCAAATAAAAACCAAATAAAATCAAAAAATGATGAGAAAAATATTTTCAAAATTTTAACATGTTGAGAAAAAATAAATGAGTCAAATAAAAAAAGAAAAAGTCAAAAATATTAAAAAATGAAGCAAATGGGCTCAGGGGTGTGAAACAGAAAAAATGGTGTGGATAGCAAAATGATACAGGCCCAGCCCAATCCACTTCTTCTTCAACCTTTGGCCAAAAACGCGCGCCTTGTTACAGAGATTCAAACATCCTGATTCTTTGAGATTTTGCACAAACTTTCAACACAAAACATGTCAAGCATTGAATCACGATTCCAAATATATAAAAAACTCATCCTAACTCTCAGAAATGAGAGAGAATTTTATCAATCCCAAATCATGACCTAAACTTTCTGCCATTTTCAAAGCTTAAATTCTCTCAACTCAGGCAAAAGAAATGAAATGTAAAGCTATGTACATGCTCAGGGCTATGAGTAGAACCTTGTTTCTTCACAAACTTAAGACTAAAGATGCATAATAAGAGAGATACGAGTTCAAAATTTTACCTATTCAGTTGAACTTCTATCTGGAGAATGAGGAACTTTCAGTGCAAGGTGATGATTGGAAAAGCTTCCTTGAGGTCCAGGGATGCTATTCCAATGTTTACTTTGTCTTGAAAGCTTCTGAATCAAGCTGTAGAACTTCACCTGCAAGTCAAAGATGTGAAAATGGTGGAAGTGGTTAGAGCAATTACAGATCGTGTCTTAGTTTCTGGATAGCCTGCATAGGTTGTAAGGAAGGTAGAGGAACAAGTTTGGACAAGAATGCTTGAAGGGATTGAGAGATGGCACTCAAACTGCAGGCCTTGCCCTGTTTGAGCAGTTTGATGGTGTTTCTGAGATGGAGAGTGTTTGAGAGGTCAAGGATTCGTGCAAAAGCTTGGTTGGGATGTTTGGAATGTGTCTACAATATTTGCTTTCTTGTTCTCAGGCTGAGATGGAAGTTGTTACAAGTTATGGAACTTTTCTTCTTTCTTAAGCAACAAAAGCAAGTTGACTTTCTAGGCATGTAGGGGGCCTCCTAATGTGCTGCATAATCCTCTCTTGATCAGAGCAATTTTTCCATAATCTTGTGCCAAAAGGATTTAGCTTGTACTTGTTGGATTTCTAAATTGACATAAAGTGAACTTTTACCAAAATGGCTAATTCACTTTGTCTAAAAATGGATCAATCTTGTGTACAATGCTTGAACTCATGGAACAACACTTTGGCACAATGAACAAGCATTAAATTATGGAGTGTAACTTGGTTTAAGGACCTGTAATCTAGCCTAAAGCATGCTGAGTTCAAATTTTCAAAGTTATGGACATGGAACTTGGTCATGAACAAAGTGGTTTTTTGCTATATTGTGAAATTCGATTCTCTCTAACCATGAGGTTGTTTGAGAAGTTATTGGACATTTTGGAAAGCTTGGAATGTGTACTACAATCCCTCTTTGAAATGCAAATTGAAATTCCAAGTGGAAGGGTATGAAAAATGGCCTTGAAGTGGGGTAGAAAACCTTGTCAAAATAGGTTAAAATTCTACTAAGTCAAAAATGGTTTAGTGCCCTTATTCAAAAAATTGTAACTTGAGATACAAGCTTCAAATGAGAAAACTTTGTGAATCAAAGTTGTAGATTATGCAACAAGCTACAACTTTCATGTTTTGACTTTTGTTTGAATCCAAATGGATCTTGGTGAAAAGGTGGGGCAAAGTTGGGAAAAAATTAGGGTTTTTCATAACTTAGAAAAATTCTAAGTTATGAAAAATTCCATTTTCTAACCCTAATTTGCAATTTGTGATTTCTTGGTGAACAAGTTTCATGATTTGGCATGTTTTGATGAAAAATGAATCTTGACTCTTGATTTTGACCAAAAGGTCAAAGTTTGACTTTTCAGTATACAATCAAAACTGATCAATTGACTGGGAAATTCAACTGTCAATCTTGTGTACTTGGGATCTTTTGAACTTGTTGAGCATGTCAAGATAATTCCATGGGGTCCTTGAGTCCATTTGTGAGCTTGGTTTACCATTGGCTAGGTCAAACAGTCAAAAATTGCCTTTGTACAGTCAAAACCCTAAAAATGACCATTTTGCCCTTTTAGTGATCTGATCAAATTTCTTGTGGAATTGTGATCCAAACTTGATCAAATGGACCATATGAGTTCATAATGTTGATGTGGATCAAATTTCATGAGATTTGACTGTCAATTGGCCACAGTTGACTTTTTCCCCAATACAGTTGATTTCTAGGTCAACTGTCCAATTGACTGGGCAAAACTTGGAATCAAGACTTGAAACTTGGTATGGATAAACTTGGGAGGTCAATATGAAGCAAGAAGGTCATCTTGGGCACTTTAGGTCAAAACATCTTTGTGCAAACACAAACCCTAATTTTGGGTTAGCAGTGCAAGGAGGAGTCTTGAGCAGATGAAACCCTAACTGGATCTTGAACTTCAAGAGTTTTGTGAGGAGAGATTAATGAGAAATGGGAGGGCAAATTTTGGGGTACAACAATCATCATACAACGCATGTCATGCATCATATACGATTAATCATGTACCTTTTCAGGAAAGATGGTTATCATCAACAACTTCCAGCAAGTTCGAGATTTACTCCGGAAACTAAATAGAGTAATTATCTGCACGATCAAATTCAGCTTTACACGGGTTCGTCATGAAGAAATCTTACACGGGTTTCTCCTAAATGCATCTTCACACGGGTTTATCCTGAAAAATCCTACACGGGTCCTTTCTCATACATTTCTGAATGAAGTTTTACACGAACTTATAACAAAGTAACCTTACCCAGGTTCCTCCATAAGTTTCACACGAACTTATCCCGAAGTAACCTTACCCCGGTTCATCTTGAAGTTTTACACGAACTTATCCCAAAGTAACCTTACCCCGGTTCCTCCTGAAGTTTCACACGAACTTATCTCACAGTAACCTTACCCCGGTTCATCCTGAAGTTTCAGACGAACTTATCCCAAAGTAACCTTACCCAGGTTCCTCCAGAAGTTTCACACAAACTTATCCCGAAACAACCCTACACCGGTTCCTTCTCAATTCCAGATGCAGTTTTACACGGACTCATCATCAAAAACCCTACACTGGTTCCTTCTCAACTCCAGATGCAGTTTTACACGGACTCATCATGAAGCAACCCTACACTGGTTCCCTCTCTTCAAGATGCAGTTTTACACGGACTCGTCGTCAAGAAACCCTACAAAGGTTCTCTCTTTCCAAAGATGAAGTTTTACATGGACTCCTCATCAGGCAACCCTACACCGGTTCCTTCTCTTCAAGATGTAGTTTTACACTGACTCGTCGTCAAGAAACCCTACACAGGTTCTCTCTTTCCAAATATGAAGTTTTACACGGACTCCTCATCAGGCAACCCTACACCGGTTCCCTCTCTTCAAGATGCAGTTTTACACGGACTCCTCATCAGGCAACCCTACACCGGTTCCCTCTCTTCAAGATGTAGTTTTACACGGACTCGTCGTCAAGAAACCCTACACAGGTTCTCTCTTTCCAAAGATGAAGTTTTACACGGACTCCTCATCAGGCAACCCTACACCGGTTCCCTCTCTTCAAGATGTAGTTTTACACGGACTCGTTGTCAAGAAACCCTACACAGGTTCTCTCTTTCCAAAGATGAAGTTTTACACGGACTCCTCATCAGGCAGCCCTACACCGGTTCCCTCTCTTCAAGATGTAGTTTTACACGGACTCGTCGTCAAGAAACCCTACACAGGTTCTCTCTTTCCAAAGATGAAGTTTTACACGGACTCCTCATCAGGCAACCCTACACCGGTTCCCTCTCTTCAAGATGCAGTTTTACATGGACTCGTCATCAAGAAACCCTACACAGGTTCTCTCTTTCCAAAGATGAAGTTTTACACGGACTCGTCATCAGGCAACCCTACACTAGTTCCCTCTCTTTCCAAGAGACAGTCTCACACGGACTCATCATTAGGCAACCCTACACAAGTTCCTCCTTTCCAGATGAAGTCTTACATGGACTCATCATGAAGTAACCTTACCCAGGTTCCCTCTCAGTCCAGATATGCATTTCACCTCTAAAGTTAGACTTCCCCAGCGGAATCTTCTACACCAACAGGTATGCAAATTCTCGCTAAGGAATGTCTTACGCGATCGACAACCTCCAGATGGCATCCATAAGCCCATCCTCCTACCAACAATCTCCAAATGGCATTTGTAAGCCCATTCCTGACGTCACAATGCTGATACTACACCATGCGAGTGCAAATTTCTGGGCACTCTAGTGTTCAATTATCTTCCACCCTCGGATCACGAAAGGCTCGAAAGCCAATCTATATCCTCAGGTTTAAGAAAATTGAACAGGGGCAACTGTTGCACCCCAAAATTTTCCCTTTCATGTTTTCCAAAGTCTTCCCCCTGCCTGGTTGATCACAAACTCTTGCCTAAGGAAAAAGAAGATTTTTGAGTGGTACTTTAAGTACCTTTCGATTGGCATCCTGAAAGACACTTCGATTGATAAGAATTTTGATTGGCATCCTGAAATACCCTTCGATTGGCATTCTGAAGGAGTCTTTCGATTGGCATTATGAACAAGCATTCGATTGGAATTATGTCAAGGCAATTTCGACAGGCATGTCAACCATGTCCTTCGATTGGCATGAACAACACCTTTTGATTGGCCTGTTAGCAGAGCCTTTCGATTGGAATCCTTCGATTGATATTTGGGCCAGGCCCATTCGAAGGGTACGCAGGGAGTCCATTCGAAAGAGGCAAATCAAGACTAATCGAAGAGCATGGCCTGAAAGCATTCGAAATCCAAGCCTCCAGGTTCATTCAAGGGACACGAATGTTTCAAAAGAGGAAATAATTTAATGTGTTTGATTTTTGTCCAGAGCATTAAAGGCTTGTTTTAATGGTTGTCCCTTGCCATTACTGCACCCTCACACCCCTATAAATACAGAGGCCAGCATACATTACCAACACGAAAATCAGAGGAAAATCATAGAACAAAAATATACAGAGAACTCTGCAGAAACAAAAACATCGGAGAAGGTGTTACCCATACAATCCATCAAAGGTTGTCAGATTTTCCAAGCCAAAGCAGTCCTTCAGATCGAAGGTGCACACGCCCAGAAGCCCTCAGATCAAAAGTGCCTACATCCAGGAAGTGCCCAGATTGAAGGTGCCTACATCCAGGAAGCGCCCAAATCGAAAGTCCAATCTGTTGGTAAGAAAGAATAAATTATCCAACCTTGTTTTTTGAATAACATATCATTACTTGTTGTTACTTTCGATTTTCCATCCTAGACAAGATCGAAAGGCCTGGGTTTGGCACCCAGGTCATGTTTTTCGTCGCTAACATTTACTGCAGACATAGCCTGAAGAAACCCAGCAAGCGCAGGATCGAAGAGCCTGGGGTTCAATACCCAGGCCCTGTATTTTATTTTGCTCACATACTTTTTCAGGTATAACAGCCCAGATCGAAAGAGACACCTTCTCTGGATCAAACCCATTAGCATGCTGGATCGAAGGAGGCATCTCATTCCTGGATCGAAAGCCATGACCTCCATGATCAAAAGACAGTCCTCTTCCCCGGATCGAAGGCTACTCACGCCTTGCTGTTTGGCCCAATCGAAAGGACCAGGACCCTCTCTGGATCGAAGCTTCCATCCCCTCCCTGGTTCGAAACTCTGTTTTTCCTTGGATCGAAGGATCCCTTTTGCATTTTATTTTTGTTTTTCATAGACTTCTTTTTATCTTTTTTAATTAACATTAAAATCAAAAAACCACAAAAACATTAGGCTAGTTCTTTTCCTATTAAAATTAAATTTATTAATTAATCTCTTAATTATCTTAATATTTTCTCAAAAAAAACTAAAATTAAATAGATTTAGGTCTTTTTTCCCAAAATAAAATAAAACAACAAAAAGATTTCGTTCTTAGGATTCTTAGAGTTTATTCTCAGATTCGTGCGCGTTTATTTTATTGTAATTGCCTACTGGGATGTAATAGCTTAACTAAGACCCTTTTACTGCTTTTTATTCCCCAGTTTTGGACATGTAAATAATCCCCCTCCCCGAAGCCTTGTAATAGCGTAGGATTTACAATTCCCGCACTTTAAATTCCTGTACATATATTAACTGCTTAGGTGTATGCTAACTAGGATTGCATGACAAGATTAACTCTGAACTTAAAATCAACAGTAGCTCACCATAATATGTACAAAGATAATATAACTGAAAGCTGACACACTTGCACATGCCACTCTTAGGGTACACCTCACTTGGTTGCCTCAAATGTGGTCATTAAGTATAGGATGTTTTAGAGGTCGTCCTTTTGTCCCAAGATCATAAGTTGCCTCGATAAAAATGATCTAAGACATTAGGATTACCACTAAAGCGTCCTAACGTTGCTTTAGTGACCACACGTCCCTAAAATCGAATTGACTCGAAAACTCCAACGACGGTGCTACCTACTCCTCAATAGTGGGATAGCACTGTCTAAAGGACTTTAGCACAATTTAATTCCTTTTTGAGTAGGTAGAGGTTCTTAGATACTTTCTCTTTCAAAACAAAACAAACTTTTCACACTTACACTTTTCAAACAAAGTTTTCAAAAACACTTCATACACTCTTGAGGACAGAAGCAAGAGTCAAATTGAAGTTTCAAACAAAACTCTTTTCAAAACCCACAATCACAAAGAAAAGAAAAACTTTTGAAAACATAGTGAGCAAGTACCTAAGAGCCCGTGGATAACCACAGATAGAAAGGGTGCTAACACCTTCCCTTTCTATAATCTACCTCCCGAACCCGAGAAACAATCTCGAAAAGGAATTTTTTTTGTGCTTTTGTCCTTTCCCTTGTTGGATAAAATAAAACACGGTGGCGACTCTTGCTTACTGCAACACTTTGTAAAAACAAACGCAAACGCGAACCAGCATTCCAAAAACAGTCAATTCTCGTTCCCACCGACCACACAGTGTATAGTTGATTTTTGATCAGTTGACTGGAAAATTCATCTGTCAATCCAATGCATTTGAGATCTTTTGAACCTTGTGAATAGGTCAAGATGATGCCATTGAGCCCTTGAATTCATGCTTGAACCCAATTTGTCATTGGCTAGGTGAAAAATCAGAAATTGCCCTTCTACAATCAAAACCCTAAAAATGACCATTTTTCCCTTTTGATGATCTAATCAAGTTTCTTGAGGAGTTATGATCCAAACTTGATCAAATGGTTCATATGAGTCTATAATGTTGATATGGGTCAAAAATTATGAGGTTTGACTGTAAATTGGCCACAGTTGACTTTTTCCCCAATATAGTTGATTTTTAGGTCAACTGTCTAATTGACTGGGCAAAAATTTGATTCAAGGCTTGAAGCTTGGTATGGGCAATCTTGTAAGTCCAACATGAAGTATGAAAGTCACATTGAGCATTGGAAGTCCAAAAATCCCTGTGCAAACTCAAACCCTAATTTCAGGTCATCAGTGCAAGGAGATGTCTTTAGCAGAGCAAACCCTAATCTGGCCTTGAGTCCAAAGAGTCTTGTGAGGGGAAATCTTGGTAGAATGAGAGGGAAAATTTTAGGGTACAACAAAGTCACTTCATAAAGATTTCTTGTTCAAGAATTCTTTAATCTCCCCATGGCAGAAGCATGCTTTGAAGTTAGTTATGTTGAGAATATTCTGTTATCCCCAGTAAAGACTATTCGAGTCTATTCTGTTTCCTAGCAAAGTCATGGGAGCATCATCTCGCTCCCTCAGAGGAGGCTGTTTATGAGGATCTCTTGTCCTAGATTTCTTATTCCCCAATGAAGCTGCCTTATTGGAGATCTCGTTCTCAGGAATTTTTATTCCCCCAGCTGATTTGTGTAGAGGTTTATTTTATCTCTCCAGTGAAGACCATTGGCTGAGATCTCTTATGCAAAATTTCTCTTTTCCCCCAACAGAGCTGCCTTCAGAAATCCCTTACTCGGAAATCATCATCTCCCCTGTGAAGTTGCCTTATCAAGAAATATACTATTCAGGAATGCTCATTTCTCCAATAGAGTCGTTTCATCGAAAGTGTTATTCACATATGCTCTCTTTTCCCAGTAGATCTCAATCCTGGATGTTGATAAGTGTTGCTTCCCCAAAAGAGTACACTATTGTGGTTCCTAGCCCCAAGATAAAGCATTATAGCAGGATTTTGTTCTGATTGAAGCGTATCTTTATTTCCCAATGGAGCTGAAGATTCTCTTATTTCCAGCAATAACATATCTTGTTGAGTCTCTCCTACAAAAGCGTCTTATTCTCGACCAGAGTTCTTTTTGTAAGGACCCGACTTCCAGCAATGTTCTCTTTATCCGTGGAAGGGGATACTGAATCTTTTCCCCAGAAGGTTAAGAGGTGAGACATAGGTCAAGATTTCTTCTGCAGTGCAATTTATTTTTGCAATTTATTTTTGCAATTTTCTCCCCAGGAAGTTATCCCCAATGATAAATTGACAACTTATCAAACAAAATTCAGTTTTTATATGATCTTCTCTAGCAAAATTTGTAGTTTATTTTGCGAGTTTTTATCAGGGTTCGGCCTGTGGTTACTGGTCTTTTCATTTTGCCATGCTGGGGCAGACAAGTTGAGGATCGATTTCTCAAAATTCCACTATTCTGGGGTAGCATGTCAATGATGGTATGAACCCCATGAAGTCCTCTCGGGGAATTGTCGTTCGCTCTGTAAATTACAGCTTGTCGGAACCCATGGGAGAGTCTTACCTCTAACTTTTGAACGCTGAAACAGGAAATCCCCCGCAGGGTTGCTTCTCCTCAGCATTGTCATGTGAGGGATTCTCGAGGCGGATAAGGTTCTGGATACCTTCATTCTCCAACCAAGTCTAGATGAGCATTATCTCGTTTCTTAACAGAGACTATTCCTAGTGGATTTTATCTTCCGATTTGAATTATCATTGAAGTTTGCATTCTGAAGTTCTCATTTTTCCCATCCGATTTGTGACTTAGGGCATTTCAATATCAAAAAATATTTTATTATCCTCAATAGGGTTGATGTTGGCTGAGATTTCCATTTCCCCAGTAAAGTGATAATGTTTGACTATCTTCATAGTCTATTTTACGGTTGAATACCGAAGGTTCAAAGATCTTTGCCCTATCCCCAATGAAGTTTTGTTTCCTCAACAGAGTTTTGTTGCCCCAGGAATCTTCTTTTAAAGGCTTCATTCTGAAACTCCGGATTTGAGGATGTCACGTATCCCCAACGGAGTTGCCAACATAGATCCCTCGCCATGACCTCTCATTTCCTAGCCGGTCTGTTGATTGGGACATCCTTATGTTAAGATCTTTCCTTATCCCCAGTAAAGTCGATACTGTGTGACTATCTGCATGATCCATCCAATGGTTGCATTCCAGAAAGAAATCTCTCCCACAAAAATCTTCAACATAGTTCTGTCTCCCAGGTGAAGTCCTGTTTCCTCAGCAGAGCTTTGTTCCCCCAACAAAGGTTTTCACCCTTCACGTCGGGTTTGTTGTCTTGGTGTCATCCTCAACACAATCGCGCGCTGTCTTTTCCAGAGATTACAGTCTTGCCCTGATCATCTCCCTCATGGTCTAATCTTCAGATAACGTCCCTCTCCAGAAGCTACAGTGTCGATCTGATTTTCTCTAGGAGTTTGCAGTTTATTTCTACAGCTCCTCTCAATGTTTGTGGCCCGTTTCTACTGGTTGCTCGGTTGTTATTCCCCGCAAAGCTTCATCTCTTTGAGGTTCCCTCTCTAGCGGTTCCCCGTATTTTCTCCTTTCCTTGGGATTTTGCAATTTATTTTTGCAAGTCACGTTAGATTCTGACTTCTTGGTTATTGGCTTCTCAATTAGCCATTCCCCAGTGAAACTTTTAAACATGCATCATTACATTGCATCTACCAAAATGCGTAGCATTTCCATTATATGGAGCATTACGCTATATAGAAAGAATTCAAACATGCATCGGAACATAAGCCATTTTTGTTTCTGTTGTCCCCAGTAAATTTTCTAATATTTCGGATTAAATCCCCAGCGAGGTCTTCGTCCTCATTATCTCAGTTTTCCCCTCATACCAATATCCTTTTGGCGTCAATCATTTGTTTGTTTCAGTGTCCACTCTTGACTGTAGTTCAGTTTCTCCCTGGCACGGTCTTCTCGGGTTTAGTCTTCACTACCCTCTCCGGTTCATTCCAATGTCTATTGATGCACCTTTCGAATACCAGTTCGTCCTGATATTCGCTTCCAGTAGGTTTTTAGGTGTACTCTCTAATCTCCTTGCTTTAGGTTGAGCTTAGAGTTTCGTCTCCTCACCTCGCGCATGAAATCCAGTTTCGTCCTGTTGCTCATCTAGTTTAGTTTTGCCTAACTAGTTATTGAGTCGAGTTTTGTCTCGTTCTTGCTTTCATACCTTGGACCCTTTGACGGTGTTCATTTACCGAGTGCAGTGTTCGTACTGCGTCCCTGGTTTGAAATCAGTCTCTTTTGTTCTTTGGATTCTTCTATCAGTTTTCGTCACTGTTTATCCATTGATCTGAGACCAGCAGGTGCTCTGAGAAACATGCGCTCTCATCATTCTCGCTTTGGGTCGAGTTTCACCTCGTCACCTGTGCATGAAATCTAGTTTCGTCTTGGTACTCATCTAGTTTAGTTTCGCCTAACTAGTTATTGAGTCGAGTTTCGTCTCGTTTTTGCTTTCATACCTTGGACCCTTTGACGGTGTTCGTTTACCGAGTGCAATGTTCGTACTGCATCCCTGGTTTGAAGTCTGTCTCTTTTGTTTCTTGGATTCTTCTATCAGTTTTCGTCATTGTTTATCCATTGATCTAAGACCAGTAGGTGCTCTGAGAAACATGCACTCTCATCACTTTGCTATGGGTCGAGTTTCACCTCGTTACCCGTGCATGAAATCTGATTTCGTCCTGGTACTCATCTAGTTTAGTTTTGTCTATCAAGTTTTTGAGTCGAGTTTCGTCTCGCTTTTGTTCCTCTTTTCTGGGATTCTTTCAGTTCCTTCATACTGTCTATCTTAGTTGAGATTAGCAAGTGCTCCTAGAATCACGCACTCTAGCCACTTTGCCTTGGGTCGAGCTCAGAGTTTCGTCTCCTCACCCGTGTACGTTTTCTTTTCCAGAGCTTAGTTTCGCCTATACTCTGTGGTTTGAGTTTTATCTCACCCTTTTTTGAAGCCCAATTTTTCCCTGGCACATTTGTCCGGAAGTTTAGTTGCGTCTACGCTTCTTTTTGTTTTCGTTCTGTTTCAACCTGCGCTACAGCTTCATTCTGACGCATGTCTTTGGGGTTTTCTGCTTCATTTTCTTTCTTCCTCAAGAGTGTAAATTTTCGGGTTCTTTTGTATTCAATCATCTTCAACTATGAACGCTCGAAAGTTATCACTTTTCTCACTTATCATGTTGAAGATATTTGAATAGGGGAAGCTGTTGCACCCTAAAATTTACCCTCTTGATTTAGGCTTATGTTTCATCATGAATATCATATTGCATTGCATTCATACATTGTGATGGGATCAAAGTACTTTGGTTATCAAATTTTCCTCAAGATTTGAAGGTTGTTTGCATTGACAAGTTTCTCAAGTAGAACCTTATCATCTAAACCTCTGGATCTTTCAAGCTCAAAAGTTATTGCATATCTCAATATATTTTATCCATCTCTTTGGATCATCAGAGGATTGAAGTTTGTGTTTGATTATAGGAAGAATCACTCTTTTGATTCACCAGTCAAAATTAGAGTTTTGCTTGATCAAGGCTATTGATCAATGTACAAGTCTTGATTTGGAAGCTACAACATCTCATTGGTATTTGGAAAGTCTTTGTACAAGAAATTGGTCAAGATGCCCAGAGGATTTGAAATTTTGGAGATGATTCATCAGTCTCCTAAGGTGTTAACCAAAACTAGGGTTTTGGATTTTATCAAGATTTCTTGAGAATTTTGAAGTGAAACTTTGTACATGGCCTCTATATATTTATAAGATCATATGTTTGAAGTTTTGATCATCAATTTTGAAGGGAAGTGGATCAATTGATTTAGAGGGGAAAAATGGTCATTTTGGTCAAAATCTGTCAAAGTCAAGGTTGACCAAGTGAACTTTTGGTCAACCATCAATTCAAGGGTGTACTTTTCATATTTCAAGTCCATTTGGATAATTGGATCAAAGAGATTAAGGTTTGGATTGAAACATGTTCATGAAGAAACCCTAAAAGTTTCTAATTTTGGAAAATGAGGACTTAACTTCAAAAATTCATATTTTATTCACCTTTGATCACAAAAAAATGCAAATGAAATATTATTGGAAATATAAGAGGGTGATATTTCATCTCCTTTTGGTCTCATGTCCAAATTGACAAAGAGTCAAGAGTTATGGTCTTTGGAAGTTCATGCCTCAAGTTAAAATTATAGGTCTTTTTCCAAAATTAGTGAATTTCATGTCATATTTTGAGGACCTTAATTGATTCAATTGCAAAAACTCAAAACTAAGGAATTGTAGATCTTTTCAATGCCTTTCCAAATTGTACTCATTTGTGTCAAAATTCAAAAGTATGAGCAATTTATGAACTTTAGAATTTTGAGGCATTTTATTGAAATTTGACAAGTATGCAAAATGGCCATTTCTTGCAAACTCAAGTTTTAGCCATTCCTTTTGTTTCTAATCAAGCCCATGAACAATTTTTGATATGCTGAGGCCCATTACACTCACCATTTCATGCCCATGTTCTTCTTGAACTTGCTTGAATGAAAAAATACAAAACATGCTCAATTTTGCAAATTCACCAACACTTCTTCATTTCAAGTAATCATGGGCTGGCATTTTGAGCATTGGTTTCTGACCTCATTTGGCCCATAAAATGCACAAAAGGCAAGCAAATGCACGAGCAAATGACCTGATCCTATGCACACTTCATTTTCTTCACAAACTTCCAATCCTGCCCTCCAACGACTTTGAGTGCCAGATACCACTTCTATTCTCTTCCTCTCGTGCTATATAACAAGAATCAAGGCTCAGTTGTGAAGGAAGAGGCTCATAATCGCTACATTCCAAATCTGAAAATTTTGAAGCATCTCTACAAATTGCTTCGAATCTCTCTTCTCCTTGGATCATTCTTCAAAATTCTTGTTGGTTTAGCTTCAGTGAAGTAAGGAGATCAAGCTTGCACCATTGGATTGCTTCTAGAGTGAAGGAATCGAGTTTCCAGTTTTCACATCCATGTGAGTTTCTTGAACTTTGATTTATGTGTTCAGTTTGAATTGATGATGTAACTCATGTCCATTGAGTTGCTAGCTGGCCAATCACTAAGATTGATGTATATTTGAGCTTTGATTTAAGCAGAATGGATGAAATCGTGTTCCTGATTTTGATGTTTGTAGTGAGTTTTTTCAGTTTTTGAGACTTTATTTCTTGATCCATGCTTGATCTTTGAGATTGATTCGAATTTCATAATGTAGTATGATATGTTAGCTTTAATTTGCACTTGAATTCATGGATTTTGGTTGAGAAACGAGCACGATTGATGGATCTGAACATAGGCTCATGACCTGTTTTGTTGCACGCATTTTGTCCTATGCTGGAGGTTGAAGACGAAGTGAGGTGGCGCGCTGTGATTGGCTTGTTTGAAATTTTAATGCATCTCATATTATTTGACTTTAATTGATTTTCTGATTTTTATTTCTTGATTAAAACAATTTAAAAAAATTCTGAAAAACTTATCACAAGTCCAAAATAATTTCTACTATCTAGTGTAATTTTATTGGAATTTTTAAAAATGTTTTGATTGGTTTAAAATTTCATAAGTTTAATTAATTGTTTGTTCAATGATTATTTTTATTTTAAAAGTTCTTTTGATCTAAAAATTCCACAAAAAATGTTTTGGACTCATAAAATAATATAGAAGTTGATTCTGATTTTGGTTTAGCATTTTTTTCTATTTTTGATTAGAAATTTAATTTGAAGAGTTTAATTGTTTAATTGTTTGTATGATTTTATTTTAATATTTCCTTTAATTAAAAAATTCTCAAAAAAATCATATAAGTTTGTTTTTAATCATAGAGTCTGAATATAATTTTGTTTTGACCTTTTTGTGACTTTTGGCTAGGGTTTACATTTTTTTTGTCATTAAATAATAGTTTAATTGTTTAATTGTTTGTATGATTTTATTTTAATATTTCCTTTAATTCAAGAATTCCACAAAAAATCATGGATGCTGGTTTTTAATTCTAATATTTAAATATAATTTTGGTTGGATATTTTTTCTGATTTTTTATTAGAATTTATTTTAAGATGTGATTATTTGTTTAATTGATTAATTGTTTGAATTTGATTTTATTTTTTACTTTTCTTTAATTCAAAAAATGTGAAAAAAAATGTATTCTGACATTTAGGGTTTCCTTGTGATTTTCATGATCTTGGTTTGAATTGTTTGAATTTTGATCTTAACTAATTAATATTTAAGATTAAAAGTCAAATAATTAGGATTTTGTTGCTTATT
The DNA here is from genome assembly GCA_948472305.1 of Vicia faba. Classification (NCBI taxonomy): domain Eukaryota; kingdom Viridiplantae; phylum Streptophyta; class Magnoliopsida; order Fabales; family Fabaceae; genus Vicia; species Vicia faba. Next base: position 284,334,896 of record OX451739.1, on the reverse strand, counting down.
GTGTAAGTTTCAATTCAAAAACCATTATGCCCTGGATTTTAAATGGAATTTAGGTGTTGGTTATGGTTCATGGATGTATTGAGGATCTAAAAACCATTTTTCTTGAATTATTTGACTTGGTTTGATATTTTTCCATAAATTATTTTGAAAACTTGTCTAGTTTTGATAGTTTGGCCAACTAGTTTTGAACTTTGGGCCTCATTTGATCCCCTCCTCAACCATTCATGAACTTAAGACTTGCTTTCTGACTTCTACACACTTCAAAGATGCTAAGATTTTTTTGTGTGAATTATTGGTCCTTGTTTCTATCTTTGATGTGTTTTTTAAAGTGAAGGTACCCAATTAATGTTGCATATCTTGTTGCAATTTGCTTGATGGCCAATGAAATTGAGTGAGGCCTATAATTGGGCACCTAATGATCATGTTGGTTCTATTTATCCATATAAACTCAAGTCATTTCACTTAATGCCCTATGTTTGAATGATTGAACCTTTTGATGCATTGTGTGGGATTCCTCTTCTATTATGCTTGTGAGCTGTGATGAAATAATTGAGTATGATTGAATTGTGGTTGCTACTGACCTTCATGGTCTTTTATTGTATTATTCTCAAGCTCTCATGATCCTTGATTGATATTCAATTGTCAACTCAACATGGTGATAGAAAGGAGCAACATTTCCCCTAATTTTTTTGACCAAATTGTGCATATGCCTGTTTCTTTTTGTCTATCATATCTAATGTTTTGATGGTTGCTATCATGTTTCCTCACTTCATTATGGTGTCATCGTCCATCCCTTATGTGAGTCATCATCCTATTTATGGGAATACTAACTTGGTTGTTGAATGTGCGAGGTACTTTGAGAAAAGATTTCCATTTTTGACTTGAGGCTATTGTGTTTCACTTTATTTGTGGAACACAATTTATTATATTGGCACTAATCTTGTGCTTGGCATATTTGATAGTCTATGTAGGATATATGTATGCGATTATGAATTCTATACATTGCCCAGGGGATCTGATCATATTTGAAAATCTCAATACTTATATCCTGATGACGTAATTTCTGACTTGATTTGTATGCTGATGCCAGCTTGCTTGAAGTTCTCTGGGTTTCTTTTATTCTTGCTCAGTTGCTACGTGTGATATGGTGGGAGAACTGACTATGGTTTTGCGTTTGTTTTCGCAAATGTTTCGGTTGAGCAAGAGTCGCCACCGACTTTTTATTTTATCCTAAGGAAAGGTTAAAAATCACAGCAAAAACCTTTTGAGATGTTTTCTTGGGTTCGGGGAGTAGATTATAGAAAGGGAAGGTATTAGCACCCTTTCTATCCATGGTTATCCATGGGCTCTTAGTTACTTGCTTAGACCAACTTGCCTTTATTCTTAATTGTTTGAAATGGTGCTTTGTGTGTGTGAATTTGAAAAAAAGCTTTGAAAAGAGGCCAATGTGGTGGCAAGCTTTGTAATGATCCATGTTGGGATGTATACAAAGGTGTATGTCTTTTGAAAAGTTTTTTCATTTGTTTTTGAAAGTTGTTTTTGAAAGTGTTGTGAGGTGTGGTTTAAAAACAGGCAAGTGTTTTTGTTTTGCAAATTGACAAGTACTTAAGAGCGATCTACCCTAAAGTTCTCAAAGATTTTTGTTATGTTTTTAACCCTTTTAACAATTTTGTTCCATCATTGTGTTTGGTGGACAATCTTGTGTTAGGATGTGAAAGGGACGGGCGTGGGTCATCGTTTAGACCATAATTGCAATGGTGCCAAGTATCTTTGGGCAATTTTTCTTTAAGGGACTTGATCATTTGTAGGTAAAAAAAAAACGTCATCGAGGGACTATGATCATTTGAATTATCTGTTTTGCCCAAAGAGACCTAACATGCAATATGGCCCAATTTTTGAAAGGCAACAAGTGGATGTAACCCTAGGGGTGTTAGTGTGCAAGTGTGTTTTATTGCATACAAGAGTTTTTTTTTTTAATTAGGTTTTTCTATTCCATTGATTTTATCTTGCCATACACGTCCTAATTACTAGCAACAAGAAGCGAAAATGTAAAATCCTACATTATTACAACAATTAGGGGATGGGGATACACATTTGTACATGGGGGGTTCAACGAGAAAAATAGACAAAAAAGAAAATAGCAAAAAACAAGATATAGAGAGAGAGAGAGGGAGCCCGCGCGCTGCTGGGAGGTCATCAGAAGTTCTGACTCAGACCCGCTGCCAGATGATCAACCTGTTAGTGAAACTGGATGAGTCAGAACTTCTGACTCTAGAACCTGCAAAACAGAACCTTGTTAGTGGGGAGATCAGAAGTTCTGATTTCCCTGCGCTGCAAGACAGAAGTTTGTTAGTGGAGAAACCAGAAGTTCTGATTCTGCTGAAAAGGCAATAATTCTCAGAGGTTCTGATATTATTGACAGCAAAACAGGCTTCAGATGTGCTAACGTCAAAGTCAGCACTTGGCTTTTCCATGTACTAATCAGAACATCTGCAATCCTGTTGTTACTCCATAAAACAGGAAACATATTTGGAACAGATCCAGCAAATAGCAAAAATGTTTCAGAGGTCAGAATCACCAAGGTCACAGGCAAGTCCTATACTGGCTCAGAACGTTCTGAGGTATGAAAATCCTCAGAACATAAACAGCAATAACATGAATATTTACATTATGTTACTTGAATATGCACAGCTGATGATGCTTAACAGTGTGGTGAGGGTCAGCAGGTGCTTACCTGACTGTTTGGAAAGTTGTGGGTGAAAGTTTAGCTTTTGGTTCTGGTGGTGTTCTGGACAGATTTTCTTTGAAAAAAAGGAAGTAAAGGTGTATGCGTGTGTAGGGTCAGAAGTTTGGAAAGAGTGTTTTTGGTTTACAGAAAAGAATTGGATATTTGATGAAGTTTGAAGGTGAGAAACTCAAAGTTATGAAACCAAAACTGGAGATTTTGGCAGAGTTTCAGAATGCTGTGTTGCTAGGAGTTCTGTTTCTCACTTAGCAGTTTCTGTTTCTGTTTTTTTCTTGAACGCCTTTCTGCAGTGGTGAAGCCTCTCTATTTATAGGCAAAGTTCTTGTGGATGCCTTGAACATTTAAGGCGCCAACAGAGTTTGAATTTGTTCTTTGACAAAAATTCCTGGGAAGTTGTGATAACAGCTATCTTTCAGCCTAGGTTGCAGCAGCAGGCGTAGATTGGGGAGAAGTGACCTCTGAAGTGGGCGGTGGCGTGAAGACCCATGCCAGAATCTGTGCAAAAGCGTTTTCCAAGCCACACGTGAATGCTCAGGAGTGGTTGGAAGCATTAATGGGCATTAAATGGTGACAAGACCTGTCAATACCAACGTTCTGGTAATGGAAACCAGCGTTGAATCAGCAACGTACACCATGCTCTGGCCTTGGCTACCTGTTGTCTTAGCAAGCTCTGGAAATTCTCCTGGTTTCCTGGTACTTTCCTTGGATTTACTTCTGGACAATCTGGACTTAGAGATTCTGTATCAGTGTAACACCCATTCTTCTGACCTTTCATCTTCTGATTTCAACCTGTTCTGAAGGAGCCTTCAGACTTTCCTGCTTCTCTTGCATTCCTTTAGCAAATTCTGACTGAGCTTGTGTAACTGCTGAAGGGGCATGTTCTGTTTGAGGCTTACATTCTGAACCACGTTTACAACTTCTGATTGAACTGATGTAGCTGCTGAAGAGCCAACTTCTGACCACGCTGAGCCAAGCTTGCAACTTCTGACCGTCTTCATCTGGAATGGGTCCAGAAGTTCTGAAGCGCTGATTTTTTTTCTAAAAAACACTTGTTTTAAGGAAACATTCTAAGTACTTAGAATTTGATTTTTCTCGAGATAAAAGCGTTGCTTCTGGAGTTCGTGAGATCATCTTGCTCTTGTAAGTGACTTGTTTGGGCAAAAGGATAACTCAGGACTTGGATTTGTTTCAGGGGGACTTTGAAAAATCCAAGATGGTTTCCTGAAGAAAGGGGAGGGCAAATTTTGGGGTACAACACTACGGATAGTTATCCGTTTGGTATTGCACTATTTCCTTTCTTATATTTTCATTTTGCATAGTTCTATGTTGCATGATGGGACCTCTGTTGCTGATATATGTCAGGAGGCCCTCTGTTTTTGTTTGATACATGTGTTGTGTTTGTTTGTTTTGATCGATGAGTCACTCAATTTAGAAATTGAGATCACGACTTCGCTCTCAGTGCATGTTCCCTATAGGATGTTTATTGTTTTGTTTCTTTAATTATTGATCGACGAGTCACTCAATTTAGAAATTGAGATCACGACTTCGCTCTCAGTACATGTTCCCTATAGGACATTTATTGTTTTTCTTCTTTAATTGTTGATCGATGAGTCACTCAATTTAGAAATTGAGATCACGACTTCGCTCTCAGTGCATGTTCCCTATAGGATAGTTTTGTTAAGCTTCCTTTGACATGTTAATTAAGGTAGGATTCCATGTATGCTAGCATAAGGTAGGATTTTCCTTTATCCTCAACCTTAAGGTCAATCATTGTATGATAACACTAGGGATAGTGCTAGGCTAGTTTCCCTTTAGTTGTTTTTCCTTCCTTTTCATTTTGCATCTTAAAACAAAAATTGTTTTCTTGGCAAATCATAAAACACCTCTAATAAACTCAAACCCCACTTCAAGGTAAAATATACAAATCAATCTTATTTGTTTGTGCGCCTCTTGGCTTTGCTTTTAAACCTTGTTTATTAATGTTTTGCCATCCTTACCATGCCATGCCATCTTGTTATCTCTTAGCCGATGTTTCGCCATCGCACATTTGTTTGAAGCCGATGTTTCGCCATCGCACATGTTTGTTATCCTAGTTTGATTCTCAATATCATTGTTAGGTGTGATGTTTTGTCATCCGTTTTATTGATGTTTCGTCATCTTTGCCATGATACTTTGTTATCTCTTAGCCGATGTTTCGCCATCGCACATTTGTTTAAAGCTGATGTTTCGCCAACGCACATGTTTGTTATCCTACTTTTATTCTCAATATCATTGTTTGGTGTGATGTTTTGTCATCCGTTTTATTGATGTTTCGTCATCTTTGCCATGATACTTTGTTATCTCTTAGCCGATGTTTCGCCATTGCACATTTGTTTGAAGCTGATGTTTCGCCATCGCACATGTTTGTTATCCTACTTTGACTCTCAATATCATTGTTAGGTGTGATGTTTTGTCATCCGTTTTATTGATGTTTCGCCATCTTTGACATTTTACTTTGTTATTATTTAGCCGATGTTTCTCCATCGCACATTTGTTTGAAGCCGATGTTTCGCCATCACACATGTTTTCTATCCTACTTTGATTCTCAATGTCATGGTTAGGTGTGATGTTTTATCATTTGGCGTTTCACCATCTTTGACATTTTACTTTGTTATTATTTAGTCGATGTTTTACCATCTCATTTGTTTGTTGTTTTATTTGATGTTTTTCCATCTTGACTGTTTTTGTTGTCTTAACTAAAAAACACAAACCAACCAAATTATTTTAGCCGAACTACGGCTACTCTGATTCCTTAAAAGGGATACGTAGGCAAAGGGGTAGGGCCCAACCGAGAACATTTTTTTATTTTCCCTACATTGTTTTTTTTTCTCTTTCGCATGCATTCTCTTTTTTTCATCTTTAAGTCATAGACATAGGATTTGACCACAACCATTAGATTAGACAACAAGAGTGGATACCGTAGAGTACTACGGGCGTGTGGGGTGCTAATACCTTCTCCTCGCGTAACAGACTCCCTTACCCGATCTCTTGGTTGAAAGACCGTGATTTCTCCCTCTTCAGGTTTTCTCGATGTTTACCTTTCCCTTTCGGTGGGATAAAAGACGTTCGGTGCCGACTTCATTGATGTTTCATTACATCCAGATGACAGGTTCGGCTAGGCGGTTTCAATGTGAATGCTGTCAAGATTTTCCTTTCTCGCAATCCTGTGCCTACCTTGCTTGGGGATATCTTGCATGCCCTCTATACTTGTACCGTGAGGAGAATAAGGACTCTCATGTGTTGTATACCATTGCTGTTGAGGTGGTTTATTTCTCACCTCCCTAAGTCTGTGCTGAAGAATGAAGAAGGTTTGGGTTGGTCGTACAAAATAATGTCACTTGCTCATACAAATATTCTTTGGAATTCCCGGGCTATGGAAGACACTGATGTTATTGACCGTTGTTGGGGATACCCTAATGTCCCATTGTTTGGAATCAGAGGGGGTATAACTTACAATCCTTGCCTAGCTTTGCGACAATTTGGTCGCGCTCGGAGAGATGGTCCCCATGAGTTACTTCTCGAGGACATTGCATTTGACTACAAGGAGGATGTTAAGGAGCACCGTCGGAGGTTTATACGAGCTTAGGGCATGGTGAACAGATCTGACCCCCAAGAGTTGGGACCAAAGACTTCCCTTCCTATGCAGCCTCATCTCCAACGGGTCCGAGCTCGTGCCCAGAAGCTTGGGATGCCCTATGAGGCTGTGTTACCAGTAATTGTGGAGCCCACTAATGAAGAGGGCATTCCTTACATGGTTCTCTATCCTTACATGCCTACTGACCCTGGGGAGCTGCAGAGGTCTTGGATTCAGCTGAAGAATGAGCGGGATACTTACTGGGAAAAGTACCATGAACAAGAAAGGAAGATTTTGAAGCTCACCAGGCAGCTCAAGGAAGAAAGAGTGATCAATGACTACATCGGCACAAAGAGGAAGCGTCCATGGGACTTTTGATTTTGCTTTTTCCAGTTTTAGATCTTGTTTTATTTACTTCTTTGTAACGCCTTAAAGGCATTGTTGAACCTTTCAAAGTTAATCTAATAAAGTTTTGTTCATTTTTGGTTTACAAATTTAAATATCCCAAAGTCTTTGAAATCATTACATGCGCATCCCATTATCATGCACATCATTACAGGTACCCTTACAGGTTTCTCATCTTCTTCGCTGTTTATTTCAGCAGAAATGTCTTCCGATCAAGCCATCAAAGATCTCCAGGCACATAACTCCCAATTCCAACAAATGTTCTTAAGTCTGGCTAAAGGGCAAGAGGATCTGAAGACCCTTATTCTGAAAGAGAAGAAGAAAAAGAAGAAGATCGGTATTCTGAACATGGGTAGAAGATTCGGAGAAAGTATAAGACAATCAGCTGATCTGACCTCCTCATCCAAGGACGGGGAAAGCCAAGAAAGAACGAAGGACCCTAGTCCTGCAGTTTCCGATAATGATATGGATTACAACGATGAACAATATCCTCCTGCTGAGGATAGGTACAAGCAGTTAGAAGACCGTCTGAGTGCTATGGAGATTCAGAAGATCCTTGGTTTGGATTTCGGAGAACTAGGACTAGTATCGGGAGTGGTAATCCCTCATAAGTTCAAAGCTCCGGTTTTTTCTAAGTACAACGAAGTATCCTGTCCAAAACTCCATCTCCGCTCGTATGTCAGGAAAATTCAACCCCACACTGCTGATAGAAATTTGTGGGTGCATTTCTTTCAATATTGTCTGTCAGGGACTCAGCTTGAATGGTTCTACTAGTTGGAAGGAGCCAGTGTCCGAAACTGGGAGGACCTTGCTGCTGCTTACTACAAGCAGTATCAGTACAACACCGACCTTGCTCCCACTCGTACTCAGCTCTAGGGTATGTCTACGGGTGCAAGTGAAGGTTTTAAGGATTATGCTCAAAAGTGGAGAGACTTGGCTGGAAGAGTCCAACCCCCTTTGTCTGATAGGGAGTTGGTTGACATGTTTTTAGGGATGTTATCTGGTCCATTCTTCAATCACTTGATCGACAGTTCGTCATATGGGTTTACTGAGTTGATTTTGACTAAAGAGAGAGTAGAAGCTGGTATCCGAAGTGGTATGATACATAAGGATGATTCGTCCAGTGCAGCAAAGAAGCCTTTCACCGGTAAGAAGGAAGCTAGTGCAGTCTACGGCCCGAGGGGCCAAAGCAGACCTGAACACCGTCAAACAGTAAATGCTGTAGTGATACCAAGACCCGCAGTTGCTCCACAACGCAACAATCAACAAAGGGTGTAAAGACCGCAATGGCAGTTTACCCGCATCAACATGACTTTGGCTGAAGTTATGCCTCATCTGTTAAAATCCAACTTGGCAACTTTGAAAGAGGCTCCCAAGAATCCAAACACTTCTTCTCCTAGATACAATCCCAACGCGCGATGCGCCTACCATTCAGAGAGTCTTGGCCACGACACAAGCGATTGATGGGCTTTGAGGAATAAAGTGCAAGATTTGCTGGAAGCTAAAGAGATAGAGTTTGATGCTCCGAAAAAGCCAAACGTCATAACTGCTCCTATGCCCAAACATGGTTATGGAATTAATGCTATGGACACCAATTCGTTTGTGACCTTTGTGGAAGAAATCTCTACCTCTCTGATGACTGTTAAGAAGACCTTGTTGTTGGTCGGTTTATTTCCGGGCTGTGGTGAAGGTTGCCCCATGTGTGCGATTATGCCTTCCAGTTGTTGTTTATTGAAATCAGGTGTTCAACGCCTGATGGATAATAAAGAAATTTTGTTTAAGAAGACTATGACGATGTTTGTTCCAAATGAAGATGTTGCCATTATCACCATTTCCGCCAATCCTTCCAAGGTTTCCTCGAGAAAACCTGTTAGGGTTACACCTGTTCCAAGAATCGCTTTGTTAATAATCACCGCTCCGGGTCCCATCCCATATACCTCAGACAAGGCTATCCCATGGCATTACGGTGCTGATGTATATTACCGTGGTGTTAAACAAGATCTGGGGACTAAAGAAGCCGATACGGATGTCAATAATATTGTTGGGGCTAGCAAGGTCACCAGAAGTGGAAGACTCTTTTCTCCTAAGATTTTCCCTCCGACTGTCCACGAACCTGTTGTCATTACGTCTGCTAGTACGTCAACTACTCCCCAGTTCCTATTCCGGTTATCACCCCTGTCGCCGAGCCATCTGGGACTCGGGGAAAAGAAATCATAGGTGAGCCTGCCCGGACGGAGGCACCTAAGAAGATCATTGTAGAAACCTCTAAATAAGAGATAGAGGAAATATTGAAGATTATCAAGAAGAGAGACTACAATGTGGTCGAGCAACTGGGGTAGACCCCATCAAAGATCTCCATGTTGTCCTTGTTGTTGTGTTCTGAAGCCCATGTGAAGGCTTTGATTGAGTTTCTCAAGACTGCGCATGTGCCGCAGGAAACTTCTACAGATCAGTTTAAAGATTGTGTGGCTAGCCTGACTGCTGACAATGGGCTAGGGTTTTCAGATGCGGATCTGACTGCTAAGTGGAGAAATCATAATGATGCTTTGCATGTCTCGATCGAGTGCAGGGGTACCACTATGGCCCACGTGCTGGTAGATACCGGATCTTGGTTGAATGGTCTTCCAAAGAAAGTGTTAGACCGTCTAGATTGTGAAGGTTTGATTCTAAAGCCGAGTAACATTGTAGTAAGGGCTTTTGATGGATCAAAAAGAGTGGTGCACGGGGAGGTGTACATCCCTGTCAAGTGGGTTCTCAGACCTTTGGGTCCACCTTCTACGTAATGGATATCAAGCCATTATATTCTTGCTTGCTGGGTCGTCCTTGGATTCATAAGGCTGGGGCAGTTACTTCCACGCTCCATCAAATGCTGAAATATTCGGTGAAGGGAAAGATTGTCACGGTACGAGGCGAAGAGGAGTATATGGTGAGTCATCTCAATTCCTTCTACTACGTGGAGATGTACGGGGAGTTCATAGAAACTCCTTGTCAGAATTTCGAAGAGGTCCCTCAGATTTTTGCGTCAACTGAAATCACTACCAACAAACCTCCATTGAAGATGGCTTCTCTCAAAGACGCCAGAGCTATAATTGATGAAGGTGGGTGTACCAATTGGGGTCAGCTCCCTGATTTCACTCACAAAATTGACAAATTTGGTTTGGGCTTTACTACAGGGGCTCAAAGGGCTGTTAGGAGCACACGGATTGGAAGACCTCCTCTACACATCAACAATCTAGGAGTTAATGCAATTGAGGACAGTGAAGAGGATTCAGACATCGACAGCTGGATCTACCCAACAACCAACGGTGGATCAAATAACTGGACGACGAAGGACTTAATACATGTTTCTTTTATTCTACAGTAATTAACTTTTGTTTTTAAGATTTGTAATAAACAGTTTGAAACTTTATGGCCCGGTGCCTTGCCCGAGGCACCTTGGCTTTGCTTGTGAGGGCTTACTATTTGTCATTTCATATATCATTAATAAAACATTGGACGTTCCTTGCATTACAAATTTTGCGCTCCTTGTTTTTCTTTTCTGTCTCTCACTTTATCAAAACAACTATTCTCTTACACACACTCACGTATCATAATGCAAATCCATATCCACTCTGGATCCCATTGATAATAGTTCTGCTACTGCCAGTTATGACTTCGAAAATCCGATCAACCAAGTCGAGGACGAAGGTGAGGATGATTGTGAGGTTCCTGGAGAAGTTGCTAGACTATTACAGCAGGAGGAAAAAGCCATACAACCTCATGAATAGCCAGTTAAATCAGTGAATTTGGGTACATAGGAAGACTGGAAAGAGGTCAAGATAGGTGTGAATCTGGAGCCTAGTGTCAAACAACGGTTAATACAGATGTTACACGACTACGTTGAGATCTTCGCCTGGTCCTATGAAGATATGCCTGGTTTGGACACTGATATTGTGGTACACCGCCTGCCGACCAAAGAAGACTGCCCTCCGGTAAAGCAGAAGGTTCGCTGTATGCGCCCCGGAATGTCAGAGAAAATCAAGGCAGAAGTTATAAAACAGTTCGACGCAGGGTTCTTAACTGTCACTTCCTATCCATAGTGGGTTTCCAACATTGTTCTAGTACCTAAGAAGGACGGTAAGGTACAGATGTGTGTGGACTATAGAGATCTGAACAGAGCAAGCCCCAAGGATGATTTCCCGCTTCCTCACATTGATGTTTTGGTCGACAACACCGCGTAGCATAAGATCTTCTTCTTCATGGAAGGTTTTTCTAGCTATAACCAGATCAAGATGGCTCCTGAAGACATGGAGAAGACAACCTTCGTTACGCAGTGGGGCATCTTCTGTTACAAGGTAATGCCTTTTGGATTGAATAATGCTGGAGAAACTTATCAACACGCCATGGTCGCTTTATTCTACGACATGATTCACCACGAGATCGAGGTTTATGTTGATGACATGATAGCTAGGTCCTAGACCAAGGAAGAGCACCTTGATCATCTCCAGAAACTGTTTGATAGGTTGAAGACGTATAAGTTAAGGTTGAACCCGAACAAGTGTACCTTTGGGGTAAGGTCTGGTAAACTTCTAGGTTTCGTTGTCAGTGACAAAGGTATTCAGATGGACCCTGCAAAGGTAAAAGCCATACAAGAGATGCCGGCTCCCCACATAGAAAAAGAAGTTAGAGGTTTTTGGGACGCCTGAATTACATTGCCAGATTCATTTCACATCTGACTGCCACTTGTGAGCCAATCTTCAAGCTTCTGAAGAAATATCAAGTGGTAAAGTGGAATGACGAATGCCAGACCTCTTTCGAAAGAATCAAGGAATACCTTCAAGAGCCACCAATTATGATGCCTCCAGTTGAAGGAAGACCCTTGATATTATACTTAACAGTATTAGACAATTCAATGGGGTGTGTGCTGGGGCAGCATGACGAGTCTGGCCGAAAAGAGCACGCTATTTACTACCTTAGCAAAAAGTTTACCAACTGTGAGACCCGATACTCATTGCTCGAGAAAACTTGTTACACTTTGGCATGGGCTGCTCGCCGGCTGAGACAGTATATGCTGACTCACACTACCTTGTTGATATCGAAGATGGATCCAATCAAATATATTTTCGAGAAGCCCGCTCTCTCCGGAAGGATAGCAAGATGGAAGATGATCCTAACCGAGTACGATATCCAATACACAACCCAAAAAGCAATCAAGGGGAGTGTATTGGTGGATCATCTGGCACATCAGGCCGTGAATGACTACCAGTCTATGAATTTCGAGTTCCCGGATGAAAATATCATGTTGGTGACCGACTGCAAAGAACCTGGACCGGATGAAGGATCCGAGGAGGGATCCCGATGGTCTATGTATTTTGATGGAGCCTCAAATGCATTGGGAAATGGAATTGGTGCCGTAATCATATCTCCTGAAGGCTGTCATACTCCGTTCACCGCCCGATTATGTTTTAATTGCACCAACAATATGGCGGAGTATGAAGCATGCATCATGGGTCTTCGAGCTGCTATTGACCTCAGGAATAAGTTCTTGAGTGTATTCGGAGATTCCGCTCTGGTAATAAGTCAGATCAAAGGCGAGTGGGATACGAAGCACCTGAATCTTATTCCTTACAAAGAGTATGTACTGACATTGCTCCCACACTTCGAGGAGATAACCTTTGAACATTTCCCCAGAGAAGATAACTAGTTAGCAGACGCGCTAGCTACTATGTCTTCTATGTTCAAAGTGAGGTGGGACAATGAAGCTCCCCAGATTACCATTGAGAGGTTGGATAAACCTGCACATTGCTGTGACATTGAGACTGAAGAGGTATCAGATAAACCCTGGTTTCACGAGGTAAAGAGGTATCTTGAGGCTCAAGAATACCCCGAGGGGGAATCTGTTAATGATAAGAAGTTTCTGAGAAGGTTCGCTGCGAAGTTCTTCATCATTAACGGAATCCTTTACAAGCATAACCATGATTCAACCTTACTGCGGTGAGTAAACAAGGGTGAGGCAGAAAGGATCATGGCAGGGTTACATGAAGGTACCTTCAGAACTCATTCCAGTGGACATACTATGGCGAAGAAAATCCTACGAGCAGGATATTACTGGTCCACTATGGAAGCCGATTGTTATCAGCACTCTCGAACCTGTCATAAGTGCCAAGTCTATGCTGATAAGGTGCATATACCTCCAGTTCCACTTAATGTTTTGATAGCTCCTTGGCCCTTTGCAATGTGGGGCATCGACATGATCGGCGAGATCAGACCTACTGCGTCCAACGGCCATCGCTTCATTCTGGTAGCAATTGATTATTTCACAAAGTGGGTTGAGGCAGCTTCCTTTGCTACAGTAAACAAGAACGTCGTGGCACGGTTTATCTGACACAATTTAATCTACCGATATGGTATACCAGAGAGGATCATTACTGACAATGGTACAAATCTCAACAATACAATGATCACCTAACTCTGTAGACAGTTCAAGATACAGCATCATAACTCTTCTCCCTACTGGATGAAGATGAATTGGGCTGTTGAAGCGGCTAACAAGAACATCAAGAAGATTGTGCAGAAGATGACAATGACATATAAAGAATGGCACGAGATGTTACCATTCGCCCTTCATGGGTACCGTACCTCAGCACGAACGTCGACAGGGGCAACACCCTATTCTTTGGTGTACGACATGGAGGCAGTCCTACCCATCGAAGTTCAGATACCCTCTCTCAGGATTATGAAGGATGCGGGTTTGAACGAAGATGACAGGATCCAAACCCGACTTGATCAGCTGAATCTAATCGATGAAAAGAGACTTACTGGTATCTGTCATGGTCAGACGTATCAAAAGCGAATGATCAAGGCCTTTAACAAGAAAGTCAGACATCAAGAATATCAAGTCAGGGATCTAGTGATCAAACACATCATACTACCGCAAGGTGATCCCAGGGGAAAATGGACCCCTACGTACGAAGGGCCATTTATGGTTAAGAACATTTTCTCGGGAGGAGCTATGATTCTAACCACCATGGATGGTGACGACCTTCCTCACCCTGTCAATGCAGACATAATAAAAAAATACTACGCGTAATCAAAGACCCGCTAGGTTGACTGGCCTAGGCAAAAATTAGGGCTTCCCGACGAACCAAAAGGGTTCGGGCAAAAGTAAGGGATGAAAATGAAAAAATATGTACACCCGACAAGTCGAAAACCCGAAAGGGAGGCTTGGGAAAAAAAGGGTATCCCGGTGGACTGAAAACCCGAAAGGGCGGTCCAGGCAAAAATTAGGGATCGAAGTGTAACACTATGTCTCATTGGATCATCTTGCAACCGGATCTCGGTATCAGCTACCAAGCTCAGACGACGCCAATCAATCTGATCCATCTTCCACCAAGTAGCAAAGTGACAAGACGCTTGAAGATATAAAGGCAATAGCAGAGTTGGAACCCAATGGGATTTGTTTCACGTAGATGTTTTTTCTTTCTGTGACACAAATTGTAATTTCTATATTTTGGCGGCAATATCTTACTAGGACGTCAGCCTCTTTGTACAAAACGCCTATTATAGGCCAACTTCAAAAATCAATACAATTCATTTTCACAAGAAATTCCAAATCATTTTTCTTTTTCTGTTTTGTTTTGCAAGAACGTCCAACGATTCATTTTTGATATATGCATTTGAAAATAATTGCTGCTCATAAAAATTTACATGAGAAACAAAAGACGATTACTCGTAATTCCGGGAATAGGGACAAACAAGAAGTGCCCAAACCCTACATTTACTCTACCCATCAGGTACTGGGATAGAGCCAACTTTAGAATATGAGCAGTGGTATCTATATTCCCCACAGAATAAAAAGTATCCAAAGACAGTGGTGTTAGCTTTCCAAAACAGGACATGACTCTCCCTAGCTGAGGTTCACAATTGCGAGTGAGTCAGTAAATTATTCCCCAAGCAGAGTTTATTTCTCTCACAAGCAGAAATTCAATCTCCCACATAATTCATCATCACCAGTAACGGTAATTTATCCCCAACACAGTCATCTTTGTTCACCATCCCCGACAGAGGGGGAGGAACTATGATTTTCATGACATGTGCGTGCATCACACATAACATAGTCTCATTTATTTTGAGAACGTCATTACACATTGCATCTCATGCATCGCATATAACTAACCCTGTATTTCTTTCAGGAAAGACATTATTGTCAACAATTTCCAGTAGGTCCACGATCAATACTCAAAGCTAAACAGAGTAATCATCGGCAACAAATGCAACCTTATCCAGGTTCCTTCTCACAGCCCTATTATCCAGGCTTTCATCTCTAAGTAACCTTACTACCCAGGTTCCTTCTCACAGCCCTACTATCCAGGTTTTCATCTCGAAGTAACCCTACTACCCAGGTTCCTTCTCATAACCCTACTATCCAGGCTTTCATCTTGAAGTAACCCTACTACCCAGGTTCCTTCTCACAGCCCTACTATCCAGGCTTTCATCTTGAAGTAACCCTACTACCCAGGTTCCTTCTCACAGCCCTACTATCCAGGCTTTCATCTCGAAGTAACTCTACTATCCAGGTTCCTTCTCACATCCCTACTGCCCAGGATTTCATACTGAAGTAACCCAACTATCCAGGTTCCTTCTCATAACTTTACTATTCGGGTTCTTCCTCCCTTATCCCCAAACAACGGCCCACAACACTGTAAGACCTGGACCCAATCAAACACAATTGATTTCACGTTCCCCCAGTAAGTCACGGTGCAGTATATACCCCGACTAAACATACAGTTCACTTCCGTTTCCCAAACCGGAATTATTCCCCAGTAGAATAATGGACAACCGAAGCTCCTAAAAACTCTACTTCTCCCAAGACAGAGACCAGCATTCCCCCACGAAGTCCTCCTCAACAACAGGTATACAGGTTCTCATAAAGGAATCTCTTGTGTGATCGACACCCCTTCATATGGCATCTTTAAGCCCATCTTCTGTCATCAACTTCCAAATGGCATCTATAAGCCTGTTCTCGATATCGCAAGTCAAGTATCACTTCACGCGAGTGCAAATTTCTGGGCACTCTAGTGTTCAATCATCTTCCACCTTCAGATCACGAAAGGCGGACGAGCCAATCTACATCCTCAGGTTTAAGAAGATTGAACAGGGGCAGCTGTTGTACCCCAAAATTTACCCTCTCATATTTCTCAATACATGTCAAGTGAGGTCCTCAAATTGCTCAAGGAAGTCCAAGAGTTGACCAAACAAACTCTCTCATAAGCTAGTCTACCTCAAATTAGGGTTTCATTTTGCATCAAGATGTTTGAGTCCAAAGGATTCCAAATGCTCACCATTGTCCTAACATGTTCTCAAGATCATTCATGTCAAGTTTCAAGCCTTGAAGAAGAAGTTTGCTCAACCAATTGCTCAAAGGCCTGGAAATCGACTGTGCTAGGTCAAAGGTCAACTGTAGCCCACATACAGTCAAACTTCAAGATTTTTGGCCAACACCCTCATTTTGAAGTAACATTCATCATTTGATCAAGGATTGATCATGATTCCTCAAGGATTGCTCATAATTCATCAAAACCCAAAAGTTGCTTAACTAGGGTTTTGCAAGAAAAGTCAACTCAAATTTGACCAAGCACAACTTTCTCATACTTTATAAAAAATGACCCATCCAAAGCTCATTTTGAAGATGATGCAATTCCCTACAATTCATCTTCAACTCCCAAGTTCAAAATATGCATTCACAAGAAGATATGAATTTGGACATCGTAGGTCATTTTGAAAAGTCAACAAAAACACCTTTTGGGTCAAGGCTTCATACATGAACATGGAAGACTCAATTGAGATGGGACTAAAAAGGTTTGCTTAAAGGACATCCTAAGCTTTATAAGAAGTCCAAGAACACCTCTCTAGGGTCAAAATTGAGAGAGTTATGCATTGACCAAGTTGACCTTTTTTGCAAAATTGCCAAAAGTAAAAAATGCTCAAATTTGCATTTCTTGCTAAGTGGGCCCAACTTTTTATGTTTGCACTTCACTTATAACCTGGTCCACGACCCAAATGTGCACTCACATGTTATTTGCTTCATTATTTATTTTATTTTTATTTTTTATTGATTAAAATTTTAATTAAATCAAATAATTGGTAAATAATAGCAAAGATTTGTTTTGATTGGATTTTTGGACATAATCACAAGCTCATAATGCTGGCATATCAGAATCAAATCATATCAATGGTAATTGGTACAAGAAAGGCACGATTGACATGAAAATATAAATATATCCTATGCGTTAAAAATCAAATCAAATCTTGGATAAATGCAAAGATTTAATCCAAGTTTGTTAACCTAGTTCATACTAGGTTATATAAGAAAGGTTTGCAGATCAAAGAAAGGGGTTGGAGGCGTGAAACTGCCAGGAAAGAAACTCAGAATTCTTGATAAAAAGTGGGATCCAAATTCTGGAATAGAAGGCTAATCAAGGAGTTTCAATTCTAGAAATCAATTCCTGGGCGTTTCAGGAAGCATTCCCAATCATTTACCGGCGTTAGAACATCAAGAACCTCCTCCAATCATTCACATGGTTTGCACAATTATTCAAATTTGATTACTGTAATCCTTGCATGTTCTGCGTGTTTAATTTGCATATTTGTATTCATCATCATGTTTGCAATGTTTATGGATAGTTTGATTTGAGTTACAGTGCAGGAATAAGCTTTTGCCATTGTTAGGGTTTCGTGCTCCAATTTGGGGCTTTAGTTTGCAAGCGAAATTAGACAGGATAATGGGTACCATGATGATCAGAATTTTAAACCCAACTGATCCATGGTCCCCAATTTAATTTATATTACGTGTGCTTGATTTTTGAATGACACAGGTTTCAGCTACAGACCAACATCTATGGGTAAAAGAATCAGAACATAAAACGACGGTTCCTTGGAAGAAGACAACAGTGTGTCACAACCTGATTGACTGATTCAAATTCTGGCGCATTATTCTGGCCAGAAACCTGTTGTTCTGATATATTGTTTGTTTTTATTGTACTAACAAATTAACATCCGACATAGTTGGTCAGAAGAAGGAAGTCAGAAGCTCATTGTTCTGGGTCCGATCCTAGGCGTGAGCTTTTGGTATTTTCCCCTTTGTTTTCACCAGATCCAGCACGTGCACCTTCTGAGGACCATCACCTTCTGGATCCATCAGCCAAAATCAAATCCAATGCATCTTACCTTCTGTGGTTCAGCATCTTCTGGATCCACTAGCCAAGACCAGATCCAGCGCATCATCCTTCTAGAACCATCAGCCAGAATCAGATCCAGCATGCACACCTTCTGAGGACCATCACCTTCTGGATCCATTAGCCAGAATCAGACCCAGCGCACCTCATCTTCTAGACCATCATCTTCTGGATCCACCTCCATTCAGATCCCTGACAGCAGGTCCTTGGGTTATTTCTTTTTTTTTCTTTCTTTAAATTATTCTACTTTTTTTATCAACACCAAAATTTTTTTTTTTAAATTAACAAATCAAAAAAATCACAAAAAAAGACTTATTTTCTTAATAAATATTATTTTTACTTAATTAGTTTAATTAATTTAGGGCAACTTTAATTTCTTTCATTATTAAAAGCAATTAGAAATTAGGTTTAATTAATTTGTGATTTAATTGTTTCTTTCTCAAATAAAAGTTCACAAAAATTTCTTTCTCTCAATTAGGGTTTTAATTTATTAATTACCGTCCTCGTATTTAATTCGCCACACGCTTGTTAATTATTTGGCCATTATTTTGTAACTGTTCAGGGTTTGTAATAGTTAATCTAGGTTTTTTTTCTTTATTTATCGCTTTTTCCCGGGTTTTTGGCTATGTAATTAATCCCCTTCCCGAAGCCTTGTAATAGCGTAGATTTACTTTCTCGCATCTTAATTCCCGCAAATATTTAATTGTCTAGATGTATGTTAATAGGGTTGTATGACAAGAATGCATGACAAATTAATACGTTTAGAAAACCCTAATGTGCAAAGATTAAATAACTGAAAACAAATCACTCGCACATATCACTCTTAGGGTATACCCTCACTTCGGTTGCCTTCGGTAAACGATCATTAAGCATAGGGTGTCTTAGTGGTTTCCCTCCTGTCTAAAAAAGATCAAACGTCCCATTCGAATGTTGCCTCAAAAATGTTGCCTCGAATATGATCTTAAGACTCTAGGGTTATTACTAAGGTGTCCTAATATTGCTTTAGTGATCGTATGTCCCTTTCGAATTGACCCTTACAAACTCCAACGACGGTGCTACCTATTTCTTAAATAGTAGGATAGCGTTGTCTAAAGGAAACAAGAATAGAAATAATATTTTTTCGAGTAGGTAGATGCTAGTAGGTACTTGCTCAAATCAAAACTTTTCACACTTACACTTTTTAAACAAATTTTCAAAACAACTTCGTCACACCTTTGAGGACTGATACAAGGGTTATCACGAAGTCAAACTATTTCAAAATAAAGCACACACACAAGGAATTTATAAAAGATGAGCAAGTACCTAAGAGCCCGTGGAAAACCATGGATAGAAAGGGTGCTAACACCTTCCCTTTCTATAATATACCCCCCGTACTCAGAAATATCTCGAAAAAGGTTTTTCTGTTCTTTTTCCTTTTCCTGATTGGATAAAATAAAAGTCGGTGGCGACTCTTGCTTACCGCGACATTTTGCGAACACAAAAAGCAAAACACAAACCAGCGTCAAACAGTCGGTTCTGCCACCGTATCACACCACCTTCTTCAACCACCGCTCTGGCGTCTTTGAGAGAAATCATCTTCAGAGGAGGTTTGTTGCTGGTAGTAGTTTCAGTCGATGCCAAGATTTGGGGAACCTCTTCAAAATTCTGGCAAGGAGTCTCTATGAATTCCCCGTCCTTCTCTACGTACCTGAAGGAGTTGAGGTGGCTTACCATGTACTCTTCTTCTCCACGTACCGTGACGATCTTCCCCTTCACTGGATACTTCAACATTTGATGTAGTTTCGAAGTAACAGCCCCAACTTCATGGATCCAAGGACGACCTAACAAACAAGAGTATGATGGCCTGATGTCTATCACATAGAAAGTGGACTCAAAGGTTTGAGAGCCTATCTTGACAGGAATGTCCACCTCCCCATGCACCATTCTCTTTGACCCATCAAAAGCCCTTACCATAATGTTACTAGGCTTTAAGGTCAATCCCTCGCAATCTAGTCGGTCGAGAGCCTTCTTCGGCAGGACATTCAGTGAAGATCCAGTATCTATCAGCACATGAGCCATAGTGGTGCCTCTTCATTCGATCAAGACATGCAGATAATCATTAAACTTCCTCCCTTTCGGTGTCAATTCTGCATCTGAAAAACCCAGCCCATTGTCAACAGTTAGGCTGGCCACACATTCTTTGAATTGATCGACAAAGGTTTCTTGCGGAACACGTGCAGTCTTGAGGAATGCAATTAAAGCCTTCGCATGGGCCTCAGAGCATAATAACAGGGAAAACATGGATATCTTTGAGGGGGTCTGCCCTAGCTGCTCGACCATATTGTAGTCACTCTTTTTGATTATTTTCACTATTTCCTCTATCTCTTTCTTAGAGGCTTCTACGATAATTTTTCTAGGTGCCTCCGTCCGGGCAGGCTCACCTATAACTTCTTTGCCTCGGGTCCCCGATAACTAGACGGTGGGAGTGATAATTGGAGTAAGCACAGGAGTAGTAGTTGAAGTACCAGTAGGAATAACAACAGGCCTATTGACAGTCTTTGGGGAAATCTCGAGAGAGAAAACCCTTCCACTTCTGGTAACCTTGCTGGCCCCGACAATGTTACTGACATCAGGATCAGCCTCTTCATTCTTCAGATCTTGTTTGATGCCATGATAGTACACATCGGCACCATAATGCCAAGGGACATCTTTTTTCGAGGCGTATGGGACAGGACCAGGAAGGGTGATTATTAACTGAGCGACTCTTGGAGCAGATGTAATCCTAACAGGTCTTCTCGAGGAGACCTTGGAAGGATTGGTGGAAATGGTTAGAATGGAAACATCTTCAAACGGAACAACGAGAATCAAAGTTTTCTCGAACAAAATTTTTTTGCTGTCCATCAGGCGCTGAACACCTGACTTCAGTAAATGGAAACCAGAAGGCAGAGATGAACACATGTGGAAACCTTCACCAAAACCCGGAAATAAACCGGCAAACAACAAATTCTTCTTAACCGTCATAAGAGGAGTAGAAACTTCATCAACTAAGGTCCCAAATAGATCAGTCTCAACAACATTAACTCTACGATTGTGCTTAGGCATGGGAGCAGTTATGACATTGGGCTTTTCCGGAGAATCGAACTCAATCTCCTTGGCCTCGATTAGATCCTGTACCTTATTTCTCAGAGCCCAACAGTCATTTGTATTAGGGAGATGTTGTATTCGGATTCTTGGGAGCCTCCTTCAAGGTTGCCAAGTTGGATCTTAGTAGATGGGGTAGAACTTCAGCCAACGTCATGTTAATCCGGGTAAACTACCATTGTGGTCTTTCCACCCTTTGTTGATTGTTGCGTTGTGGAGCATCCGCAGGTCTAGGTATCATTATAGCACTTACTGTCTGACAGTGTTCAGCTCTGCTTTGGCGTCTTGGGCTATAGATGGCAATGGCTTCCTTCTTACCAGTGAAAGGCTTCTTTACCGAACTCGAAGAGGTATCTTTCTGTATCTTACCGCTCCAGATCCCAACTTCTACCCTCTCTCCAGTTAGAATCAGCTCGGTGAAACCAGCTGACGAGCTGCCGATCAAATGATTAAAGAATGGAGCAGATGGCGTCCCCATAAACATATCGACCAACTCCCTATCAGACAAAGGGGGTTGGACTCTTCCAGCCAAGTCTCTCCACTTTTGTGCATAGTCCTTAAAGCCTTCACTTTCACCCATGGACATACTCTGGAGTTGAGTACGAGTAGGAGCAAGGTCGGTGTTGTATTGATACTGCTTATAAAATGCAGCAGCCAGATCTTCCCAGTTTCGGACATTGGTTCCCTCCAGTTGGTAGAACCATTCAAGCTGAGTCCCTGACAGACTGTCTTGGAAGAAGTGAACCCATAAATTTCTATCAGCAGTGTGGGTCTGGATCTTCCTTACATAGGAACAGAGATGGAGCTTTGGGAAAGACACCCCATCGTATTTTGCAAAAACTGGAGCCTTGAACTTCCGCGGGATGACCACTCCCGACACCAATCCCAATTCTTCGAAATCCAACCCAGGTATCCTCTGGACTTCCATAGCACTCAGACGATCCTCCAACTGCTTGTACCTATCCTCAGTGGGAGGATACTTCTCATCATTGTAGTCCGTATCATTGTCAGAAACCTTAGGACTGAGGTCCTTTTCCCTTGTCTCTCTTTCTTGGTTCTCCCCTTCCTTGGATGAAGAGGTCAGATCGACTTATTGCTTTAACGGCCCCCCGAACCTTCTGTCCATATTCAGAATACCAAAGACCCTCTTCTTTTTCTTTTTCTCCTTCAGGATGAGGGCTTTCAGGTCCCCTTGCCCTTTCGCCAGATTTATGAACATCTGTTGGAATTGGGCATTTTATGCTTAAAGATCCTTGATGCTTTGTTCGGAAGACACTTATGCTGAAATAAACAGCGGAGAAGATGAGAAACCTGTTATGGTACCTGTTTATGCGATGCTATGGATGGGATGCGTATGTAATGATTCCAAGGATTCTTAAAGGCTCAGATTTGTTTAACCAAAAGAAACACGTTAATTGCATTAATAAGTTCGAATTGTTACAAAGAATGCCCTTTAGGCTTACAATTAAACAAAACAAAACTTAAAGCAAAAAGAAACTAGGTCTCCCAAGAGTGCATCCTCTTTGGTGCAATGTAGGCGTTTATATTCCTCTCCTCATGAAGTATCCTAGTGAGTTCCAGGACCTTCTTCTCGCTGGCATAGAACTGAGCTTCAAATGTGTTTCGCTCCTCTTTGAGTTTGACCCAGGACTTCTGTAACTCTTCATGACCAGTTGGAATGTCAGGATGATGAACAAGGGAAGTTGTATCTCCTTCACTAACTGGTTCCCCAGTTATTGGTAGGACAATAGGGTAAGGAATCATAAGACTTTGGGCGTGAGCTCGTACCCATCAGAGATAAGGCTCAAGAGGAATGGAATTCTTGTGCCCTAGCGTCTTGCTATCAATTTTATGCACCATGTCCCAAGCTTTTATGAACCTTTTGCAGTATCCCTGAACATTATTCTCATAGTTGAAGGCGATTCCTTGGATAAGCGTGTCATGAGGACCATCTCTTCTCGCATAACCAAACTGACGCAGTGCCAAAAAAGGGTTATAAGTGATTCCTCCCCTAATACCTAAGAGAGGGACATTAGGGAATTCACCACAGCGATTGATGATGGTAACATCTTCCGAGAACCGTGAACACCAATGAATGTTTGAATGTGTAAGGGACATCATCCTACGAGACCATTTCAAACCCTGTTCATTCTTCAAAACAGACCTGGGTAGGTGCAAAATAAACCACCTAGCCAAAAGAGGAGTGTGTTGTACCCAAAAATTTGTCCTCTCATATTTCTCAAGACATTGCAAGAATAATCTCCAAGTGGCTCAAGATTGCTCAAGAGTTGGACAGTCAAGTCATCTCCTAAGGCAGTCAATCTCAAATTAGGGTTTTGTGTTGCATCAAGGTCCTTGCATCCAAATGACCTCAAGTTCTCCCAAATGTCCTAATATGTTCTCAAGTTCATCCATGTCAAATTTCAAGCATTGCAGAGGAAGTTTGGTCAGTCAATGGCTCAATAGGCCCAAAAATCGACTATGCTAGGGCAAAAGTCAACTGTGACCCAAATATAGTCAAACTTCAAGATTTTTTCGTCAAAATTATCATTTTGAAGGATATTTCATCATTTTATCAAAGTTTAATCATGATTCATCAAGGATTGCTCAAAATTCATCAAGATTCAAAAGTTGCTAAATTAGGGTTTTGTAGGAAAAGTCAACTCAACTTTGACCAAGCATAACTTTCTCATACTTTATAAGGAATGACCCATCCAAATCTCATTTTTAAGAGGATGCAACTTCCTACAATCCATCTTCATACCCAAAGATCAATAAATTCACTCACAAGAAGTTACAAATTTGGACATTATAGGTCATTTTTGAAAGTCAACAAAAACACCTTTTTTTCCAAAGCTTATAACTTGAGCATGGAATATCAAAATGAGATAAGACAAAACGAGTTGGTTATAAGACATCTCAAGGTTTCTAAAAAGTCCAAGAACACTTCCAAAAGTTCAAAATTGAAGAAGTTATGCATTGTTGAAGTTGGGCATTTTTCCAAAATTGCCAAAAGTCAACTATCCCCAAAACATCAAATTTTGTCAAATGAGCCCACTTTTTCCCACTTGATTTGATCTTGTCACACTACACACGTGTCCTATATTCAGTCTTGTGTCCATTTATTGATTTTTCTATTTTATTTGATATTTATTGAATTAATTCATTTTAAATCAATTTAAATCCAAATAAAATCCAAATATTGATCACTTGGAATCTTTTTGATTGATATAGGTCTTAAATATCATCATGGACATAATCAAATCCGAATCAATCCATATCATGAACAAAATATTTGATTTTTGACCAATTTGGAAGCTTTTTAATGGTGAATCAAATCACATCTTCAAGCATCAATGCATAAGGATTCAGCCCAAAAAACATGACCTAATTCATTCCATATTACTTATACAAGCTAAAGGCACGAGCAAAAGGACCTAGAGGCTGCACAATCAGAAGAACAAAACTTGAAAAAAAACTTGAAAAAGCTTGTAACTGAAATCAAGCATAGAGGTGTTTTCAAGGACAAAACTCAACGTGAGTCTATTGCTGGGTCATCACTAAAGCGAAGCCAACTCAAAACCAATCCCCATACCTGTTGATCGCGCTGTAAGTCTCCTGAAAAATGCCCCTGTACTCGAAATCGTATCCTCTTATTCTTGCACTTTTTTTGACAAATCATTGACATATTCATGCTTATCGTTCCATTTAGAAACTTTCTGCATCATTTGATTGTGTTTTCATGAGCCATAGCCCTATACCTGAACCTAGGGTTTTGGAAGTTTGTTTTTGGGCGTTTTCTTTGCAGGAAAAATTGGAACCAATAATGGACATAGACGTGTTCAGGAGGAAGAGACGATCATGACTATGGTCTTGGTTTGCATTTTTATGGCTTAGAATGAATTTTAAGATGCAGCTATGGATTTAGCTGCGGATGTAAATCCGCAGGAAAAAAGAACCAGGTCTCAGTGGAGAAGACGAAGACGTGGCCTTCTCCCATTCGTTGGTTCAAATATTTCGCGCTTATTTTTTTTTATTTCAGGCATATTAACTTATTTTCCATATAATGTTTGCTACCTAATCCACTAGCAATTAAGCACGTTGGTTGAGTTGGTAAGGGCGCTAGTTCAATGATACATGGGACCTGGGTTTGAATCCCAGGTCCACCATATTGCATATTATTCTTTTTCTTCAAGAAATCCAATGCGTTTCAGGAGTTGTGGTTCATCATGCAGCCTCACCTAATCATATGCCAGATGGCCCCAGGCCATATCTGGTGGCCCAGAGTGAAAGTCCATCATATAACCTAGTCACCATGCATGCAGGGAATTCCAGAAAGTCAAACGAGGCTTGCATAAATGGGCCTCTGAATTGCTAATCTCATTCCTTCTCCAGGCCCAAAACCCCCTTTGGTTATTTCTTTTTCTTTTTCTTTTTCTTTATTGATTTTATTGTTATTATTTTTATTATTTAAATCACTAACCAATTAAAATCTTTTTCTCATAAAATAAAAATAAAACAAAAATATATTTTATTTATTAAAATTAAATTCATCACTTTATTTTTGTAAATAAATATTAATTCAATTAATTTAGCTTTAATTAGGTATAACTTTTAATATTTTTGCAATAATTAAAATTAATTTAGATAATTAGGTTTTTATTAACATTAATCAAATTTGTTTTTATTTCTTTAAATATCCAAGAAAATCCAAAAATATCTTTTTTTTTAATTAATTAATTTATTTATTTAATTAACTTAGTTTATTTCCTTTTAATTCAAAAAATAACAAAAAAAATTCTTTCTTTAATAAAAAAAAAGGGTCAAAACCCTAGAATGCGCCCGATTCAATTTTCTCGCACGCGATCCATTTTACCATATTGATGTAATTGTTTCCCGGAATGTAATAGATTTAATTAGGACTATTTAACTTATTTTATCGCTTTATTTTACTTTCCGCATTTTAATTTCAAGGGTTGTTTTTGGCGATGTAAATACCCGACGCCTTATAATAGTTAGATTCAATTTCCGCAATTTAATTTTCGCAAATCATTAACCGTTAGATGTTTGATAATAGGGAATGCATGACAAGATCAAATCTTTAACCTAAAATCAACATAGATAACCATTGACATGTACAAAGATAAAATTAACCGAAATAACACACTCGCACATGCGCACTCTTAGGGTACACCTCACTTGGTTGCCTTTGAACGTGGTCATTGAGTATAGGAAGTTTTAGAGGTCTCCCTCTTGTCCAAAGATCATATTCGCCTCGAAACAGTTGCCTCGGAAAAATGATCTAAGACATTAGGGTTACCACTAAGGCGTCCTAACATTGCTTTAGTGACCACACGTTCCTTAATTGAATTGACCTTTAAAACTCCAACGACGGTGCTACCTACTCATTCATAGTGGGATAGCATTGTCTAAAGGAAGATAGCATAGAACGATTCCTTTTTCGAGTAGGTAGATGGTTCTTAGATACTTGCTCTTTCAAAAAACAAAAACTTTTCGCACTTACACTCCTTTTCAAACAAAAACTTCTTCAAACCCACAAACACAAAGAAAAGCAAATTTTGAAAACAATATGAGCAAGTACCTAAGAGCCCGTGGATAACCACATATATAAAGGGTGCTAACACCTTCCCTTTCTATAATCTACCCCCCGAACCCGAGAAATATCTCGAAAAAGGAATTTTTCTATGCTTTTTCCTTTCCTTGTTGGATAAAATAAAAGTCGGTGGCGACTCTTACTTACCGCGACATTTTGCGAAAACAAACGCAAAACACAAACCAGCATTCTAAGAAACAGTCAGTTCTTCCCACCATATCACAGAACTGGCGACTCTGCTGGGGAAACTTAATAAGTGGGGGTGTACCTTAGGAATAGTTCATAATGTTTTCAATTGCTTGACTTGTATGCTTTATATTTGTGGGCTTGTATCGGAGTTACTATAGATCCTAACCCAGATCTAGGGGATACCCTTTAGGTAAGTAGCAATAAACTGTGAGGGAACTGTACGGTGTAGACCGATACGGTTGAAGCAGTAGCTACGTTGGTGTGGCACTTTAGTATGTACCGATATCCCTTGTGGCACAACGAGGAGAATATGGGTCTGCTAAGGGGTCATTAAGCACCAACTTGGCCATAGAATAGTAGAAGTATGCTACACTCATTGAGACCAAACTCTCGCGATGATTCTGGCCGCAAGAAAAGGTTGCTAAACTGGAATTATGACCGATCGAGGGTGGTCAGTGATATTGAGATCCTCTAGAACCCGGTTACTATTTCTAGGACAGGTTAAACCAACTAAACTGAAAGAGGGTAATACCTAAACTCCATGCCAGCCTAAACTTAAGGCTGTTTGTGTGACTTGTGTGCCTTCAAACTTGAACTACTTGCACATTCTTGCCATCTGACAACATGAGTTCCTTGCAGGTTTTGTTTACAGTCCTTATCCAATAATTTGGATTTATTGCAGGGTTTACTTACATCACTTCACACTTTTGCTTAAACGCATAGCATACACATCATAACATCATGCCTTAACATTTCCTTAACCATTTCAAGGATCTCAAGGGTTTGTGATGCAGGTTATGGTAAATCAAATGTCTAGCAAGGGGCAAAGGGGATTTATTTTCCTCTAGCCAAGGTTGTCTAGAAATCAAAACACGATAACTTGAGTCAGGGGCTATGACCCACTCGATATGGTGAGCTTGACTCTTGAAGAAAGATTCTCAACGATACGAAGTTCCTTCAATCAAAGCTACAAGATTCAAATTCTAACAGTTTCTTGTTTACCCCGTGAGATCCTTGAAAACATTGCATACATATATCATACATATCATTGCATAACAGGTCTCTCATGTTCTCGCTGTTTATTTTAGCAATGGCTTTCCAACAAGACAACAAAGATCTTCAAATTCGAGAAACCCAGTTCAGAGAAATCTTCCTAAACCTATCCAAGGGGCAGGGAGAGTTGAAAACACTCCTCGTTGGAAACTTGGTCAAGAAAAGTCCTGAAGACAATAAGGACGAACGGCTGGAACAACTGCAAGCTGAGTTCAGTGCCATGAAAACCCAGATGTTGGGGCAGATGGCTCTTATCCAAGGCTTAGCTCGGGAACAAGAAGAGCTGAGAACCATTATCAACCAGCTTCATCAAGACAGATACAACAACATGAAGCAAACAGTCGGGGCCGGAGGCCAAGTCATTGATCAGCTTCCGAGAAGTCAAAGGTTTAGTTTGATGAAGAATAGACCTCTCCAAGTTTCTACTACCTCACAGGTCCAACAACAACCTTGCCATAAACAACGGGTTAATCAGAGTAAGCTAAATATGCCCAAGAGACAATTTACCAAGCTCAACATGTCGCTGTCTCAGGCTTTACAACATCTGTTGAGATTGAATCTGGTGACGTTAAGGGACCCTCCTAAGAATCCCAACATATCCTCCCCAAGGTACAATCCTGATGCAAGGTGTGCATATCACTCCAACAGCCCGGGGCATGATACTAACATATGTTGGGCGTTGAGTAACAAAATTCAAGACCTAATTGATGAAGGAGCATTGGAACTCACACAAGACGGTTAGATTGAATTCTTTTGCCATCACCCCAAGGTTCACCATTTGAAGTGACAAGTACTGCGACGAGAAGACTTTTTGTTCATTAGAATTTTCAAGTTGTAATTTTCTTTTGATTGTTCAAACATTTATTCATGTCAAACTTTATTACTTTATCAATGCATTGCATATGTCTGTTTTGAATCAATCCATTCGTATTTCACTATATTCAAATTGCTTTCATTTGTTGTGATGATCAACTCTCGATTAAAAAATTCTAAGCCTTTAAAGGGAGGATGACGAAAATGATATCAAAATCTCTACAGTATGCTTTTGAACAGACTCGCTGACGAGGTACAAGCATTGTTTCAAATCCTAAACAGTGAAGTTATAAGGAAGATAATCCATAGTCAACCCCTTTGAGCCAAAGAAGTTGGAGTTTTTCGTTTCACAAATTAAAACCCGTAATTATAACCTGGGGCAGGGTAGTTTTCTCAGTTAATCCAGGTGCACAATGAATGGCATCAAAGAAGTCCTTCCGAAACAAAAGACGGTGATGGTTCCATATAATTGTAAGAACATGCAGTCATTATCTCTCAAAATAAAAGCCCATCAAGTCAAAACCTATGAAGGAGACTTACAAAACTGGGGCATCCCGCTGACTGTAATTACAAAAGAAATAGTTCAGGCAAAAGACAGGGATAATAAAATCAAAAAGAAAGAGGTCCTGCAAACTCTCAACAAAATGACTGCCTGTTCAAAATAAATTGTCAGTATCCGAACCATCACTGGCATGTCAGAGCAAAGACTCAAACAAGATCTAATGCACGATTAGCTGAGTTTAGGATCGAAGAACATCACGAAGAACAGGTGGGTACAAATAAAATTTGAGCCTTTATGCTTTGTTTCTTAAACCGTGAACCATGCCACGATATAACCCTTAAAAGTCCTAGCTGAAGCATGGGTTAGTTCGAAAGCATACTGTTACAAAAGGTATCCTGACTCCTGTAGGGCTTGCTGTAAATCCTGAGTTGACGTCACATTTTACAAAAATTTCCTATCTTACTGAAAAAATGCATTTTCAAAAACTTCAAGACAGAAATAAGCTTTGCATTCTTAAAATAACATTGTTTGCATATGACTATTTGTTCAAACAGCAGAGAAGTTCGCACGAAGAATATCTAGTGAACAAAAACCTTCTCAATAAAAAGGATCACCTCAAGTGGAAAAACACTTCTAATCAAGGGGCACGGCATTATCATTGTCCATCATCTGGGGAAGTCAAGTCAAGATTCAAGGAATATCTCAAAATGCCAAATAGCCAGGGGCAAATCTCCATCTGAATTAATTGGGGCATTGGACATGAATTCTAGCAACGAATCTTGCATGATCAAACGAAGATCTTCTGGTAGTATGGCAACACAACACTACCGACAGTGACACCTCCCTACGTCCTGAGAGCGTGGACATAGTCAAAAAAGTACTACGCATAATCAAAGACCCGCTAGGTTGACTAGCCTAGGAAAAAATAAGGGCTTCCCGGCGAACCAAAAGGGTTCGGGCAAAAATTAGGGATGAGAATGAAAAATTGTACACCCGGCAAGTCGAAAACCTGAAAAGGCGGCTTGGGTAAAAAAGGGTATCCAGGTGAACTGAAAACCCGAAAGGGCGGTCCAGGCAAAAATTAGGGATCAAAGCGTACGACTATGTCTCGTCATCTCGTCACTGGCTTACCAGAAGAAGACTTGTCATTTTGACCAAAAGATGTCAAGCACCTCATAGGTGGGGATAATACTCGATCCACAAGGCCTCCGCAGGAACCTTCTCCCGCAGATACAGGGGAAAAAAGTCTCGATGCGAAGTCATTGTCATATCCTCAGCCCACGTCCCAGTAACATTTACACTCCCCGCAGAGTAAGGCAGTAATGATAGCTCTCCCCAGCTGAGACTTGCAACTGTGAATGAATGAATCAGTAATATTCTCCCCCAAGTAGAGTTTATCTACCATCAACACTGAAAAGGCTTAATATCCCCGGCAGTCTTAATATTCCCCAGCGGGGTATAAGAATATTCCCCGACAGAATACAAGATATTCCCAGTGGAGTCAATATTTCCCCAACGCAATCTGGAAAAAAATTCCCCAACGGAGTTGAAGCATCATCCCCAGTAGACTATGGAAGTTTATCCCCAGCAGAGTACAAAATAAATCTCCCCAGCCAAGTTCAAAGGATCATTCCCAACAGAATTCAGAAAATTATCCCCACAAAAGCCTAACAGGGTTACCCCTAGCAAGTCACAACTGAAAGATCATCCCCCAGCGAAGTTCTTTCCTTTCACAAACAGGAATGCAATCCTCAACGGATTCGGTATCACCGGCAACGGTAATCCATCCCCGGTGGAGTTTATCAGTGGAGTCCTCAACAGAATATCTCTTCCCCACAGAGTAATCTCCTCATCAGTTTATTCCCCAACGGAGTTCTCTTCTCCTGCAGGTTTATTACCTTCGTTCATCATCCCTAGCGGAAACGAAGAATTCAACTCTACTTTCCAGCAGCTATCCGGGATTTACTTTCCCCAGCTAGAAACATTACATTTCCATACATCATGATACATGCATATACGCATCATACCACACAATCTCATATATTTTGAGAACATCATTGCTTGATCCATATCATGCATTGCATATGATTGACCTGTACCTTTTAGGAAAGATGCAGTTAAGTTCTCAGCTATATCAAAGACCATGTCTAGTCCAGTTAAATCGATTCCTAAAGATTTTTCTGATGCCGATCCAGTCAAAGGCCTTCTCTGGTCCATTCAAATCGATTCCTAAAGATTTTTCTGATGCCGATCCAGTTGAAGTTATCCCAAGACCTTTCCTGGTCCAGTTAAATCGATTCCTAAATATTTTTCTGATGTCGATCCAGTCAAAGTTAATCCAAGACCTTCACTGGTCCAGTCAAATCGATTCCTAAAGATTTTTCTAATGCCGATCCAGTTGAAGTTATCCCAAGACCTTGTCTGGTCCAGTTAAATCGATTCCTAAAGATTTTTCCGATGCCGATCCAGTCAAAGGCCTTCTCTGGTCCAGTCAAATTGATTCCTAAAGATTTTTCTGATGTCGATCTAGTCAAAGTTAATCCAAGACCTTCTCTGGTCCAGTCAAATCGATTCCTAAAGATTTTTCTGATGCCGATCCAGTTGAAGTTAATCCAAGACCTTCTCTGGTCCAGTCAAATCGATTCCTAAAGATTTTTCTGATGCCGATCCAGTTGAAGTTATTCCAAGACCTTGTCTGGTCCAGTTAAATCGATTCCTAAAGATTTTTCTGATGTCGATCCAGTCAAAGGCCTTCTCTGGTCCAATCAAATCGATTCCTAAAGATTTTTCTGATGCCGATCCAGTTGAAGTTATCCCAAGGCCTTTTCTGGTCCAGTCAAATCGATTCCTAAAGATTTTTCTGATGCCGATCCAGTTGAAGTTATTCCAAGACCGTGTCTGGTCCAGTTAAATTGATTCCTAAAGATTTTTCTAATGTCGATCCAGTCAAAGGCCTTCTCTAGTCCAGTTTAATCGATTCCTAAAGATTTTCCTGATGCCAATCCAGTTGAAGTTATTCCAAGACCTTGTCTGATCCAGTTAAATTGATTCCTAAAGATTTTTCTGATGTCGATCCAGTCAAAGGCCTTCTCTGGTCCAGTTAAATAGATTCCTAAAGATTTTCCTGATGCCGATCCAATTGAAGTTATTCCAAGACCTTGTCTGGTCCAGTTAAATCGATTCCTAAAGATTTTTCTGATGCCGATCCAATCAAAGGCCTTCTTTGGTCCAGTTAAATCGATTCCTAAAGATTTTTCTGATGCCGATCCAGTTGAAGTTATTCCAAGACCTTGTCTGGTCCAGTTAAATCGATTCCTAAAGATTTTTCTGATACCGGTCAAGTCAAAGTTAATCCAAGACCTCATTTGGTTCAGTCAGATCGTCGATAAGATCTCCCCGATTCATATTCCAGTTGAAGTTCAGAACATCTATCAACAATCTCCAAATGGCATCTGTAAGCCCATTCCCGACATCACCATGCTGATACCACTTCATGCGAGTGCAAATTTCTGGGCACTCTAGTGTTCAATCATCTTCCACCTTCTGATCACGAAAGGCCCGAAAGCCAATCTATATCCTCAGGTTTAAGAAAATTGAACAGGGGCAACTTTTGTACCCCAAAATTTGCCCTCTCATATTTCTCAAGACATTGCAAGAATAATCTCCAAGTGGCTCAAGATTGCTCAAGAGTTGGACAGTCAAGTCATCTCCTAAGGCAGTCAATCTCAAATTAGGGTTTTATGTTGCATCAAGGTCCTTGCATCCAAATGACCTCAAGTTCTCCCCAATGTCCTAATATGTTCTAAAGTTCATCCATGTTAAATTTCAAGCCTTGCAGAGGAAGTTTGGTCAGTCAATGGCTCAAGAGGCCCAAAAATCGACTGTGCTATGGCAAAAGTCAACTATGACCCAAATATAGTCAAACTTCCAGATTTTTTGTCAAAATTCTCACTTTGAAGGACATTTCATCATTTTATCAAGGGTTCATCATGATTCATCAAGGATTGCTCAAAATTCATCAAGATTCAAAATTTGTTAAATTAGGGTTTTGTAGGAAAAGTCAACTCAACTTTGACCAAGAATAACTTTCTCATACTTTATGAGGAATGACCCATACAAAGCTTATTTTAAAGAGGATGCAATTTCCTACAATCCATATTCATACCCAAAGATCAAGAAATGCACTCACAAGAAGTTACAAATTTGGACATTATAGGTCATTTTTGAAAGTCAACAAAAACACCTTTTTTGCCAAAGCTTATAACTTGAGCATGTAATATCAAAATGAGATGAGACCAAAAGGGTTGGTTATAAGACATCTCAAGGTTTCGAAAAAGTCCAAGAACACTTCCAAAAGTTCAAAATTGAAGAAGTTATGCATTGTTGAAGTTGGGCATTTTTCCAAAATTGCCAAAAGTCAACTATCCCCAAAAAATCAAATTTTGTCAAATGGGCCCACTTTTTTCCACTTGATTTGATCTTTTCATACTACACACGTGTCCTATCTTCAGTCTTGTGTCCATTTATTGATTTTTCTATTTTATTTGATTTTTATTGAATTAATTCATTTTAAATCAATTTAAATTCAAATAAAATCCAAATATTGATCACTTGGAATCTTTTTGATTGATATAGGTCTTAAATATCATCATGGACATAATCAAATCCGAATCAAGCCATATCATGAACAAAATATTGGATTTTTGACCAATTTGGAAGCTTTTTAATGGTGAATCAAATCACATCTTCAAGCAGCAATGCATAAGGATTCAGCCCAAAAAACTTGACCTAATTCATTCCATATTACTTATACAAGCTAAAGGCACGAGCAAAAGGACCTAGAGGCTGCACAATCAGAAGAACAAAACTTGAAAAAAAACATGAAAAAGCTTGAAACTGAAATCAAGCATAGAGGTATTTTCAAGGCCAAAACTCAACGTGAGTCTATTGCTGGGTCATCACTAAAGCGAAGCCAACTTAAAACCAATCCCCATACCTGTTGATCGCGCTGTAAGTCTCCTGAAAAACGCCCATGTACTCGAAATCGTATCCTCTTATTCTTGCACTTTTTGATAAATCATTGACATATTCATGCTTATCGTTCCATTTAGAAACTTTCTTCATCATTTGATTGTGTTTTCATGAGCCATAGCCCTATACCCGAACCTAGGGTTTTGGAAGTTTGTTTTTGGGCATTTTCTTTGCAGGAAAAATTGGAACCAATAATGGACATAGACATGTTCAAGAGGAAGAGACGATCATGACTATGGTCTTGGTTTACATTTTTATGGCTTAGAATGAATTTTAAGATGCAGCTATGGATTTAGCTGCGGATGTAAATCCGCAGGAAAAAAGAACCAGGTCTCAGTGGAGAAGACGAAGACGTGGCCTTCTCCCATTCGTTGGTTCAAATATTTCGCGCTTATTTTTTTTATTTCAGGCATATTAACTTATTTTCCATATAATGTTTGCTACCTAATCCACTAGCAATTAAGCACGCTGGTTGGGTTGGTAAGGGCGCTAGTTCAATGATTCATGGGACCTGGGTTCGAATCCCAGGTCTACCATATTGCATATTATTCTTTTTCTTCAGGAAATCCAATGCGTTTCAGGAGTTGTGGTTCATCGTGCAGCCTCACCTAATCATCTGCCAAATGGCCCCAGGCCAGATCTGGTGGCCCAGAGTGAAAGTCCATCATATAACCTAGTCAACGTGCATGCAGGGAATTCTTGAAAGTCAAACGAGGCTTGCATAAATGGGCCTTTGAATTGCTAATCTCATTCCTTCTCCAGGCCCAAAACCCCCCTTTGGTTATTTCTTTTTCTATTTCTTTCTTTATTTATTTTATTGTTATTACTTTTATTATTTAAGTCACTAACCAATTAAAATCTTTTTCTCATAAAATCAAAAAAAACCAAAAACATATTTTATTTATTAAAATTAAATTCATCACTTTATTTTTGTAAATAAAAATTAATTCAATTAATTTAGCTTTAATTAGGTATAACTTTTAATATTTTTTCAATAATTAAAATTAATTTAGATAATTAGGTTTTTATTAACATTAATCAAATTTGTTTTTATTTCTTTAAATATCCAAGAAAATCCAAAAATATCTTTTTTTTTTAATTTATTTATTTATTTATTTAATTAACTTAGTTTATTTCCTTTTAATTCAAAAAATAACAAAAAAAATCTTTCTTTAATAAAAAAAAGGGTCAAAACCCTAGAATGCGCCCGATTCAATTTTCTCGCACGCAATCCATTTTACCATATTGATGTAATTGTTTCCCGGAATGTAATAGCTTTAATTAGGACTATTTAACTTATTTTACCGCTTTATTTTACTTTCCGCATTTTAATTTCAAGGGTTGTTTTTGGCGATGTAAATACCCGACGCCTTGTAATAGTTAGATTCAATTTCCGCAATTTAATTTCCGCAAATCATTAACCGTTAGATGTTTGATAATAGGGAATGCATGACAAGATCAAATCTTTAACCTAAAATCAACATAGATAACCATTGACATGTACAAAGATAAAATTAACCGAAATAACACACTCGCACATGCGCACTCTTAGGGTACACCTCACTTGGTTGCCTTCGAACGTGGTCATTGAGTATAGGAATTTTTAGAGGTCGCCATCTTGTCCAAAGATCATAGTCGCCTCGAAACGGTTGCCTCAGAAAAATGATCTAAGACATTAGGGTTACCGCTAAGGCGTCCTAACATTGCTTTAGTGACCACACGTTCCTTAATCGAATTGACCCTTAAAACTCCAACGACGGTGCTACCTACCTATTCATAGTGGGATAGCATTGTCTAAAGGAAGATAGCATAGAACAGTTCCTTTTTCGAGTAGGTAGATGGTTCTTAGATACTTGCTCTTTCAAAAAACAAAAACTTTTCACACTTACACTCCTTTTCAAACAAAAACTTCTCCAAACCCACAAACACAAAGAAAAGCAAATTTTGAAAACAATATGAGCAAGTACCTAAGAGCCCGTGGATAACCACGGATAGAAAGGGTGCTAACACCTTCCCTTTCTATAATCTACCCCCCGAACCCGAGAAATATCTCGAAAAAGGAATTTTTCTATGCTTTTTCCTTTCCTTGTTGGACAAAATAAAAGTCGGTGGCGACTCTGTCTTACCGCGAAATTTTGCGAAAACAAATGCAAAACGTAAACCAGCATTCCAAGAAACAGTCAGTTCTTCCCACCGTATCACAGAGTGCAACACATGAGAGTCCCCCTTCTCTTTAGAGTGCGAGCATGCAGAGAGTGTAGAATATCCCCGAGTAATGTAGGTACCAGATTATGAGACAGAAAAACCTTAATAGCGTTCATATCTACGAGTTGATCCGCTTTAGGGAAAAGTACCACCCCGTAAATGAGAAGTACCAGCACCTCTTCAAAAGCTTATAAATCCAGGGTATCCCAAAAATGGCAAGCCTTCTCGAATAGAAACTTAACCGGAATTCCTTGGACACTTCCTCCAGTCTCCCAACTTGTCACTACGTCAGACCGTTGTAAGGACATAGCTCGAGCAATCTCTTTAGGATTTGGATGTTCTTCCGTGCCGTTGAAAGGTAACTGATCAAGAATAGGTACCCCCAACAACTGAGAAAATTCCTCCATAGTAGGTACCAACTGGTAATCCGGGAAGGTGAAACAATGGTGCACAGGATCAAAGAACTGAAACAACAATTTTAACAATTCTTCATCAAGTTTTGCAGTGACCAAGTTAAGCAACCGACCATGCTTTTTAGTAAATGGAGAACTTTCAGGAACCCTTAATGCCAGGTCCTTTAGTTGGAGAGGCACTTTCAAAAGGTTAATCTATATAGTGTTCCTACGGGTGGATGTTATGTCCTACAAAACAAAGAAAAAATGAGCTCTAGGAAATCCTTGAAATGGTTAGTTATGATATGCCATGCTTATGATGTCATGATTATGCTAGAAAATCACATCTATAGCAAACAACAAGCAAGTCACACCAAGTCCTTAG
Source organism: Vicia faba (assembly GCA_948472305.1). Classification (NCBI taxonomy): domain Eukaryota; kingdom Viridiplantae; phylum Streptophyta; class Magnoliopsida; order Fabales; family Fabaceae; genus Vicia; species Vicia faba. Next base: position 284,297,615 of record OX451739.1, on the reverse strand, counting down.
GTTTAAGGCATGCATGAGTTTTAAGGTCATACCCTCTTGAAGTTGGATTGGTTCAACCTGTCCTATAAATAGTAATCGGGTTCTAAGGGATCTCAATATCACCGATCTTTCCCCCAGCTTCGTTCAATAGGCGATTAACTCGCAACCAAACAAAACTCAAGAGTCAAACCTCAATGAGTGTAGAATCGATTATCTGTCGACCTTATGAATACAGCAAAGCCGGCCATATCGCTATGTCCTACTGGACAAGTTGTGCAATTAAAGGTTTTAATGTCAGTTGATGCTTCACGACACCATGCGGCGATCCCATACTCTCCCTGATTGACTCAAGGGTTACCGTTACCAACCAAAGTTCCACATCAACGTAGCTACTGCTTCAACTGTGTCGGTATACCCCGCACAGTTCCCTCATAGTTTATTGCTACTTACCTAAAAGGTATCCCCAGATCCAGGTGTAGGATCTATATAACCCCAACAAAACCCTTAAATATAAAGCAGGCAAAGCAAAAGACAAGAAAGCAAGTTAAAAAAAAGACCTAGATCCCAAGGTATACCCCACTTATATCCCCAGCAGAGTCGCCAGTTCTGTGATACGGTGGCAGAACCGAATCTTAATACTGGTTTTGCATTTTTTGTTTGCAAATGTCACGGTAAACAAGAGTCGCCATCGATTTTTATTTCATCCAACTAAGGAAAAGGAAAAAGAACAGAAAAACCTTTTTCGAGATGTTTCTAAGTACGGGGGGTAGATTATATAAAGGGAAGGTGTTATCACCCTTTCTATTCTTGGTTTTCCACAGACTCTTAGGTACTTTGCTCATTTTTAAAATTGCTTGTGTGTGCTTGTTTTGAAATGTTTTACTTCGTGATAACCCTTGTATCGGTCTTCAAGAGTGTGACAAAGTTATTTCGAAAACTGTTTCTGAAAAGTGTTTGTGTGAAATTTTTTGTTTGAGCAAGTACCTAGGAGCTAATCTACCTACTCGAGAAAAGTCTGTTCGTTTTCCTTTAGACAGTGATGTCCTATTGTTAAGGAATAGGTAGCACCGTCGTTGGAGTTTTAAGGGACGTTTGAAGGGACAAGTACGATCACAAAAGCAATGTTAGGGAATTTTAGTAATCATCCTAAAGCCTTAAAGATCTTTTTCCGAGGCAACATCCGAATGGGTCATTTTAGATCTTTTGGGACTAGAGGATGACCACTAACATTTCCTATACTTTATGACCGTTTACCGAAGGCAACCAAAGTGGAGTAAACCCTAGGAGTGAGCATGTGCAAGTGTATTTTTCAGTTAATTATCTTTGCATAATTAGGGTTTTCTACTGCTTTTATTTCAATTTGTCTTTCCATACTATCCTATACATACATCTAAGTAGTTTATAATTAGCGGAAATTAAAATGCGAGAAATTAAAGTCCTAGCTATTACAAGGCTTTCGCAGATACATAATTATTTTGATTGTAAATAAAGATGCGGAACTTTAAAACCCTAATTACTATTACAAACTCGGAGCAGTTACAATAATAATAAAAAGGGAAAATTAAAGCACGCGCGGCGAATTAAATGCGAGAAATAATTGGAAAACCTAAAAATCTAATTGAGAAAATATTTAGGTTATTTTTTGAGAAAAATTAGGCTATGTACAAATTTAACCCTAATTCTATTTATTTTAAATTATAATAAAAAGGAATTAAATTATCCTAATTTAATTAAACTAATTAATTAATAAAATATTTTTATGAAAAATGATTTTTGATGTTTTTATGATTTTCTGATTAAATAAAAAAACATGATTTTTGGTGTTATTTGAAAAAAAAAATTAATAAATAATAAAAAAGAATTGAAAATAAAAAAGAATAGAATTGGGCCTATATAATGAGAAATTAGGGAGGTGCACTGCCAAATTCTGGTTAGGCCCAAAGATGCTGAGCCCATTCCTGTTCCTGATTCTGTGCAGCCACGTTTGGAGAATGCACCATGGTCCTTTCTTGGTTTAAGCGTTGGATTTGTGTTGGTAATGATCCAGTGGCTGGATTTTATGGTCACACGGTAGGCGCTTGGAACATGTGTACATGGAATCTGCAAAGGAACATTAAGAAAATAAAGAAAACGCAGGGACCTGGGATCGAACCCAGGTCCTCTCCACTATCCAACGCACGCTTCACCACTGGGCCATATTGTTTAGTTGTCATTATAATAAGATTAAATGATAATATACAAAACAAGGTGAATAAACTGAAAAACGCGCTTAATTCAAACAAGCCAATGATGTTGTGCCAAATCATCATCTTCTTCTCCTGTCCATCGTCTTAGGCCAATACCTTTTACCTACGGACAGAACTCCATAGCCATAACCCTGCAAGCTTCAAAAATACACAAATCGCATGATAAATTAAAAGTTAGTAAATGGATCAATTCGTCTTGATCCCACGAGCATCATAGTATCCTTTTCTTGGCCTAATTTTACCTGTACAGAGAAGCCCTAAAATGACTTCTTAAACCCTAGCCATGGCAGTCATCAATATAGGCATCAAAACGCATAATTAATTGAACCAAAACATTCCAAATGATGATATAAACACAATGATATGTTTAAGAGTGGTTAATCATGTGTAAATTGTAAAATCAAAATCAAGCTTGTATGTGCAAACCATGGGTTTACCAGGAGCGATTATGGGCTTGAGAAGGCTTGCAAACGATCGTGTTAGCTTCAGGAGATGTCCAGGAAGCGATTAGAAGCTTTGGAATGTCTTGAATCACTCTCTATGTGAGAAAACGACCTACCACTTTTTTGCCAAAATTTGAGTTTTGTTCTTCAGCTCTCACGACTGCAATCCTCCTTCTTTTGCCTTTGCTGCATTGTGTATATGTAATAGAGTGTATTAGGTCAACAAAAACATACTGAATCTTCTGAATTCATGGTAATTGAATGTGATTTGTTTGCTATATGATATATTTCCAAAAATATCCTAATCATGCTATTTTTGCCTCAATTTGCCTTGATTCGATTTGATCTGATTAGGCTAGCTTAATTAGATTTAGTTCTAACAAAAATCAGATAAAAAAATCAATCTTTTATATTTTTTGTCATTTATTTGATTTAATTTGACTTTTAAATAATAAAAATCAAAATAAAATTAATAAATAGAGAAAATAATATATGGATGCTGATTTGGGTCGTGGACCATGTCTTCAACAAGATACAATCATGAAAAGCTAGGCCCATTTGACAAAAATGCACTTTTTAGCACATTTGGCTTTTGGAAATTTTCCAAAAATGGCCAACTTTGAAAATGCATATCTCTTCCAATTTTAACCCTAGAGAGGTGTTCTTGGACTTTTTAGAAATCTTAGGATGTCCCCTAAACAATCCTTTTGGTTTCATCTCAATTGGGCCTTCCATGTTCATTTAAGAAGCTTTGACCCAAAAGGTGTTTTTGTTGACTTTTCAAAAGGACCTATAATGTAGAAATTCATATCTTTTTACGAGTGCATTTTTTGAACTTGAGGAATGAAGATGAGTTGTAATAAATTGGATTCTCTTCAAAATGAGCATTGGATGAGAAATTTCTGATAAAGTATGAGATAGTTATGCTTGGTCAAAGTTTGGTTGACTTTTCCTGAGAAACCCTAATTTAGCAACTTTTGGGTTTTGATGAATTAGGAGCATTCCTTGAGGAATCATGATCAAACTTTGATCAAATGATGAATATCACTTCAAAATGTTGATGTTGACCAAAAATCTTGAAGTTTGACTGTATGTGAGCCACAATTGACTTTTGACCTAAAAGAGTTGATTTTCACGCATCTGAGTAGTTGACTGAGCAAACTTCTTGTGCAAGGCATGAAACTTGGCATGGATGATCTTGAAGGAATATTAGGAATATGGAGAGCATATGAGGCCGTTGGAGCTCACCCATCTTTATGAAAATGGAAAACCTAGTTGGAGGTTCATAACTTTAGGAGAGAGTTTGTCTGGTCAACTCTTGGGTATCCTTGAGCAAGTTAAGGATCTCCATGAACATATGTTGAGTAAAATGGGAGGGAAAATTTTGGGGTACAACAATATATAAGATGGATCTGATCAAGTACATCTTTGAGAAGCCCGCTCTCTCCAGAAGAATAGCAAGATGGCAGATGATCTTAACCGAATACGATATCCAATATACAACCCAGAAAGCAATCAAGGGAAGTGTATTGGCTGATCATTTGGCTCATCAGGCCGTGGATGACTACCAGTCCATGAATTTTGAGTTCCCGGACGAGAATATTTTACTAGTGACCGACTATGAAGAACCTGGACCGGATGAAGGACCTGAAGAAGGATCCCGATGGACTATGGTCTTTGAAGGAGCTTCAAACGCACTCGGTAATGGCATTGGTTCTATAATCAAATCTCCGAAAGGTTGCCATACTCCTTTCACCGCTCGACTATGCTTTAACTGCACTAACAACATGGCGGAGTATGAAGCCTGCATCATGGGTCTCAAAGCTGCTATCGACTTCAGGATCAAGTTCTTAAACGTTTTCGGGGATTCATCCTTGATAATAAGTCAGATCAAAGGAGAGTGGGATACGAAGCATTCGAACCTCATCTCATATAAAGAACACGTGCTCACATTGCTCTCACACTTTGAGGAGGTAACCTTCAAACATTTCCCACGGGAGGAGAATCAGTTAGCAGACGCTCTAGCTACCACATCATCTATGTTCAAGGTCAGATGAGACAACGAAGCTTCCCGAATCACTATTGAGAGGTTAGATGAACCAGTGTACAACTGTGAGATTGATACTGAAGAGGTAGCAGACAAACCTTGGTTTCACGAAGTAAAAATGTAACTCGAGGCTCAAGAGTATCCCGAGGGGGAATCTGTCAATGATAAGAAGTTTCTGAGAAGGTTCGCCGCGAAATTCTTCCTTAGTAATGGAATCCTCTACAAGCGCAACCATGACTCTACCTTACTGCGATGTGTAGACAAGAGCGAAGCAGAGAGGATTATGGCAGATCTACATGAAGGTACCTTCGGAACCCATTCAAGTGGACATACCATGGCTAAGAAGATCCTACGGGCAGGATACTATTGGTCCACTATGGAAGCAAATTGTTATAAGCACTCCCGAACTTGCCATAAATGCCAGATCTATGCTGATAAGGTGCATGTGCCTCTGGTCCCTTGAACATCTTGACAGCTCCTTGGCCCTTTGCAATGTGGGGAACCGGCATGATCAGAGAGATTAGACCTACCGCCTCCAATGGGCATCGCTTCATCCTGGTGCCCATTCATTACTTCACGAAGTGGGTTGAAGCTGCCTCCTTGGCTACTGTGACCAAGAACATTGTGGCGTGATTTATCAAGCATAGCCTGATCTGTCGGTACAGTGTGCCATAGAGAATCATCACTGAAAATGGTATGAATCTTAATAACATGATGATCACCAAACTCTGTAAGCAATTCAAGATATAACATCATAACTCTTCTCCCTACCGGCCGAAGATGAATGGCACTGTCGAAGCTGCTAACAAGAACATCAAAAAGATCATACAGAAGATGACGGTGACATACAAAGACTGGCATGAGATGTTACCATTTGCTTTTCATGGGTACCGTACCTCAGCACGGACGTCAACAGGGGCAACACCCTACTCTTTAGTATATGGCATAGAGGCAGTCCTACCTATTGAGGTCTAGATCCCTTCTCTAAGGATTATGAAGGATGCGAGTTTGAACAAAGACGGATGGATCCAGACTCGACTTGATCAACTGAATATGATCGATGAGAAGAGACTTACTATTGTCTGTGATGGTCAAATTTATTAAAAACGAATGATCAAGGCTTTCAACGAAAAAGTCAGACGCCAAGAATATCAAGTCGGGGATCTAGTGATCAAGCGCATCATACTACCGCAAGGTGATCCTAGGGGAGAATGGACTCCTACATACGAAGGGCCATTTGTGATCAAAAACATTTTCTCGGGTGGAGCCATGATTCTGACCACCATGGACGGTGATGACCTGCCTCACCCTGTCAATGTAGACATAGTGAAAAGATACTACGCATGATTAAAGATCCTATAGGTTGACTGACCTAGGCAAAAATAAGGGCTTCCAGGTGAACCAAAAGGGTTCGGGCAAAAATTAGGGATGAAAGTGAAAAATTTGTACACCCGGCAAGTCAAAAACCTGAAAAGGCGGCTTAGAAAAAAAGGGTATCCCGGTGGACTGAAAACCCGAAAGGGCGGCCCGAGAAAAATTTAGGGATTTCAAAGCATATCACTATGTCCCATTGGATCACCTTGCAACCAGACCTAAGTATCAACTATCAAGCTCGAACGATACCGATCAATTCAGTCAGCTTCGGACAAGCAGTAAAGTGATGAGACACTCGAAGACATAGCGACAATAGCAGAATTGAAACTCAATGGGATTATTGCACATAACTGTTTTCTTTTCTTTGTACAGAATATTGTATAGCTTTCTTTTTCACAGTGGCATTCTCTTACTAGAGCGACAACTTCCTTGTACAAAAAAGCCTGTTATAGGCCAACTTCAAGAAATTAATATAAGTCATTTTTTACAAAACCATTTATTTTTTCTTTTTCTGTTTTGTTTCGCAAAAACATCCAATGATTTATTCTTAACATATGCATTTGAATATAATCGCTATTCACAAATATCTGCATAGGAAACAGAAAGACAATTGCTCGTAACTTAAGAAACATGGGCAAAACCTATAAAAAAAATCATGTCAAGCCCGACAGTTACTCTGTTCAGCAGGTACAGGGGCATAGACAGTTTTGAAACAAGGTGTGATACGGTGGGAGAGAACTGACTGTTTTTTGGAATGCTGGTTTGTGTTTTGCGTTTATGTTTTCAAAATGTCGCGGTAAGCAAGAGTCGCCACCATCTTTTATTTTATCCAACAAGGAAAGGAAAAAAGCATAGAAAAATTCCTTTTTCGAGATATTTCTCGGGTTCGGGGGGTAGATTATAGAAAGGGAAGGTGTTAGCACCATTTCTATCTGTGGTTATCCACGGGCTCTTAGGTACTTGCTCATAATGTTTTCAAAAATTGCTTTTCTTTGTGCTTGTGGGTTTGAAAAAGTTTTTATTTGAAACTTCGATTTAACTCTTGCTTCTGTCCTCAAGAGTGTAATGAAGTGTTTTTGAAAACTTTGTTCGAAAAGTGTAAGTGTGAAGAGTTTTTATTTTTGAAAGAGCAAGTACTTGAGAACCATCTACCTACTCGAAAAAGGAATCGTTATATGCTATCTTCCTTTAGACAATGCTATCCCACTATTAATGAGTAGGTAGCATCATCGTTGGAGTTTGAGGGTCAATTCGAATGAGGGACTTACGATCACCAAAGCAATGTTAGGATGCCTTAGAGGTAACCCTAATGTCTTAGATTATTTGTTTTGATGCAACAATATCCGAGGCAACCGTTTCGAGGCGACTATGATCTTTGGACAATAGGGAGACCTCTAAAACAACCTATACTCAATGACCGCGTACGAAGGCAACCAAGTGGGGTGTACCCTAAGAGTGCGCATGTGCGAGTGTATCGTTTTCAGTTAATTTTATCTTTGTACATGTTAATGGTGATCTAATTTGATTTTAGGTTAAAACATTCAATCTTGTCATGCATCCTTACTTATCAAACATCTAACAGTTATATTTTGCGGAAAATAAATTGCGGAAATTAAATTACAAGGCGTCGGTATTTATATTGCCAAAAGCAACCCTTTGAAATTTAAATGCGGAAAAATAAATAAAGCGATAAAAATGATTAAATGGTCCTAATTATCTATTACATTTCGGGAACAAGTACAATATTGAATAAAAATGGATCGCGTGCAGGAAATTAAATCGAGTGCGAGTTCTAGGGTTTTGACCCTTTGTTATTAAAAGAAAAGATTTTTTGTTTGTTTTTGAATTAAGAAAGAAATTAATCTAGGTTAATTATAAAAATATTTTTGGGTTTTTGGTATTTAAAGAAATAAAAATAAATTTAATCAATGTTAATAAAAACCTAATTATGTCTAAGTTAATTTTAATTATTTCAAAAAAATGTATTAAAGTTATTCCTAATTAAAACTAAATTAATTAATTGATTTGTTAATAAAAAGAAATACTAAAATTTAAATTAATAAAGAAAAATATTTTTTTTTGGTTTTGATTTTATTAAGAAAAAGTTTGATTGGTTAATTAATTATGAAAATAATTAAAAAAATAATTAAATAAAATAAAAAAATGAAAATAGAAAGACTTAGGGGGGTTTGGGCCTGATTTGGAGGTTTGGAATAGAAATTCAGAGGCCCAATAGGCGCTGGCCTGGCTGACTTTGGGTGATTCCCTGTGCACCCTTTGACTTGGTCCCATGGTAGACCATCATCCTGGACCACCAGATTTGGCCCTAGGGCCATCTGGCACCTTGATGTGTGAGGGAACATGATACACCACACGCTTGGATTTGCACTGGATAACCTGTAGAAAAAATATAACAAAGCGTTTGGAGGACCTGGGATTCGAACCCAGGTCCTGTTGGATATTGGGTGCACGCCACTACCACTGCGCCACTTTGTTCTATTTGTCAATATATTAATCAATAATAATAATATGGCATAATGGATTAATATGCCAGAATAAAAAATAAAAACGCGCGAATTATGAACCAGCCACTGGGGAGATGACACGCCATCGTCCCCTACCTCTAACCCTGTAACTTTACCTGCGGATTTAGATCCGCAGCTAAATTCGTAGGTCGTTCCCAAAATAAATTCTAGGCCATGAAAACGACCCCCAAGGACATGGTTAGGTTCGTCTCCCTCTCCTGAGTGCAACCATGTCCATCACGAGATCCAATTTCACCTGAAATGCAAATCCCTAAAATCTAACACAAAACCCTATCCATACGGTTATGGGGTTACAGTCCATATAAATGAAATCAAATATTTCCAAAAGTTCAGAAATCTCATAAGCATCACAAATATGTCAAAGATTTTCCAGAAAGATGCAAGAATATAGAGTTAAGGTTTTGGAAACAGGACCAAGAAACGGGACACTTACAACGCGTTTTGATGGATATGAGAACTTTCTAGGGGTTGGTTCTGCTTCAGTGATTATCAAGGAAACAATTGAGATCGTTCTTGGCTTCTGAATTTGCCTCTAAGTGTGATTTTGGTTTCACACTTTTTCCACTTTTTTTCAAGTTTTGTTTTCAGTGTTCTTGCAGCCTCTAACCTCCAATTTCGTGTGCTTTGACTTGTATATGTAATGTGGGATGTATTAGGTTAACATTTGTGGATTGAATCCTTTCACATCAATGCCATGAGATTTGATTTGATCCACCATTGAAAGCTTGCCTAATTTGTCAAAAATACAATCTTTTTGCACATGGAATGCTTGATACGAGTTTGATGATAATATTGATGATGATTAAGTCCTGAAAATAGAAAAAGATCTCATGTAATCAAGTTTTGGGATTTTATTTGATTTAAATTGATTTATAATGAAATAATTCAATAAAAAATCAAATCAAATAATAAAATTGATAAATGGACACAAGGATGAAGCTAGGACACGTGTGAAATGTGGCAAGTTCAAATCAAGTGGAAAATAATGGGCCCATTTGACAAAATTTGAAGTTTTGGGGATAGTTGACTTTTGGCAATTTTGCAAAAATGCCCAACTTCAACAATGCATAACTTCTTCAATTTTGAAATTTTGGAGGTGTTCTTAGACTTTTTAGAAAGCTTGAGATGTACTCTAACCAACCCTTTTGGTCTCATATCATTTTGATATTCCATTCATTTTAGGTCTATAAGGAGAAGAATTGTGATGCTTGATTTTGAACTAAGTGCAAATTTCTGTAATCATAGCATTGTTGAGATTGGTTCCATTGTAAGTGATGATCCTTTCGGGGATGCCATAGCAGCAGATAAGGTTATGCTTAATGAATCTGGCTACAACCTTCTTTGTGACTGAGGCAAATGAGGAAGCTTCGACCCATTTGGTGAAATAATCGATAGCGACAAGAATGAAGTGATGTCCATTGGAGGCAGTAGGTTTAATCTCTCCAATCATATCAATGCTCCATATTGCAAACGACCATGGAGCAATCATGACATTTAGAGGAATAGGAGGCACATGGACCTTGTCAGCATAGATTCGGCACTTGTGGCAAGTCCTTGAGTGATGATGGCAATTAGTTTCCATTGTTGACCAATAGTAACCAGCTCTCAGGATTTTCTTGGCCATAGTATGTCCACTAGAGTGAGTCCCAAAGAGACCATCATTCATGTATTCCATAATTTTCTCTGCCTCCTTCTTGTCCACACATCGGAGTAAAGTAGAATCATGGTTGCGTTTGTACATTGTTCCATTGATTAGGAATAATTTGGCTGAGAATCTTCGTAAGAATTTTTTATCATTGATGGAAGCTCCTTCGGGATACTCTTGCACTTCAAGGTATCTCTTAACCTCATGGTACCATGGATTCTCGATGTCAGTGTCAAGCTCATAGCAGAGCGCAAGTTCGTCAAATATTTCAATTGTAATCATAGGAGCTTCGTTATCCCATTTGACCTTGAACATAGAAGACATTGTGGCCAAATAATCAACTAACTAATTTTCTTCTCTAGGGAAGTGTTCAAAGGTGATTTCTTTGAAGTATGGAATCAGAGATAACACAAGCTCCTTGTAAAGAATAATATTATGATGCTTAGTGTCCCAATCTCCCTTTACTTGGATAATCACGAGAGCAGAATCTCCGAATACATTCAAATGCTTAATCCTTAAATCAATGGCAGCCTTCAGACCTAAAATGCATGCCTCATACTTAGCCATGTTATTTGTAAAATCGAAGCACAGTCTAGAAGTGAAAGGGGTGTGACAACCCTTAGGAGAAACTATCACAACACCAATTCTGTTACCCAAAGCGTTAGAAGCCCCGTCGAAAACCATAGTCCATCGAGATCCTTGTTCAGGTCTATCATACGGTCCAAGTTTTATATATTCGGTCACTAACATGATACTCTCATCCGATAAGTCAAAGTTAATAGATTGATAATCGTCAACAACTTGATGGGACAAATGATCTGCCAATACACTTCCTTTGATGGCCTTTTGTGTTGTATATTGAATATCGTACTCAGTCAAAATCATTTTCCATCTAGCTATTTGTCCGGAAAGAGCGGGTTTCTCGTAGATGTACTTGATATGGTCCATTTTATAAATTAATAGAGTGGTATGAGCCAACATATAATGTCTTAGTCAGTGAGCAACCCATGCCAGAGCACATAAAGTTTTCTCAAGCAGTGAATATCTGGTTTCATAATCGGTAAACTTTTTGCTCAGGTAGTATATTGCATGCTCTTTTCGGCCAGACTCGTCATGTTGGCCCAACACACATCCCATAGTATTATCTAGCATAATCAAGTACATGATCAAGGGTCTTCCTTCAACTGGAGGCATGAGGATAAGAGGTTCTTGCTGATATTCCTTGATTTTGTCGAAGGCAGCTTAGCATTCATCATTCCACCTGACTACTTGATCTTTCTTCAAGAGTTTGAAGATTGGCTCACAAGTAGCAGTCAAGTGAGATATGAAGTGGGTGATGTAGTTAAGACGACCCAAGAATCCTCTAACCTCCTTTTCAGAATGGGGAACTTACATTTCTTGAATGGATTTTACCTCTGCAGGATTAACTTTGATGCCTTTACCACTGACAACAAAACCTAGAAGTTTTCCAGATCTTACTCCGAATGTGCACTTATTAGGGTTCAACCTCAACTTGTACCTTTTCAGCCTCTCGAATAGCTTGTATAGGTGATTAAGATGCTCTTCTTCAGTTTGTAACCTTGCAATCATGTCATCCACATATACCTCTATTTTATGATGGATCATATCATGAAACAAAGTGCCATAGCCCTTTGATATGTTGCCCCTGCATTCTTCAATACGAATGGCATGACCTTGTAACAAAAGGTGCCCTATTGAGTAACAAAGGTGGTCTTCTCCATGTCTTCGGGAGCCATCTTAATTTGATTATAGACGGAGAAACCATCCATGAAAGAGAATACTTTATGTTGTTATCGACCAAGACATTAATATGAGGTAGAGGGAAATCATCCTTGGGGCTTTCCCTATTCAGATCCCCGTAATCTACACACATACAAACTTTTCCATCTTTCTTCGGCACTGACACCACGTTTGCAACCCATTGAGGATAAGATGGCACATCTAGGAATCCTGCTTCAAATTGTTTCATCACTTCAGCTTTTATTTTCTCAGACATGTCAGGCCGCATGCGGCGATTTTTTTGCTTGACAGGAGGACAATCTTCCTTTGTTGGCAGACGATGAACTACAATGTCGGTATCCAACCCTGGAATATCTTAATACGACTAAGCAAACACTTCCACGTAGTCATGTAACATCTGAACCAATCTGCTTTTGACACTGCTTCCTAGGTTGGTGCCGATCTTGACCTCTTTCTTGTCTGTCTCGGTACCTAGGTTGATGACTTCAACTGACTCTTCATGCGGTTGAATAGCTTTTTCCTCTTGCATTAGAAGTCTGGCTAGTTCTCCCGGTATTTCACAATCTTCCTCGCTTTCGTCTTCGGCTTGGTTAATTGGATGTTTAAAATCATAACTGGCAATAGTAGAGTCATTGGCAATGAGATCCGGAGTGAACGAGGATCTGCAAGAGTGTGTGTGTGTGTGTGTGCATGTAAGATACATGGCTATTTGAAAAATGCATTAAAGAAAAAGAAAGACAATGAGCACAAAAATTTGAATGCAAAAAAGTCCAATGATTTATATTGAATGACCATATGATAAAATGAACATAAATAAAACCCTTAACAAAAGGACCGTAGTGCCCTGGGCCAGGCATATGGCTTAAAAGTCATTGTTTAATATTACAGATAAAAAGCCTCTTGAATTGATAGAAAGTAATAAACAAGTAATTAATCCTCAATGCAGGAGATTGGAATAAAGTCCTTTGCACGCCAATTGTTGAGCTCTGTCGTAGTAGGGTATATCCATTCTTCGAAAGCACATTCATCATCAGAATCCTCCACAACGTTTACTTCATGATTTCCAATACGGAGAGGGGGCTTTCCCGCGCGAGCGCGCCTAACTTCTTTCTGAGCCATGATAGTGAAACCCAACCCACATTTATCTTCTTTGAACGGGATCTCGGGGAGTTTCCCCCTGAAGCTACCCGCAGAAAACACAGAGCCACCACCGAACTTTATTTATCCCGAAGGAAGGGGAAATATCGATAAAACCACAAGAGGATGGATAAGATGGTCTTGTAACTAAGAGAAAGGGTAAGGGAGTCGGTTATGTGAGGGGAAGGTATTAGCACCCCTCACATTCATTGTGCTCAACAGGATCCATTTTGTTTGTTTTTCTTTAAGGGTGTATTTATCTACAACTATACTCACTTAAGGGGAAATGAATGATTTTTTATTATTGCGTTCGTGAGGGTTTCACGAACCTTTGCCTACGTATCTAATGAAGGAATCATAACACCGTGGTTCCTCTATAAAATGGTTGGTTTGTTTGTGTTTTTTAGTGGGCGACATTAACACACGTATTCTAGCAATAGGCACGGCCGGTATCACGGTAGAACGGACATAACACGCCCTTTGGGGGAGTTTTGATTGGTTGAGTGTTTTGTGAGTTTTAGAATGAGTTCAAGCAATGATTAAAGGTGTTTTTGAATTTTTGATTTGTGAATGTTAAATTTTAATTACAAAAGAAGAAAATTTTTTTAAGAGGGAGACTAAAAACCTAATTGTTTGTTATGTACAAGTGAGTTAAAAGTCTATTTTGACATAAGGCGATCAGAACGGGGTTTAATCGCTTCATTGAGCTACCTAAGGGAGTAAGGTATCATGGTTTGAGCGAACAAATAATGAAACTTAAATTCTAAATATTTTTTGTAGTTTTATATTAAATTAAATAAATAATAGCAAAAATTGAATTAAAAAAATATTAAATAAAAGATTAATTAAATAGTAAAAAGAAAAACTGATTTAATAAAAAAAACATGTTTTTTTTCTGTATTTTTTATGGTATGAAATAATTATATAAACTAAGTTATTATCCATTATCAAATATTAAATAAAAAGGAAAAAAAGGCTAAAGAAACAAAATACCCCGGCAGGGGTCGAACTCGGATTCCCTTGATTATTGATGGTGTGCTTTGCCAACTAAACTAAGATGATTATCTGTTATATCCATGCTTTTATTAAAACAAAAGGGAAAATTGATAAATAGATTGGACCATCAGGCTCAATGGGCCGACCTGTTTGAAAGAGGAAAAGAAGAAAATATTTTGTAACCCTAGAGTGACAGGGAGGCGTTGTTGGGAACTGCTTCGGGAATGGAAAAAGACTTAATAATAATTATTAGTCATTGGGAAAGCAAAGAGTACATACCAAACAATCATTATTCCAAATTAATTACAAGAAACAAAAATCCATTAAGCTAGAAAACCTCCCTCTCTTTGTTGAAACCGTACCTTTTCACTTTCCTCTTATTTATTTTAGTCTTATTTCTATCTTTTGGGATTCAACGATAATCAACAACAGATAACAAACCTTCATCTTCTCAAATGTTAAGAACAAAATAACACAGGTGGTCACAAACCAAAATGAAACCAACAATCGACATGGATATGTTCCTTTGGAAAGAAAACAGAATGAAAAAAAAAACAACAAAAATATAGACGATGACTCAAAGAAGAAGACAATACCAACAATGACTGTTAGCATGGCAGAAGCAACAAACTTTTTCAGTGGAGTCTATGTTAACATTTGTGGAGCAAGTGAAGAAGATCGATGATGGAAGTGTGCTTCGATGGAGTTTCAGATCTGCATGTTTATTGTGTTTTCACGGTGTTGAATGGAAGATTTATGGTGAGTTTATGGTTTGTGTAGTAACAAGTGAGATAAAAGGTGATGTGAAGGAGGTTTGGATTGGTGTAGCGGATCGGAAATTGTTTGAAGGTGGTGATTGAGTGTCATCGGAAATAATTGAGTGGTGGGCGTCAGAAGCTGGGTGGAGGTAGGGCTGGACAAAGAAGCATGAGTAGCAGAGGGACTGCTGGTTATCAAAGAATCCAAATTGGTTGCTGAATTTTACCGTGGTCCTAATGGCTGAGATGTGGCTGGAAGGGTCTGAAAGCTATTGGAGTCCTTTGAATATGTCTTGGTGATTGGGAAAATAAGAAACAATGTCAAAGCTTGCGTACAAAGGAGATTTGGTCGGTCGGAGTTGACAGAGTGGCCATGGAAGGAAGTGTCAAAGGGAGCATGGTGGTTCGGCTCTAGCGGATCAAAAGCAACAATAACCAATGTAATTTGGGTCTACTTATGCTAACAGTATTTCTCAGGTTACTACTCAAACAACGCTTATGGTCTCCTTTCGAACGATTTTAATCTAACGTCTTTGCTCTTTAACTTTGTTCATTGTTTATGAAAGAAAAACTTTTGCTAACTCATTTCTATGCTCTAATTATAGCAGCCTTACTTAGGTGAATGGAAATAATAAAAAAAAAAGGAATATGAAACGTGTATAATCAACAACATGTGGTTCAACAGAAAATTATGGCGATGGGAAAAAATACACAAGTTAGTATCAAATAAAATGCAAAGGGATGAAGAAATTTTTTACCTATCAAAGCCTCTCCGACAGAGTTCTTCCATAGAAAATGAGCTCTAGATCTTCCTCTTTCTTCTTCTGATATCTGGAAAAAAAATTTAACAATATGTGTTTGATGCAGGTTAATGGAGATTTTGCAGATTTACTTTGTATGGAGATTGCTACTAAAAATGCTACAGTGTTTGGTTATTATTTTTTCTAATATCTTCCTCTGGTTTAGGCTTTGAAGCTGGTATCCTTTTTATGGTTTTATGGCTTTTTACTTGGCAAAATCTCTCTTTTCGGTTTGCTGGTTGTGTATAATCTCTCTTGATTTTCTTTTGTTGTCTCAGTTCTCTCACTTTCGATTTCTTATGCTGGCTGATGTGTGTTTTTTGCTAGCTGTGTTCTCTCAAAAATCCACCCCTTTCAATGAAACAATGACCTTTCCTTATAGTGAAATAGAGGGGGAAATTGGTGAAATTTTGGACATTATTGGCAAGCTGACTTTGTGACCTTTTTGAGTCCATGTTTTCTGTCTTACTGACTTTGAGCAATGTTTAGACTGTTTATACAGGCTGTGCAGTTTGGGGAGATAAGCCTATGCTTGGACTGTTATGCTCTGGGTGACATCTTTCTAAATCCTATCTCTCTTCTTCTTTTTCTTTCAATGATGAAATCCATTTTTCTTTTGAAGGGTTTGCATTTTAGGGAAAATGATGATACAAGGGCTATGAATTAATGCTAGCTTGCATTGTTTTGTAAATTACTGCTATTGTTTTTTGGTTTTGGCCTTACTAATATTTTCCAGTCTTGCTACTATTGGCTGCTTTGTTGCTGCTGTTGGCTGCTATGTTGCTGTTGTTGGCTGCTTTAGCAGTCTGCCTTTGGGTTGCAGTTTTGGCTTTATTTGTGCTGCATTTGTTTGGCTTGTTGTTGCCTTGCTGTTTGCTGTTGTTTAGGCTGTTGTTTTTGCTTTTACGCCACAGTCTTGTTGTTTTGTTTAGGCTTCCTTACAGGCCTGCTGCTACCTTGGTGCTTTGATGTATCTTATATTTTGCCTATGCTACCTTGTTTTTGTGATGCTGCATGTTGTTTTTGTACTTGGTAGTTTTAAATTTGCTTTTGCAGTAGGAAAACATACTAATTTCTTTTCCTTTTGTGAACCAAAAAGATCAAACTTTTTGTGATTTGCAAAAGTAGGAGATAGTCCATGATTAAAAACAAAACCTTTTAGTTCTGATTCCAAATGAAAATCCCAATGATAAGCTTTCTTGTTAAACAAATAATTCTTGCTTGAATTTTTCACATGTTGATTGTTTGCTAATTTTTTCCTTTTCTTGTTTCATGAACACGAGGAGTGGATGGCAAGTGAGGCAAGGTTAAAAGACAAAGAGAATACCATGGCTAGCAAGGAGTGGATGAGTTGCTTGAAGATGAAGCAAAGAAGACTTGAAGAAACAAACATTATTTCTTTCTTTGTAAACAAAACAATATTTGTAGCTTGCATTAACTTGTAATCCTTTTGTAAACTGCCCACAAAAAATGTAATGAATGCAAACTTGAATAAATTTTATTAATGACGAGCTTTGTTGTATAAAAATTAAACAAATCTTTGACATGGTAAAAATTTGAAATTCCCACTTGAATGATTTGAATGCACATCTTCACTTTGTAACTTGGAATTTAAGAAATCAAACATGACTCTAGTAACTTGTATCTCAAGTAACTATGCATTTTATCTTTCAATCCCCATCCTTCACATCACGCTTAAACCAAGCTTTCCCTCTCAACAAGAACTTGAACTCTGATATCCAAACCACAAGTAACTTGTAACTTAAGCAACAAAAACACGCCTTGATCGTCATGAACCTCTAACCTTATTTCTTACACCCGAATTCCATGTTCATCAATTTAAACTTCAAACTCCTGACTCAGTGACTTAGAGATCTTAAAAAGAAAACTTGAAGTGCGAGGAGATATTAGACATGAAACCCCTAACCAAATATACTTGACTTTGAGTTATCCTTCAGGCAGGTGAAAGGAACAGTTCACAAAAACTAGGGATCCAAAACCTTAGCATCTTGACCAACAAATAGGGAAATAAACCCTAATCCCAACTCTGATGAATTTGAGCGAGAAACATCCTTGTAACTTAATAAGAAAGCAATCCATGATACCTCAAGAATCCACCCCACGATCCACTAATGGAGAACCATATGAATTTCCCTTTTACCTGATAAGAGAACTTCAAAACAAAATTAGACATAAAAAGGGTACAACCTTAATACCTCAATCCAAGGCGCCTGATTCCATGAGATGCGGGATATGCAAATGACTTAGTGAAAATGGTGCAAATGGCATGCAAAGTTCAAAGCTGAACAAAAGTAAAAAGAGGTAGGGCAAATTTGGGGTACGACAGCTGCCCCTATTTAATCGTCTTAAAACTGAAGGTGAGATTGGCGTCAGCCTTTCAAAAGTTCAAGGTGGAAGATTACTAAATACCAAGACCCGAAATTTTCCCCGGGAGAGATGGTGTGAGTGTATGCTGGGGAAAGACAAATTAGTCTTCTGGTGGGCTGGTCATGATAGATGAACATGGTTAAATAATGGTAGCTCGTACTGGGGTAACGGTGCCAATACAAGGTTCTCGAGGGAGTGGGCGGTAAAGTGGCTGAAAGGATATGGTTGACGATGTCGTGGTGATTGAAAGTAGGATTGCAAATAACATAATAACTTAAAGATAACAGGTAGAATTTGATGACAGCAGAGAATCTATCATGCGAGATTCACGACCCAAAAAGAAAGGTAAAGACAATGGGTAAAGATCGGCGTATGATCTATGACCCAAGAAAGATAACATGAGGGTAAGACCTATGAGCGACCTACAACCCTAGAAAAGATAATGCGAGGGTAAGACCTACGGGCGACCTATGACCCTAGGAAAAATAACGTGAGGGTAAGACTTATGAGTGACCTATGACCCTAGAAAAGATAACTTGAGGGTAAGATCTACGAGCGACCTACGACCCTAGAAAAGATAACATAAGGGTAAGACCTACAAGCGACCTATGACCCTAAAAACAGGATGGGGAGAGGGTAAAGTCTATGGACGACCTACGACCCTAAAAACATGATGAGGAGAGGGTAAAGTCTACGAACGACCTACGACCCTAAGAGAGATAAAGTGAAGGTAATATCTATGGACGACCTACGACCTTAAAAGATGAGGAGAGGGTAAAGTCTACGGACGACCTATGACCCTAAGAGAGATAAAGTGAAGGTAAGATCTATGGACGACCTATGACCTTAAAATATGGGGAGAGCGTAAAGTATACGGACAACCTACGACCCTAAGAGAGATAACATGAAGGTAAGATCTTATGGACGACCTACGACCTTAGCAAAGATAGCGTGATGGTAAGATCTACGGACGACCTACGACCCTAAGAGAGATAAAGTGAAGGTAAGATCTATGGAGGACCTACGACCTTAGAAAATATAGAGCGATGGTAAGATCTACGGACGATCTACGACCCTAAAAACAAAATGAGGAGAGGGTGAAGTCTACGAACGACCTACGACCCTAAGAGAGATGACATGAAGGTAAGATCTTATGGACGACCTATGACCTTATCAAAGATAGTGCGATGGTAAGATCTACAGACGACCTACAACCCTAAGAGAGATAAAGTGAAGGTAATATCTATGGATGACCTACGACCTTAGAAAAGATAGTGCGATGGTAAGATATACGGACGATCTATGACCCTAAAAACAAGATGAGAGGAGAGGGTAAAGTCTACGGACGACCTACGACCCTTAGAGAGATAAAGTGAAGGTAAGGTGTATGTAAGACCTAGGACCTTAGAAAAGGTAGCGTGATGGTAAGATCTACGGACAATCTACGACCCTAAAAAAAGATAACGAGAGTATTGAGAATTGGGGAGTATAATGTACTGATACCATGGTTTATTTTATCCGGTAGTGTAATAACAGATGTTTAAGTGGGAATTACGAGGATGATATTTTTTGTGGAGATGTTTTGTTTATTTGGGGCTTTCGGGCAAGGTATTAAATCTGGCTCATGCTTCATATGCATTTGAAGTGTGGCATGATGATTCATGGATATGTTATGCATTTGAGGATGCAATGCAATATGATGTGATGATTATTATATGCAAAATGCGAGCGATGGGGATCATTGGGGTCTGTTGCCCTTAGCCTTGAGATACCAATATGGATTGGTGCTTGAAATCTGAGAGAAAGAGTTAGCCTTGTTGAATTCACTAGGGATTAAATCTTGTTGAGGAGAAGTAACTTGATCTGACTTCCTTTATATGTTAGACTTCTTGCGAATAACTGAAAAGAGACGTGGATCTTATCAAATGCCCTAAGTTTCTCGGTGTTGGAGAATTGGGAGCTCGGTCGACTGTAAGGAGGCGACGAGGATGAAAGCTTGGTCAAGGTGACCGTTATGATTTGCTACCTGCATAGAAAAACAAACACTTGAATGTTATGGCATTCCCTTGGGATGTCTTCATATCTTTGTAATGTAGTGTTTCACATCTTGGCTTGTGATTATTATTGACTTATTGTTTTCAATGCAATGCTTAACAAAGAATTTAAATCATAATTCGCATACGAGAATAAAGTAAAAAGGACAAAAAAAATTTGGTGGAAGGGAAAAATTTATTAATGAGTTTGGCATGTGAATAAGAATTCATACATGGAAACAACTCCTAAATGAGGAAGTTGCAAGGAAAAATAAAATACAATGAGTAGAATGGCAATAAGAAAATCTCGAACTTCCGTTAAAATTGATATTGCTATAGTTCCCATATCCTGGGTCATCCTAGTGTCGTGCTTCCAAAGGATAATAGCTGAATTGATCCATCCCGTATTAGGAGGGTGCACGTGAAGAGTCTTCAGACTGCAGTCTCTCGCTTTTTGTCCCTAATTTTTGCCTCGATCTCCCTTTCGGGTTTTCAATCCATCGGGACACCCATTTTTGCCTAAGACGCCCTTTCGGGTTTTCAACTTAGTGGGTTATTTTTTTTTTTAGCCCTAACTTTTTCCTAATACGCCCTTTCAGGTTTTCGACTTAGCGAGTCCTTTTAAGTGTAGTATTTTTTGACTGAGTCTGAATTGACTGGAAGTGGAACGTCTTCCCCATCCATGTTTGTCAGGATTAGAGCACCTCCTGAGAAAGCTTTCTTCACGATGTACGGTCCCTCATAGTTGGGAGTCCACTTGCCTCTTGGATCGGTGTGGATTGGGAGAATCTTCCTTAAGACCAAGTCACCTGTGTGGATCTCTCAAGGCTGAATCTTCTTGTTAAATGCTCTCTTGAGACGTTGTTGATATAACTGACCGTGACAAATGGATGCTAGGCGCTTTTCTTCGATGAGATTGAGTTGGTCGAGTCTCGTTTGAATCCATTCAGCTTCATCAAGTTTAGTATCCATTAAAACCCTCAAGGAAGGAATCTCCACTTCGACTGGGAGTACCGCGTCCATACCATAGACTAGGGAAAACGGAGTTGCCCCAGTAGAAGTACGCACCAAAGTTCGATAGCCGTGCAGGGCGAAAGGCAACATCTTATGCCAATCTTTGTATGTTCTCACCATTTTCTGGACGATCTTCTTTATGTTCTTGTTAGAAGCTTCGACTGCCCCATTCATCTTCGGCTGATAAGGTGATGAATTATGGTGCTTAATCTTGAATTCTTCACACATTTCCTTCATCATCTTGTTGTTGAGATTCAACCCGTTATCAGTTATGATCTTGTTAGGAGTTCCATACCGGCATATGATTTCTCTTTTGATGAAGCGGGTAACAACTTGCTTGGTCACTGTTGTACCCCAAAATTTGCCCTCCTCTTTTTTTACAAGAAATCACAGCTTCGGGCTTTTCCTGATTTTTCAGATTGGCTTAAGAATCGGTCAAACAGACTTTTCTCATCAGTCAGACAAAATTAGGGTTTCCATTGATTTAGAATCAATTCAAGCAGATTACTAGGGTTTGGTTGAGTTTGGCTCAGGATTTGATCAAGCAGACGCTTCTTTGACAATAAATCAAGAATTAGGGTTTGCACGCGCATTTTCAGAAGAATTTGAATCCACAGTGTTTTAATTGGCTGTTACACTGCTTTGACGCCTGCTCAAGATTTCAGTTTGTTTCTCAAAAAAACCCTGAACCTCTGGGTTAGAAGCTGAGGCTTCTGGTTGAAAATTTGCAGTGTTTGGTTTAATCAGTAAAAGGAAAGGCATATGGACGTTTGTTTGATTAACTGTGCAATGTTTATGGTTAATTGGAATGCCGGGTTTATTATTGGTTAATGCGAAGTTGCAAGACTACAGTGTTTATTAATTATTTATTTTATCTAAGTTAAAATAATTGGAATGCATTTCTAGTCGTTTTAATTTAAGAGACTTAAATAAATAAATAAACAGTGAATTAGAGAATTATTTGACAAAAGGACTTTTATTTATTTTTAATTATTGGTACAAGTGTTATTTAAATACAGTAATTTTATTTACAGTATTTATAATAATATTTATTACAAATGATTAAAATAAAATAAAACTATATCCTAATTTTCATGAAGTCTTCATCTTCTACTGTTGCATCCTTTGCTCAACTGGTATTTACCTGCAAAAAGAAGAAAAAAAGAAGTCAACACAGATGAATTAAAAAATAGCATTTTCAGACAGTTAATCATAAAGACCCATCATTAAAAGTGTTGGCCGGAATCAGTTTGTTCGTCCTCTCTGCAAATCGCAAGAAGACTCTCTTCTTGGTTCACAAAGAGGGAAAGCAAATTATTTGCAAGCATATGAATACAAGGCTGCATAATTTCAAATTGGCAAAAAAAAGGCAAACCAAATTGAAATGCCAAACAAACAGCATAAGTGAAAACCAACCAAGTTGCATTGTCAAACTGAAAAACCAAATTGTCAAAGAGGCAAACTAAGTCACAAATTCAAAAAAGGCAAACCAAACTGTCAAAGCTGTCAAAAGATATCAAAGCTATCAAAACTGTCAAAGAAGATATCAAAGCAATGCAGGAAATCTGGAAAGATGCAGAGGAAAGCCAAAGATGCAAGCAAGCTTGTAAAACATTTCATCATTTTCCAACCAACACTTTTTCAGAAAAAAGTACAGTTTAAGCAATAAAAAATGCTTTTTCTGTGGAGAGAGAAAGAGAGAGAGAGAAGTAGAGAGGCTTACAGTTTTGCAGGCTTAGGAAAAAGATATAACAAAGAATTCCAGTTCAGAACAAAGGAGGGCATAAAAACATAAAAAAAATATAACACAAGCTCTCAAGCCTGTAAATGCAAAAACAAGCTCTCAAACCTGCTAAGCTTCAAACTGTAACATCCTGCCTGTAACCACAATAAGCCTTCAAGAAAGCAAAAGCTCAAATCTGTATAAACCCTCCAAGACTGTCAAAAAAAAGAAAACAACAGCAAACATGTAGCCTCAAAACCTGTTTCAAACCACAAGCCTTTGAAACCTGCCAAACTGTTCAAACCTTAAACACCAAAACCTGCATAAATCTCAAACAAACAGCCTTCAAGCCCAAAGCCCTGCATAGCCTAGGGGCCAAGCCTGTCAAAACACAAGCCTGCTTCCAAACATCCTACATAGCCTAAGGGCCAAGCCTCACTAAAACAAACAAGTTATAAACTGCAACCAAAAACCTGTTACAATCACAAGCCTTGAAGCATTCAAGCCAAAAAGCCCTCAGAACAACTTCATCATAGGGCCAACATCAACATATCAGTGGCAACAGTAGCAAAACACCAACTCAGAATCAAAGCCAAAAGAGAGAGAGGAAAAGCAATCTCAGAGTTATCATCATCAAGTTATCAGAACAGCAATAAGCAAGCATCTCAGAATAAGGCAACATCATCAACATCATCAAAAGCAACATACAGAAATCAAAGCATTCTCAGATATTATCATCATTGAAAAGAAACAAAGCTCAAAGAGAGGAAGATTGTGAAAGTATCTCAGAAGCACAAAAACTCAGAAGAAAGCAACACTGAGGCAAGCAATCAAAAGAGGAAAAGAAGCTATCCTAGGGTTTTTAGATTGCAACTATCATCATTAAACAAGGTTAAAGATACCAAATACCAGGAAGGCCACAAAGCTAGCATCACTAGTCCCACGCCTCCGGCCACCGGAGATGCCTCCCGTCCATTTCTCTGCCTCTTCTCCAAAAGCCAGCAAAGGTAGTAACTCCTTCCTTTTATTTTTTAACACCTCACAGAAACAAATAATACAAAAGATCAGAATATGTAAAAACATGCATGAATCCAGAACCCTAAAACGCGATAAAACAAAATCGTTACCTTTTTTTTTTGAATCATCGCCTTGAGCAAACCATGAGAAGGGGAAGTTGGAGGTGGCGTCCAGTGGCCAGGCATGGAAGGATTTAGTCAGAAGCTCGCTTTGGTTAAGAAAGATGAAGAGGACAACGAAGAAGAAGATGGAAGCGACGCTGTTCAACACAAACCCTTGTTCTAAACGAAACAAAACAAACCCTAAACAAAATTTGTCCAACGCGTCGTGGGCCTCTGCCCCATAAACTATTAAGCCCATTTGATTCTGGCACCCCCCTTTGTTGGTTATAATCCATTTTTATTTTTTGCATTTTGGGTCATGTATATAACCCCTAAGCCCATCTGATTTCCTAAATTTTCATACAAATCAATCCTTTTTTTTCTATCACCTTATTTTCCTTTTTTATATAATTTATTTTGTAAATAAAAATAATACATTAACCTTTTTATACAAAATTTTCTTAATTACTTATTTTTATTTTATTACATTTAAAAAATACATAAATAATAGATTTTTATTAAGTTTAAACAATTTTCCCTTTGAAACTTTTCTTTGTTTAATAAATCACTTTTATAAAACTTCCTAAAAAAACATTAATAAAAATACACAAAAATAAATAATATAAATACTTAATAATATATTAGGTTGACATTTTAATCATTTGTAAATAATCACATACATTTTACAATCCTTTTGATTCTTTTTTATTCTTATACATTGCTATATTTTACATTGAGAATGCGATTCGATTTGGTTGTAAATATTATTTGGACACTACTATCCTGATAAGACTCATCCCCATTTGTAAACATTTGTACCCCCATCCCCGGATACTTATTTGTAATAGCTTAGACTTTAAATTCCCGCAATTTATCGCTTTCTATATATTGTATAGTAATTAGGGTTTGTATGCGAAGATTCAAAATCAACCGCTAGATAACCTAATACCAAGATAAATGCATGACAATCAATACACAATTCACACTTGCACCTCTAGGGTAATCCCGCTTGTTACCTTCCAAAATGGGCCATTGTGATCGGTGGATCTGGAACTGACTGTTTAACGCTGGTTCGTGAAATGTCGCGGAAGCAAGAGTCGCCACCGTCTTTTATTTTCTCCAGATGGAAAGGACAAAAGCACAGCAAAATTCCTTATAGAGATTGCTCTCGGTTCGGGAGGTAGATTTATAGAAAGGGAAGGTGTTAGCACCCTTTCTATCCATGGTTATCCATGGGCTCTTAGATACTTGCTCATTTGTGTTTTCAAAATGGTTTGTTTGCTTTTCAACTGTGGGTTTTAAAAAGTTTCTTTGAAAATTCCAGTTCGACTCTTGTATCGGTCCTCAAGAGTGTTTGAAAAATTGCTTTCGAAAGCTTTTTGAAAAGGTGTCGGTGTGAAAAGTATTTTTGATTTGTTTTGAAATTAGAGCAAGTATCTAGAGTCGTCTACCTACCCTAAGGAATTCGTCTGTGTAAATGTCCTTTAAAGTAGTGCCATCCCACCATTGAGAGGTAGGTAGCACCACCATTGGAGGTGTTCGGGTCAATTCGAAGGTTCGGGACATGGTGATCACCGGAGCAATAGGAAGACACCTTAGAAGCTACCCTCATGTCAGGTTCCTGGATCATGAGGACTTACTAAAACGTCCTCTACTCGACGATCACCTTTCGAGGGGCAAGGCAACAATGAGGCGTACCCTAGGGGTGGTGTGTGATTTGTGCGTTATGTTCATTTGCATTTATCTTGTTCATGTCAGGGGTGATCTACGCGTTGCTTTTATTTTGAGCATTCATTCTTTCATGCAATAGTTAACAGTTAAAAAGATGCGGAATTTAAAAATCCTACGCTATTACAAAGGCGCGGGTCCACATCGCCAAATTTAATCCAGGACCCGATTTGAAATAAAATAAAGAGTGTGAAAAAGATAAATGTCAGATTTACATGGCTTTGGGAGAATTACACGAATATTATAAGAAAGGAAATAAATGCGCGAAACGAACTGATAATCGAAAGCGAGGGCGTTGGACCCTTTTTTAATGAAATTAAATTACGATTAACAAATTAATTAAATTAAAATAAAAAAGAAAAGATTTTTTTTGGAGTTTTTTGTATTTATGGATTTTTAATAAGATTTAATGAAATCAAAACCTATTTCTAACTATTTTTAAATTATTAAGAAAATATGTTAAAATTGAGTCTAAAATTAACCTAATTAATTAATACAATTTTATTTACAAAAATAAATAATTAATAATTAATATGGTAAAAGAAAAGAAAAAAGATAAAAGTGATTAAAATCCTAATTCTACAATTTTTAAGTTTATTAAAAAATATTAAGATTTAAACCTAAAATCAAGACTAAATTAATTAATAAGATTTATTTACAAAAAAATATTAAATCAAATATATTTTATTTTTTGTATTTTCTGATTTTTATTATTTTTATATTAAAAGAAAAATATTAATTTAAAGATTTAAGAGGAAATAATTAAATTAAACAAATAATAAAAAAAGATAGAAAAATAAAAGAAACACAAACCCTAGGGGGTGTTGACCCCAATTTGGAGGTATCATCCAGCATTTTTGGCCCATTGAATTCCTGGCCTCGTTGACTTCTGGTGATCACGTGTATAGGCATTGACTGAACCATTCCATAGGCTTTAGATCTGGACCATTGGACTGATGCCATGGGACGTGTGGCACGCTTGGATACAAGGCTGCATGATAGACTTCAGGAGGCTAGCTGCATAGAATCACATGGAAACAAAATATATTAAGGAAGTGAGGGGACCTGGGAATCGAACCCAGGTCCCAATGTTCAGAGGACAACGCACTAACCAACTATGCCATTTGCTTTCTTTGTCATTATAGTGGGAGATAAATAATATGTAAAAAAACAAACGCTGATGCTATTAATTCAAAAAAACGTGCTAAGCTTGAATTTCCCTTTCACGTCCTAACACCTAAGCGTCTTCCTCCTCTGTTCTTTATTTGCCTGAAAAAACAAAACAAGATTGCGGGGGTTTTAAACCCCCACTACATGGTACATGGAAAAATAGCGAATAGGCCGTCTTTGATCAGAAATTAGGCGCGATGGGATGGTTGGATTCGTGTGAAGCTTCTCGTTCTAATGGTACAAGTCTTGTTGCCTGATTTTTCCTTAAACGTAAAGCCCCAATTTTATAGTTTGGAAACCCTAGCGAGCTTCAATGGTGAATTCGTGTATGATGCACAAAAACTCAATTAAAATACATGGTTAGCTTCAGAATGATTATATTAGTGTAAAACAACAATTAAATGGTATGAAAAATGCCCAGAAACTTAAACACGATTATGCATATTTTCATGAAAAGTGTGACATGGTTCTACCGTTTCTTGGTGTTAGAAGCAGTGGTTTTGATCCAGGAATGTTCCTTGTGACCTTGGCAAGCGATTGGAATAGTTTTCTTGTCTTGAAACCAACTCTAAAGGCGTTTTCAGTTTTCACTTTTTTCACAAAAATTGCAAGAGTGTTCTTGATGTGTGGCGCAGCTTAGAGGTCTTGAGCTTTAGGGTTTGCATCAGTATATGTATAGGATCAGATTAGGGTTAAAATTTGAGCCCACAAATCCTTGTAATCATGGATCAAATATTGGATTTAAATGGTATATTTTTTCAATCTTTTCATGTGTTTTTGGTGCCAATCATGATCAAATCACCTTGATTCTTTCCATATTAGATAGGGCACGAAATCTTGAAGGCATTCCATGCACAAAAAGATTTAAAAAGCATGGATGAGTATTTCTTTCATATTTTATTTAATTAAATGAATTAATGGTAATTAAAAATTCAAATAAATAATAAAAAATGATGAAATAACTCCCCTTGGGACAAATGGTCGTGCATATGCTTTGGATGATGAATCTTGGAAGAAAATGTGGCCCATTAGCAAATTTGAGGCATTTGAAGCAAACTTGACTTTTCAAAATGCCCAAAAATTTCCCAACTTCCACAAGGCATATCTTGCTCAATTTTTAAGCTTTGATCATGTTCTTGGACATTTTGGAAAGGTCTTGAAGTCCTCTAACCAATGCCTTTGGTCCCATGTCATTTTGATTTACCAATCTCAAGTTATGTCCTTTTACTTAAAGTCCCTTTTTGTTGACTTTTGAAAATGACCTATAATGTTGAAATTGATAACTTTTTGTGAGAGCATTTCATGGACTTGAAGTGTGAAGAGGAGTTGTAGGAAATGTCTTTCTATTCAAAATGAGCTTTGGATGGAATTTTTCTGATAAACCATGTGGAAGTTATGCCTTGGTCAAGTTACAGTTGACTTTTTTCAACTGTCCAAATATGGAAACTTTTGCATCTTGAGACTTTTTGAGCCAAGCTTTGAAAATCATGATCAAGAATTGATCAAATGATGTTTGTGGCTTCAAAATAAGATGTTGACCAAAAATTTGAACTTTTGACTGTCAAATGACCATTTTGCCCCTACAGTTGACTGTAGTGCAATTAGGGTTTTTGACTGTGCAATTTTGTGCCGTGAGTCTTGAAAATTGGTATGATGATGCTTGACCATGTTTATAAGCATGTGGGACTTGATTGGACCCTTGGAAACTTCATTTTCTTTGTCAGAACCAAAACCCTAGTTTTTGACTGTTAGGAGGCCCTTGAACTGTGCAACCCTTGGGGAGATTTTGAAGCATGCTCTTTGCAAATCTTGAAGAATATGGGAGGGCAAATTTTGGGGTACAACAGCCATGTTTGCATGTCAAGTACTTTGGCAAAACAAAAACAAACAAAATGATCATAGTCCCTCGATGACGCTATCAAGTTGCCTAAACAAAAATGATCAAGTCCCTTCAAGAAAATTGCCAAAGACACTTGACACTATTGCATTCATGGTCTATATGATGACCCGCGCCCGTCCCGTTAACATCCTAACGCAAGGTTGTTCACCAAATACAATGGTGAAACAACACTGTTAAAAAGGGTTAAAAAGCATAAGAAAGATCTTTGAGTAAAATAGGGTAGACAACTCTTAGTTACTTGATCAAACTTGAAAAACACACTTGCCTACTTTCAAAACACACTCCATAACACAACTTTCAAAACAACTTTCAAAAACATTGAAATATCTTTTCAAAAAGACAAACACCTTTGCATATACTCAAACAAGAGTCATTACAATGGTTGCCTAGACAAGGCCTCTTTTTCAAAACATTTTCAAAAACCACACACACAAAGCACCATTTCAAACAATTGAAAAGCAAGGCAAGTGATCTAAAACAAGTAACTAAGAGCCCATGGATAACCATGGATGAAAAGGGTGCTAACACCTTCCCTTTTCATAATCTACCCCCCGAACCCACGAAAACATCTCAAAGGTCTTTCCTGTGCTTTTTGACCTTTCCTTTAGGATAAAATAAAAAGTCGGTGGCGACTCTTGCTAAACCGAACAAGTGCGAATACAAACGCAAAACCTCAAGTCAGTTCTCCCACCGTATCACAGAACTGGCGACTCTGCTGGGGAGATTTTTAAAAGTGGGATTACCTTAGGGTTTTAGATCACCTTTACATACTTTCTTTGATTGCTTTGATTTCTTTACTTTTGGGTTCCTTGCTTGGGTTTGCTATAAATCCTACACCCGGATTTGGGGGCACCTTTTTTAGGTAAATAGCAATAAAACTGCGAGGGAACTGTGCGGGGTATACCGACATGGTTGAAGCAGTAAGCTATGTTAGTGTGACATATTTGTGAGTACCGGTAGCCCTTGAGTAGTCAAGGAGAATACGGGGCCGCTGAGTGATGTCATGAAGCACTAACGAACTCTTAGAACCTTACTTGACCATCTTGGCCTTTTTAGGGGTAGTGAGATGACCGACTTTGGTGCAGTCCGAAGTTGGTAGATGCTCGATACTACGCTCATTGAGGATTGTTTTCTTGGAATATTTTGGTCGCCAGTTAAGTGGCTAAACCAAAATAATGAACACAGAAAATAATCCAGTGATATTGAGCTCCTTAGAACCCGGTTTCTATTTTAGGACAGGATGAGCCAACTAACTTCAAGAGGGTACATACCTACAAACCCCATGCAAGCCTAAACCTAAGGACTTGTTTGCTTTGTGTGAATATGATTACCTGTATATACACTTACTTGCTTTTGCATACATGTACATAACATCATAACATCATACCATAGCATTTTCAATAACCATTTCAAGGATCTCGAGGGTCTTTTGATGCAGGGTCACGTTGAACCAGACGTCTACCAAGGGGCAAGAGGTTTTCCTCTAAACAAATGCCATCAAAGATCAAGTGTAACAACTTGAATCAGGGGCTATGACCCACTTGACATGGTGAGCTTGATTCTCGTGGAAAGACATCTACCGTTATAAACTTCTCCAATCAAAGATGTTGATCAAAGTTCAGCCTCTAACATTTTTCTTGTATTTACCCCAAGAGATCCTTGAAAACATTGCATACATATATCATACATATCATTGCATAACAGGTTTCTCCCATACAGGTCTCCTTATCCTCCTACTGTTTATTTCAGTAAGATGGAACAAACGGTGAAAGATCTCCAAGCTCAAAACGCTCAATTCCAACAAATGCTTCTGGCTATGGGTAAAGGGCAAGAGGATCTGAAAGCTCTCCTTCTCAAAGACAAGAAGAAGAAGTCCAAGAGGGCAGCAGGCATTCTGAACTTGAGAAGAAGACCTAAAGCCCAAGATCTTTTAACTCCATCCAACATGGGGGTTAGTCTTGAAGAAGACCACAATTTGGAGATTGATGGAGTTGAAGCTGACTACTCCGAGGAACAATATCCTCTCTCTGATGACAATACAAACAGTTGGAGGATCGCCTCAGTGCTATGGAGATTCAACAAATACCTGGCTTGGATTTAGGAGACATGGGTTTGGTTTCTGGATTGGTCATCCCGCCGAAGTTCAAAGCCCCCACCTTTGCCCTGTACGATGGAGTTTCTTGCCCTAAGATGCACCTAAAGTCTTATGTCCGCAAGATTCAACCATACACAACTGATCCAAAGCTTTGGATCCATTTCTTCTAAGAAATCCTGGTAGGGACTCAACTTGAGTGGTTCTATCAATTGGAGAGTTCTCGCATCCACACCTGGAAGGACTTAGCTGTTACTTTTTATGAGCAGTATCAGTATAATGTTGATCTTGCACCAACTCGTGTGCAATTGCAGAACATGACCATGGGTTCTGACGAGAACTTCAAAGGATACACTCAAAAGTGGAGAGATTTGGCTGGTAGGGTGCAACCTCCTTTAACCGACAGAGAGCTGATTGACATCTTCATGGGAACTTTGACAGAGCCTCTCTTCAATCACCTAATTGGAAGTTCCTCAGTTGGGTTCACCGAGCTAATACTGACAGGCGAAAGGGTCGAAGCTGGCATCAAAAGTGGAAAGATCCAAGGAGTTACACCCTCTGATACTCAGAAAATTCCCTACGATGGGAAGAAAGAGTCCAATGCAGTGACTAGTCAAAAGAGTCGTCATGATCAACATGCAGGGGCAATCCTAATCTCTGATCCCACGCCTGTTCAACAAAGACAAAGCAATAGGCGTAGGGTAAGATATCAAGAAAGGCAGTATACTGACATCAACATGCCTTTGTCTCAAGCATTACAACATTTGCTGAAGTTGAAGCTAATCACGCTAAAGGATCCTCCTCAAAATCCTGATACTTCCTCTTCTAAGTATAACCCGAGCGGGAGATGTGCCTACCATTCTAACAGTCCTGGACACGACACTGACAGCTGTTGGACTTTGAAGAACATGATTCAAGACTTAATTGATGCCGAGGAGATCAAGTTTGACCCTCCGGAGACCCCAAATGTGATCACTGCTCCTTTGCCAAATCACTGAGAGGCTTTTGTTCCATTTGAATTTTCAAGTTGTAATTTCTTTTGTTATTCAAACAATTATCTGTTGATGTCAAACTCTGCTTCATTAATGCATTGCATATGTTTGTCTTGAATTCATCCATTCGTTTTCACTACTCTTATGCTTTCTTTATGATATTTAACTCTTGATAAAAAGCTGCAAGCCTTTAGAGGGAGGATGACGAAACAATGCCATAATCTCATACAGTATGCTTTTGAACAGACCTTGCTGACGATGTACAGGCATTCTTTCAAATCCTAAACACTGGAGTTATAAGGAAGATAATCCCTAGTCAACCCCTTCGAGCCAAAGAAGTAGGAGTTTTCTGTTCTAAACAAATTGAAACCTTTGATTTAAACCTGGGGCAGGGTAGTCTCTCAGTTAATTCAAAAAAGGTGCGCATTGAAGTCGCAAACTCTCAGTTCGTAATACAACGAACGACATCAAAAAAAAAAGCATTCCTCTGGAATCAAAAGACAGTGATGGTTCCTTATCTCATAGGCAGTCATTATCTCTCAAAAAAAAAGAAAAATCCCACTAAGACAAAAC
Source organism: Vicia faba (assembly GCA_948472305.1). NCBI lineage: Eukaryota > Viridiplantae > Streptophyta > Magnoliopsida > Fabales > Fabaceae > Vicia > Vicia faba. The sequence goes on along the minus strand of OX451739.1, from coordinate 284,265,152 downwards.
TTAAGAAAGGAAGCTTAAGAAAACTGGGGCATCCCGCTGACTGTAATCTTGAAAACAGGAATAGTCAGGAAAAAGTTAGGGATAACAAGTCAAAAGAACGAGGTCATTACAAATCCTCAACAACATGAAAAATGTTGCAAAAAAAAAGGAGATGATGACTGCCTTCCAAATTCAACTTGTGTGAACCATCACCAAAAAAGTCGTTCCAAATTCGAATAGAGTTTGACGCACAATTAACTAAGTTTAGGATTGAAGAACATCACGAAGAGCGGGTGGGTACAAATATACTTTGAGCCTTTATCCTTTGTTTCTTAAACCATGAACCAAGCCACGTTACAACCCTTCAAAAGTCCTAATTGAAGCATGGGTTAGTTCGAAAGCATACTGTTACAAAAGGTATCCTGACTCCTGTAAGGTTTTGTCCTAAATCTTGTGTTGAATTTGTCTTATAAAAAGTTTTCTGCTAAAAAACGCATTTTTCAAAACTTCAAGACAGACATAAACTTTGCATTACTTGAATATCACTATTTGCATTTGGCTATTTGTTTGACAGCGGAGAAATTCACACAACGAATATCCGATGAACGAAAGCTCTCTCAGTGAACAAAATCACTTAAAAAAGGATGACACTTCCATTACAAAAAACTCCTATCAACAAGGGGCATGACATGTCACTATCCAGCACACCTGGGGCAGTCCAGTCAAGGTTTCAACAGATCTTTCAAAAGTTCAGCCCGGGGAAGTCCAATCAAGATTTCAACAAATCTGTCCAAGTCCATTTAACCTGGGGCAGTCCAGTCAAGATTTCAAAAAAAATCTCTCAATTTGCAGAGTAACCTGGGGCAGGTCTCCATCTCCATCACTTGGGGCATTCGAATTTCAATCTCAAGGTAAAGGTTATCATCACCTTTTGGAGTAGTAATCGTCCAAGATTCCTTCATCACATTTTGGAGTAGTAGTCGTCAAAGATTCCTTCATCACCTTTTGGAGTAGTAGTCGTCAAAGATTCCTTCATCACCTTTTGGAGTAGTAATCGTCCAAGATTCCTTCATCGCCTTTTGGAGTAGTAGTCGTCAAAGATTCCTTCATCACCTTTTGGAGTAGTAGTCGTCAAAGATTCCTTCATCACCTTTTGGAGTAGTAGTCGTCAAAGATTCCTTCATCACCTTTTGGAGTAGTAGTCGTCAAAGATTCCTTCATCACCTTTTGGAGTAGTAATCGTCCAAGATTCCTTCATCACCTTTTGGAGTAGTAGTCGTCAAAGATTCCTTCATCACCTTTTTGGAGTAGTAGTCGTCAAAGATTCCTTCATCACCTTTTGGAGTAGTAGTCGTCAAAGATTCCTTCATCACCTTTTGAAGTAGTAATCGTCAAAGATTCCTTCATCCCCTTTTGGAATAAACATATTCCCCACATAATTCTTAATTCCCCAAGCAGAATGAGGACTCTTATTCTCAGTTCCTCACAGGATATTCGGATATTCCCCAGTAAAGATCTCCTCAAGACAGGAATCCCCATTAGATTGGCATACAACCCAAGCTCCTGATCCCCCAACAGTGGTTCCTTCTCATTTCCAACAATCCCCTGCAGCAGTCAAGGATTTACTTTCCCCAGCAATAGTCAAATATTTCATTACCCAGGATTCGTCTTCCTCAGCAAGACAGCTACTCAGCTTACATGCGCATCCATTCATATCATAAACATTGATGAAGTACAATTCATTACATCATGACATTGCATACAACTAACTCTTTACCTTTTCAGGAAAGATCAATCAACAGACAAAGATCATCATCTTCTGAGATTCCTTCTAGAGATAGTTCAGATGTGACCCAGACATGGCGACATTCTGATACTTATTCCAGATTCCTTCTAGAGATAGTTCAGATGTGACCCAGACATGGCGACATTCTAATACTTATTCCAGATTCCTTCTAGAGATAGGTCAGATGTGACCCAGACATGGCAACATTCTGATACTTATTCCAGATTCCTTCTAGAGATAGGTCAGATGTGACCCAGACATGGCGATATTCTGATACTTATTCCAGATTCCTTCTAGAGACAGTTCAGATGTGACCCAGACATGGCGACATTCTGATACTTATTCCAGATTCCTTCCAGAGACAGTTCAGATGTGACCCAGATATGGCGACATTCTGATACTTATTCCAGATTCATTCAAATACAGTCCAGATACGATCCAGATTCGGATGTAATTATGTCACTCATCCAAAAGCAATTCAACAATCATTTCTCAATGGCATCTGTAAGCCCATTCCTGACATCACAATACCTATAGAGATTGAAGATCAATACCTGTAACAAGCCAGGAAAACTATCTTTCTTTCTCAGGTCAGAGATCAATACCTGAAACCGGACAGGACAATTATCTACTTGACCATCATGAGGCAACCCTACACCGGTTCCTTCTTTCCAAGATGCGGTTTTACACGAACTCATCATTAGGCAACCCTACACCGGTTCCTTGCTCAATCCCAAGACTTCTGAAAACAGTTTACGGATTCTCCTAACACGGATGTTAATCTATGGCTTGTTCAGACTCAACTTTTGAAAACAGTTCACGGACGCTTCCCAACATGGATGCTGATCTATTGCTTATTCAATTTCAAGACTTCTGAAAACAGTTTACGGGTTCTTCAGATAAGGACGTTAACCTATCGCTTGTTCAGATCCAAGACTTTTGAAAATAGTTTACGGATGCTTCCAAACATGGATGTCAATCTATTTCTTATTCAGACCCCCAGTTCAGAGACGTTCCAAACATGGATACCTTTCTGATACTCACCCACTCACCAACGACATACAGTTCAACAAACATTCTTGGATGGCATCTACAAGCCCATCTCCAACAAGATACAATCACCTTCAGATGGCATCTATAAGCCCATCCTCCTACCAGCAATTTCCAGATGATATCTCTAAGCCCATCCCCCGACAAGATTCTGTCACATCTCCAGATGGCATCTTTAAGCCCATCTCCAAATGGCATCTTTAAGCCCATTCCCTCAAACTACACTTTGACGAATGCAAATATTTTGGGCACTCTAGTGTCCAATCTCCTTTTACCTTCGAGTCGCGAATGGCAAACTTGCCAATCTAACTCTTCAGGTTCAAGAAGATTGAACAGGGGCAACTGTTGTACCCCAAAATTTGCCCTCCTCTTTTTTTACAAGAAATCACAGCTTCGGGCTTTTCCTGATTTTTCAGATTGGCTTAAGAATCGGTCAAACAGACTTTTCTCATCAGTCAGACAAAATTAGGGTTTCCATTGATTTAGAATCAATTCAAGCAGATTACTAGGGTTTGGTTGAGTTTGGCTCAGGATTTGATCAAGCAGACGCTTCTTTGACAATAAATCAAGAATTAGGGTTTGCACGCGCATTTTCAGAAGAATTTGAATCCACAGTGTTTTAATTGGCTGTTACACTGCTTTGACGCCTGCTCAAGATTTCAGTTTGTTTCTCAAAAAAACCCTGAACCTCTGGGTTAGAAGCTGAGGCTTCTGGTTGAAAATTTGCAGTGTTTGGTTTAATCAATAAAAGGAAAGGCATATGGACGTTTGTTTGATTAACTGTGCAATGTTTATGGTTAATTGGAATGCCGGGTTTATTATTGGTTAATGCGAAGTTGCAAGACTACAGTGTTTATTAATTATTTATTTTATCTAAGTTAAAATAATTGGAATGCATTTCTATTCGTTTTAATTTAAGAGACTTAAATAAATAAATAAACAGTGAATTAGAGAATTATTTGACAAAAGGACTTTTATTTATTTTTAATTATTGGTACAAGTGTTATTTAAATACAGTAATTTTATTTACAGTATTTATAATAATATTTATTACAAATGATTAAAATAAAATAAAACTATATCCTAATTTTCATGAAGTCTTCATCTTCTACTGTTGCATCCTTTGCTCAACTGGTATTTACCTGCAAAAAGAAGAAAAAAAGAAGTCAACATAGATGAATTAAAAAATAGCATTTTCAGACAGTTAATCATAAAGACCCATCATTAAAAGTGTTGGCCGGAATCAGTTTGTTCGTCCTCTCTGCAAATCGCAAGAAGACTCTCTTCTTGGTTCACAAAGAGGGAAAGCAAATTATTTGCAAGCATATGAATACAAGGCTGCATAATTTCAAATTGGCAAAAAAAAGGCAAACCAAATTGAAATGCCAAACAAACAGCATAAGTGAAAACCAACCAAGTTGCATTGTCAAACTGAAAAACCAAATTGTCAAAGAGGCAAACTAAGTCACAAATTCAAAAAAGGCAAACCAAACTGTCAAAGTTGTCAAAAGATATCAAAGCTATCAAAACTGTCAAAGAAGATATCAAAGCAATGCAGGAAATCTGGAAAGATGCAGAGGAAAGCCAAAGATGCAAGCAAGCTTGTAAAACATTTCATCATTTTCCAACCAACACTTTTTCAGAAAAAAGTACAGTTTAAGCAATAAAAATGCTTTTTCTGTGGAGAGAGAAAGAGAGAGAGAGAGAAGTAGAGAGGCTTACAGTTTTGTAGGCTTAGGAAAAAGATATAACAAAGAGTTCCAGTTTAGAACAAAGGAGGGCAGAAAAACATAAAAAAAATATAACACAAGCTCTCAAGCCTGTAAATGCAAAAACAAGCTCTCAAACTTGCTAAGCTTCAAACTGTAACATCCTGCCTGTAACCACAATAAGCCTTCAAGAAAGCAAAAGCTCAAATCTGTATAAACCCTCCAAGACTGTCAAACAAAAGAAAACAACAGCAAACCTGTAGCCTCAAAACCTGTTTCAAACCACAAGCCTTTGAAACCTGCCAAACTGTTCAAACCTTAAACACCAAAACCTGCATAAATCTCAAACAAACAGCCTTCAAGCCCAAAGCCCTGCATAGCCTAGGGGCCAAGCCTGTCAAAACACAAGCCTGCTTCCAAGCATCCTACATAGCCTAAGGGCCAAGCCTCACTAAAACAAACAAGTTACAAACTGCACCCAAAAACCTGTTACAATCACAAGCCTTGAAGCATTCAAGCCAAAAAGCCCTCAGAACAACTTCATCATAGGGCCAACATCAACATATCAGTGGCAACAGTAGCAAAAAACCAACTCAGAATCAAAGCCAAAAGAGAGAGGAAAAGCAATCTCAGAGTTATCATCATCAAGTTATCAGAACAGCAATAAGCAAGCATCTCAGAATAAGGCAACATCATCAACATCATCAAAAGCAACATACAAAAATCAAAGCATTCTCAGATATTATCATCATTGAAAAGAAACAAAGCTCAAAGAGAGGAAGATTGTGAAAGTATCTCAGAAGCACAAAAACTCAGAAGAAAGCAACACTGAGGCAAGCAATCAAAAGAGGAAAAGAAGCTATCCTAGGGTTTTAAGATTGCAACTATCATCATTAAACAAGGTTAAAGATACCAAATACCAGGAAGGCCACAAAGCTAGCATCACTAGTCCCACGCCTCCGGCCACCGGAGACGCCTCCCGTCCATTTCTCCGCCTCTTCTCCAAAAGCCATCAAAGGTAGTAACTCCTCCCTTTTCTTTTTTAACACCTCACAGAAACAAATAATACAAAAGATCAGAATATGTAAAAACATGCATGAATCCAGAACCCTAAAACGCGATAAAACAAAATCGTTACTTTTTTTTTGAATCATCGCCTTGAGCAAACCATGAGAAGGGGGAGTTGGAGGTGGCGTCCAGTGGCCAGGCATGGAAGGATTTAGTCAGAAGCTCGCCTTGGTTAAGAAAGATGAAGAGGACAACGAAGAAGAAGATGGAAGCGGCGCTGTTCAACACAAACCCTTGTTCTGAACGAAACAAAACAAACCCTAAACAAAATTTGTCCAACGCGTCGTGGGCCTCTGCCCCATAAACTGTTAAGCCCATTTGATTCTGGAACCCCCCTTTGTTGGTTATAATCCATTTTTATTTTTTGCATTTTGGGTCATGTATATAACCCCTAAGCCCATCTGATTTCCTAAATTTTCATACAAATCAATCCTTTCTTTTTTTTTTCTTTCTATCACCTTATTTTCCTTTTTTATATAATCTATTTTGTAAATAAAAATAATACATTAACCTTTTTATACAAAATTTTCTTAATTGCTTCTTTTTATTTTATTACATTTAAAAAATACATAAATAATAGATTTTTATTAAGTTTAAACAATTTTCCCTTTGAAACTTTTCTTTGTTTAATAAATCACTTTGATAAAACTTCCTAAAAAAAACATTAATAAAAATACACAAAAATAAATAATATAAATACTTAATAATATATTAGGTTGACATTTTAATCATTTGTAAATAATCACATACATTTTACAATCCTTTTGATTCTCTTTTATTCTTATACATTGCTATATTTTACATTGAGAATGCGATTCGATTTGGTTGTAAATATTATTTGGACACTACTATCCTGATAAGACTCATCCCCATTTGTAAACATTTGTACCCCCATCCCCGGATACTTATTTGTAATAGCTTAGACTTTAAATTACCGCAATTTATCGCTTTCTATATACTGTATAGTAATTAGGGTTTGTATGCGAAGATTCAAAATCAACCGCTAGATAACCTAATACAAAGATAAATGCATGACAATCAATACACAATTCACACTTGCACCTCTAGGGTAATCCCGCTTGTTGCCTTCCAAAATGGGCCATGTTTGCATGCCAAGTACTTTGGCAAAACAAAAACAAACAAAATGATCATAGTCCCTCGATGACGCTATCAAGTTGCCTAAACAAAAATGATCAAGTCCCTTCAAGAAAATTGCCAAAGACACTTGACACTATTGCATTCATGGTCTATACGATGACCCGCGCCCGTCCCGTTAACATCCTAACGCAAGGTTGTTCACCAAATACAATGGTGAAACAACACTGTTAAAAAGGGTTAAAAAGCATAAGAAAGATCTTTGAGTAAAATAGGGTAGACAACTCTTAGTTACTTGATCAAACTTGCAAAACACACTTGCCTACTTTCAAAACACACTCCACAACACAACTTTCAAAACAACTTTCAAAAACATTGAAATATCTTTTCAAAAAGACAAACACCTTTGCATATACTCAAACAAGAGTCATTACAATGGTTGCCTAGACAAGGCATATTTTTCAAAACATTTTCAAAAACCACACACACAAAGCACCATTTCAAACAATTGAAAAGCAAGGCAAGTGATCTAAAACAAGTAACTAAGAGCCCATGGATAAAAATGGATGAAAAGGGTGCTAGCACCTTCCCTTTTCATAATCTACCCCCCGAACTCACGAAAACATCTCAAAGGTCTTTCCTGTGCTTTTTGACCTTTCCTTTAGGATAAAATAAAAGTTGGTGGCGACTCTTGCTAAACCGAACAAGTGCGAATACAAACGCAAAACCTCAAGTCAGTTCTCCCACCGTATCATAGTCACGTTCTTGTACGAAGCCGCTTCCACCCACTTGGTGAAATAATCAATAGCAACAAGAATAAACCTATGTCCATTTGAAGTGCTTGGCTCGATGCATTCAATCATATCGATTCCCCACATTGCAAAGGGCCATGGTGAAGTCATCACATTCAAAGGAGTCGGAGGAACATGTATTATGTCTGCGTAAACCTGACATTTGTGGCACATCTTTGCATATACACAACAGTCGCTTTCCATCGTCATCCAGAAATAACCTGCTCATAGGATTTTCTTGGCCATGGAATATCCACTGGCATGATTCTCAAAAGAGCCCTCGTGTATTTCTCGTATAATGGATTTTGCTTCGTGTCTATCCACGCATCTGAGCAGAATTGAATCATAGTTTCTCTTATAGAGAACGTCTCCTGACAGTAAAAACTTAGACGCCAAACTTCTAAGAGTCCGCTTATCTTAAATTGTAGCACCTTCAGGGTACTCTTGCTTCTCAAGATATCTTTTGATGTTGAAGTACCACGACTTTTCGCCCGATACATCTTCACTTGTGAGACAATGAGCAGGGAAAATGTGCGATGGCTCCTTGTAACGACATATTCTTATATTGGGCGCACGATTCGAGTAACTAGCTTTGAACGTTGCTGCTAAAGTGGCCAGAGCATCTGCCATTTGATTTGCTTCTCTATGAATGTGCTCAAAGATGACCTCATGGAAAGCGGGCAACAACTCTAATATGTAATCCCAGTATGGAACTAAATTAGGGTGTCGTGTATCCCAATCACCTCATACTTGATGTATCACTAAGGCTGAGTCCCCATAAAGTTCAAGAATCTTGATCTTCAAATCAATGGTTGCTTTAAGACCCATCACACAAGTTTCGTATTCAACGACATTATTCGTACAATCAAAACATAATCTGGCAGTGAAAGGTATATGAGTGTTGCATGGAGAGGTCATAATTTCCCCAACGCCATGACCTATAACATTTGATGCAGCATCGAACGTGAGAGTCCATCGCTCCCCTGGTTCAGGTCCTTCATTAACATCAAGTTTCATAACATCCTCGTTTGGGAACTTCATGAACTGATATTCTTCCAATGGTTGGTGATCGAGATGATCAGCAAGAATGCCACCTTTTATAGCCTTTTGTGTGACGTACTGGATGTCATACTCAGACAAAAGCATTTGCCACCGAGCCAATCTGCCTGTAAGTGCTGGTTTCTCGAAGATGTACTTTATCGGATCCATCTTAGATATCAGAAGTGTAGAATGTGTCAACATATACTGCCTCAAACGTCGAGCTGCCCACATAAGAGCACAACAAGTCTTCTCAAGTAAGGAATACCTTGATTCACAATTAGTAAACTTCTTGCTCAGGTAATAAATGGTGTGTTCTTTTTGCCCAGTATCATCATGTTGTCCGAGCATACAACCCATAGATCCTTCAAGCACAGTCAAATACATAATGAGAGGTCTCCCTGGAACTGGTGGTATGAGTATTGGTGGTTCTTGCAGATACTGCTTAATATTCTCGAAAGCTTCTTGACAACTTTCATCCCAACGGACATCTTGATTCTTGCGTAACAATTTAAAGATGGGTTCACAGGTAGCAGTAAGGTGAAAAATGAACTAGGCTATGTAATTAAACCTTCCAAGGAAACCTCGTACTTTCTTTTAATTTTTTGGTGCCGGCATATCTTGTATTGCTCTCACTTTGTCTGGATCTACTTCAATTCCTCATTGACTCATGATAAAGCCAAGTAACTTGCCTGATTAAACCCCAAAGGTGCATTTGTTGGGATTAATCCTTAACCTGAACTTTCGTAAATAATCAAAAAACTTCTGCAAAAGGACCAAATGTTCTTCCTCATTTTGTGATTTCGCAATCATGTCGTCCACAAACACCTCGATCTCTTTATGAATCATGTCGTGGAAGAGAGTCACCATAGCTCGCTGATATGTCGCACCAGCATTTTTGAGACCAAAAGGCATGTCTCTATAGCAAAAGGTACCCCAAGGAGTTGTGAAAGCAGTTTTATCCATGTCTTCCAGAGCCATCTTTATTTGATTGTAGCCCGAGAACCCATCCATGAAGGAGAACACTGAAGACTGAGCAATATTATCAACCAATACATTAATATGAGGCAACGGGAAGTCATCCTTTAGGCTTGCTCTATTCAAGTCTCGGTAGTAAACATACATGTGTACCTTACCATACTTCTTAGGTATAGGCACAATGTTAGCAATCCAAGGCGGATAATTTATCACAGATAGGAAACCTGCCTCAAGCTATTTCTGAACTTCTACTTTGATCTTCAACTCCATGTCCGATCTGGTCCTTCTCGGCTTCTTCTTTACAGGAGGACACTCTGGCTTGAGTGGCAATCTGTGCATCACTATATCAATGTCTAAACCGGGCATGTATTTATATGAACAGGCGAAGATGTCAACATACTCTCGAAGCAACTCAATCAACCCCTTCTTTTCTTCGCTTTGCAAGGCAGCACCTATTTTTACTTCTCTCTTTACCTCTTCAGTACCGAGATTGACGACTTCTGTTTCTTCCTGATATGGCTGGATGACCTTCTCTTCCTGTCTCAAGATCCTAGATAGTTCTTCAGGGACTTCACAATCTTCCTCACTATCTTTGTTAGCATGACCAATCGAATTCTCAAGGATATAGGGAACCATAGCACTAGAATTTCCAATGGAGTTCGAGACGGATCTGCATGATCGATGATTTTATGTTTTATTTTTAGAAAGTGCAAGAGAATATTTAGAATATGAAAAGAAAATTATTGCCATTTTTATTTTGAAAAAGTACAAGTAAAAGAAAAGACAGGGAACAAAATTGTATGCGAAAGTGCGATTTTCATTCAATGTTAAATGAAGATTGAAACATAAGGGGCCCCTTCTACAAGCTGTCATTATGCCTTGGGCAATACATATGACTTAAATGGAAATAGAAAATTACACATCAAGGAAAACAACTTCAAGGATGTCCACGACAGTCCAATTGTAGGCTCCTGGTCCGGCACAACTTGATAGATAAATCTTGAAACATCTTCATCGTCACCTTCAGCATCTGTGCAGAGCACTTGTCCTTCTTTGCTTACACCAACACTGACGAACACTTCAGAAATTAGGGGAACTTGCTTTCCTTTGAGAGGAACCCAACTAGCTTGCATGGAGGACGACGAATGATACCCAAGACCAAAGCGATCCTTCTTCTCTGGAACTTTAATCAATTTGCTCCAACTGTCATGGGGAGGTCTAGCTTCTATGAGGGCTTTGGCACCCTTCAAAGAGGCCATGGGTGCTTCCGACTTCTTACATTCCACGGCGGGGAACTTATCAACAGTAAAAATCTCTAGAGCTTGAAAGCGAAACTCCTGCACCTCGCCTTCTACTTCCACATAACGGTAGGTAGTCATATTTTTAATCACTATATCTTCTTCTCTGTAAACTTCAACAACTTGGTCATTTACAATGAACTTCAGGCGTTGATGAAGAGTAGACGTCACAGCTCCTGCTACGTGGATCCACGGACGACCCAAAAGGCAAGTATAGGATGGACGGATGTCCATAACATAGAATGAAAAATAGAAAGTGTGGGGACCAATCTTGACAGGAAAGTCCACTTATCCATCCACGGATCTTCTTGAACCATCAAACACTCAAACATTTAGGGTGGAAGGCCTCATCATTACTCCATCCATATTCAGCTTAAACAAAGTATCCTTAGGCATCACATTAAGTGAAGAACCCATATCTACCAGTACTCGAGATAAAATAGTGTCCAAACACTTCATAAAAACATGCAGCACTTTATTGTGGGCTCTGCCTTCATATGGGAGTTCATCATCGTAGAAACCCAAACAATTTCCCACAGCAATATTGGTGACGATTCCTTCAAACTGAGCCACAGAGATGTCTTGGGTAACATGAGCAGAACATAAAATATTTAATAAGGCATTATGGTGGGTCTCTGAACACAAAAGGAGAGACAAGATGGAAATCTTGGACGGCGTCTGGTTAAGTTGATCCACCACTTTATAATCACTTCGCTTAAGAATACTCAAAAGTTGCTCCACTTCTTGTCCTACAGAAGGTTCAGGCTGATTATCCATCACTTGATTTCCCCTAGCCTTGGCTAGATCATCACTATTAGTTTCTTTAGGTGGCGGTGATAGAGGAGAAAAGATCCGACCACTGCGAGTCATGTTACTGGTTTCTGCGATGTTGGTAATATTATTGTCAACGACTGGAGGACACTCTTACTTCTTCCCATGAATATATACCACATTATACTCCCACGGAACTGCCTTAGAGTCGTTACTTGTAGGAGGAATATGAGCTTGAAACGTTGCGGGGGTAGCGGGAGCTTAAATCATTACAGGGGTAGTAGGAACCTGAATTGTAAACAGAATACTTGGTGTTGCTGAAAAGCTTCTCGGATAGTATGGAACTTCCAAGACATCAATCTCTTCTTCTCGGAATACCTTCTATATCTGTAGGACACCCTCATCTATCAACTGTTGAATATCCGTCTTTAAACCAGTACACTCTTCAGGTTTAGAAGAACATGTTAAGCAGAAATCATGGAGTTCTTGTAGCACCTCATGCTCCAACAAATGTTCTCTAACAGTTCTTAATGATATCTTGATCTTGTTGACCTTGGTTACCAGAATTTGTTCACTACCTTCTTCAATAACATTGATCGTTGCCCCTGGGTGAGGAGGCATGGGATTATTCTGAATATTTGGACCAACGGGGTTGAAATTGATGGCCTTTGCATCGAGGAGGTCTTGAAATTTACATTTGAATGCTCTATAATCCTCAATTGTATGGCCTGGGGAACCAGAATGAAATTCATAATGAGCATTAATGTCATACCCCCTAGGGAGAGGATTTGGCGGTGGACCAAGTTCATGTAATTGAACCAACTGATTAGCAAGTAACTGAGGGAGAAGCTGAGCATATGACATAGGAATGAGATCAAATCTTCTTTCAGGTGCTCTTTGTCTTTGAGGAGCTCTCGGACCTTGAGGTTGTTGATTCTGTTGTTGATAAGTTGGAGGAGGTGCAAATTGTTGTTGTGGAAGATACTGTGGTTGTGGAGTGAAAGGTCGTTGTTGGGCCATCCAGGGTGCTGGAGTTGTAGCAGCATACACTTGAGGAACAAATTGATTGGGAACAACATCAGGAGATTTTCCTTGGTTGATGGTGATAACACTAGTCTCACCTTCTTTCTTCTTGATAAAACCAAAAAACGGCTTTCTACCAATGCCTGCATTATTGCGAGTATTGTTAAGGACACCTTGGATCGTTCCAGCCTTAATGCAAGTCTCAACACGTTCACCAATAATGACCATATCAGAGAAAGAAGTAGAGGTACTACTGAGCATATATTGGAGATAAGGGCCTCGTAGAGTACCCATAAACAGATCAATCAATTCACGAACTAAGAGAGGAGGTTGGATCTTTGCATCCCATTCACGCCACCTCTGAGCGTAATCTTTGAATGACTCTTCAGATTTCTGTATCATCCCTTGGAGCTGAGTACGGCTAGGAGCCATGGCAGTATTGTAATGGTAATGTTTCAAAAAGGCGTCAGTAAGTTCTCCCCAAGTACTGACATGAGATCTTTCCAATTGCATATACAAATCCAATGGTGCCCTGGTCAAGCTATCTTGGAAGAAGTGCATGAGTAATGGTTCATTTTTAGCACAGGCTTCCATCTTACGACAGTAGGAACGAAGATAAGTCTCTGGGCAGGAAGTGCCTTTGTATTTGTCAAAATCCGGAACTTTAAACTTATGAGGAATAACTACCCCAGGCATGAGGCACATTGCAGCAGTATTGAATCCAGAAGCCTTGATACCCTGCATGGCTTTAAGACGCTCTTCGAGAGCATGGTACATTTTTGCAGTTTCAGCAACTCCAGCGGCAAGGTTAACTTGGATTTCATCAAGATCAATAACATCGTGATGATCGTCAGCATCATTCCTAGGAGCTCCAGTAGGGGTCTCAACATTTGCATCGTGATTCCTCCCATTAGCAGAAGTGGAGGGAGAAGCAGTAGTAAGCTTGGAAACACTTTGATGTAACTCTTCTTGACCCTTTATCACAGCATGAAGGGTTTCCATAAGTTGATCCATGCGATTTCCCATGGTGTCCATATCTCAGCGGAGTGCATTCTGATTCTCTTCAAAAAGATCCATAAGTCTTTGCTGGTTGCCTCTTGTACGGTAAGGATGTGGAAAAGTCGTCTTTGCTGTTTACTGATGTCTGTCGGAAAAGGTACCCCAATGAGTTTTTGTTGTGAAAAATGAATGCATGATAGTATGAATGAATGCTTTATCTTCATTTTTGAGGAAATCCAAAGACTCGTCTATCTTTTAAAATTTCTTTTTGAAAAGCTATACCAACGAGACTTGTCTTTGGACTTTCCTAGATATGAGATATATATATATATATATATATATATATATACATGATAATATGATGTCATGGTATGCTATGGCATGAAGTCTCAGCTCCACATATTTTGGATAACCACTGCGTAGTCTGTTGCACAGGCTGAAAGTAACAGGATCAAAAGTTTAACGTCACAGACATGGAGTCAAAGTAATAACCCATAAGGTATGTACTAAGGGTTTATCACCTGCCGAACAAGGTTCTAAAGAGATCTCAGAGTCTACGCGCTTCCTTTGGATATTACTGATGTCCCAATTACTTGGTAATCAGTAATATTTGCAAGAAAAACTCGTCTGAGTGCAATATCGCGTGAAAACTACTTCTAGATTACTCTGTTATAGTCTCCGCACTGCACCTAAAAAGGCCAGGATGGGTTAATGGTTCTACCGCCCTCAGCTTCTCGAGTTCCCAGGTCGAAAGCAATGATGTCTTCCCAATTACTCGGTAAACATCACTACTTTCAAGGGGACCTCCACTGAGTGGGGGATTTTAATTCCTCCTTCTTCGGGATTACTCCCTCAAAGTTAACATGACTATACCGCCCGTCCTAATCCTAAGTTTAACCCAAGTCCGGGTATAGGACTTATCAAATGTAATCACCCAACCCAACATCACAATGTATCCAGAATATGTGAGTAGCAACAATATATGCAATATATACAAATAAAGCAATAATAAAATAGTAAAGAAAAATAAATCAAATAAATAAATACCCAAAAGACAAATAAACAAAACTAGGAGAGACTCGCAAAAGGTCCCCAGCAGAGTCTCCAGCTGAAGCTACCTGCAGAAAACACAAAGCCGCCACTGAACCTTATTTATCCCGAAGGAAGGGGAAATATCGATAAAACTACAAGAGGATGGATAAGATGGTCTTGCAACTAAGAGAAAGGGTAAGGGAGTCGGTTATGTGAGGGGAAGGTATTAGCACCCCTCACATTCGTTGTGCTCAACAGGATCCATTTTGTTTGTTTTTCTTTAAGGGTGTACTTATCTACAACTATACTCGCTTAAGGGGAAATGAATGATTTTTTATTATTGCGTTCGTGAGGGTTTCGTGACCCTTTGCCTACGTATCTAATGAAGGAATCATAACACCATGGTTCCTCTAGAAAATGGTTGGTTTGTTTGTGTTTTTTAGTGGGCGACATTAACACACGTATTCTAGCAATAGGCACAGCCGGTATCACGGTAGAACGGACATAACACGCCCTTTGGGGGAGTTTTGATTGGTTGAGTGTTTTGTGAGTTTTAGAATGAGTTCAAGCAATGATTAAAGGTGTTTTTGGATTTGTGAATGTTAAATTTTAATTACAAAAGAAGAAAAAAGTTTTAAGAGGGAGACTAAAAACCTAATTGTTTGTTATATACAAGTGAGCTAAAAGTCTATTTCGACATAAGGCGATCAGAACGGGGTTTAATCGCCTCATTGAGCTACCTAAGGGAGTAAGGTATCATGGTTTGAGTGAACAAATAATGAAACTTAAATTCTAAATATTTTTTGTTGTTTTATATTAAATTAAATAAATAATAGAAAAAATTGAATTAAAAAAATTAAATAAAAGATTAAGTAAATAGTAAAAAGAAAAACTGATTTAATAAAAAAAACATGTTTTTTTTGTATTTTTATGGTATGAAATAATTATATAAACTAAGTTATTATCCATTATCAAATATTAAATAAAAAGGAAAAAAGGCTAAAGAAACAAAATACCCCGGCAGGGGTCGAACTCGGATTCCCTTGATTATTGATGGTGTGCTTTGCCAACTAAACTAAGATGATTATCTATTATATCCATGATTTTATTAAAACAAAAGGGAAAATTGATAAATATATTGGACCATCAGGCCCAATGGGCCGACCCGTTTGAAAGAGGAAAAGAAGAAATTTTTTTGTAACCCTAGAGTGACAGGGAGGCACCGTTGGGAGCTGCTTGGGGAAAGGAAAAAGACTTAATAATTATTATTAGTCATTGGGAAAGCAAATAATACAGACCAAACAATCATTATTCCAAATTAATTACAAGAAACAAAAATACATTAAGCTAGAAAATCTCCCTCTCTTTGTTGAAACCGTACCTTTTCACTTTCCTCTTATCTATTTTCATCTTATTTCTCTCTTTTGGGATTCAACGATAATCAACAACATATAACAAACCTTCATCTTCTCAAATGTTAAGAAAAAAATAACAGAGGTGGTAACAAACCAAAATTAAACCAACAATCGAAATGGATATGTTCCTTTGGAAAGCAAACAAAATGAAAAAAAATAACAAAAATATAGGCGATGACTCAAAGAAGAAGACAATACCAACAATGACTGTTAGCATGGCGGAAGCAACAAACTTTTTCAGTGGAGTCTATGTTAACGTTTGTGGAGCAAGTGAAGAAGATCGATGATGGAAGTGTGCTTCGATGGAGTTTCAGATCTGCATGTTTATTGTGTTTTCATGGTGTTGAATGGAAGATTTATGGTGAGTTTATGGTTTGTGTAGTAACAAGTGAGATAGAAGGTGATGTGAAGGAGGTTTGGATTGGTGTAGCGGATCGAAAATTGTTTGAAGGTGGTGATTGAGTGTCATCGAAAATAATTGAGTGGTGGCCGTCAGAAGCTAGGTGGAGGCAAGGTTGGATAAAGAAGCATGAGTAGCAGAGGGACTGCTGGTTATCAAAGAATCCAAATTTGTTGCTGAATTTTACTGTGGTCCTAATGGCTGAGATGGGGATGGAATGGTCTGGAAGCTATTAGAGTCCTTTGAATATGTCTTGGTGATGGGAAAATAAGAAACGACGTCAAAGCTTGCGTACAGAGGAGATTTGATCGGTCGGAGTTGACAGAGTGGCCACAGAAGGAAGTGTCAAAGGGAGCATGGTGGTTTGGCTCTAGCGGATCAAAATCAACAATAACTGACGCAATTTGGGTCTACTTATGCTAACAGTATTTCCCAGGTTACTACTCAAACAACGCTTATGGTCTCCTTTTGAACGATTTTAATCTAACGTCTTTGCTCTTTAACTTTGTTCTTTGTTTATGAAAGAAAAACTTTTGTTAACTCATTTCTATGCTCTAATTATAGCAGCCTTACTCAGGTGAAGGGAAATAATAAAAAAAAGGAATATGAAACGTGTATAATCAGCAACATGTGGTTCAACAAAAAATTATGGTGATGGGAAAAATACAGAAGTTAGTATCAAATAAAATGCGAAGGGATGAAGAATTTTTTACCTATCGGAGCCTCTCCGACGGAGTTCTTCTAGAGAAAATGAGGTCCAGATCTTACTCCTTCTTCTTCTGATATCTGAAAAATTGTTTTAACAATATGTGTTTGATGCTGGTTAATGGAGATTTTGCAGATTTACTTTGGATGGAGATTGCTACTAAAAATTCTAGTGTTTGGTTATTATTTTTTCTAATATCTTCCTCTGGTTTAGACTTTGAAGTTGGTATCGTTTTTGTGGTTTTCTGGCTTTTTACTTGGCAAAATCTCTCTTTTCGGTTTGCTGTCTCTGTGTATAATCTCTCTTGATTTTCTTTTGCTGTCTCAGTTCTCTCACGTTCGGTTTCTTATGCTGCCTGAGGTGTGTTTTTTGCTAGTTGTGTTCTCTCAAAAATCCACCCCTTTCAATGAAACACTGGCCTTTCTATATAGTGAAATAGAGGTGGAAATTATGGGGGAAAATTGGTGAAATTTTAAACATTATTGGCAAGCTGACTCTGTGGCCTTTTTGAGTGTAGGTTTTCGGTCTTACTGATTTTGTGCAATATTTAGACTGTTTATACAGGTTGTGCAGTTTGGGGACAGAAGTCTATGCTTGGACTGTTATTCTCTGGGTGACATCTTTCTAAACCATATCTCTCATCTTCTTTTATCTTTCAATGATGAAAGCCAGTTTGCTTTTTTTGAAAAATTCTGAAGGGTTTGCATTTTAGGGAAAATTATGATACAAGGGCTATGAATCAATGCTAGCTTGCATTGTTTTGTGAATTACTGCTATTGTTTTTTGGTTTTGGTCTTAATGCTATTTTCCATTCTTGCTACTGTTGGCTGCTTTGTTGCTGCATTTGGCTGCTATGTTGCTTCCGTTGGCTGCTTTAGCATCCTGCCTTTGGGTTGCAATTTTGGCTTTATTTATGCTGCATTTGTTTGGCTTGTTGCTGCCTTGCTGTTTGTTGTTGTTTAGGCTGTTGTTTTTGCTTTTGCGCTGCAGTTTGTTGTTTTGTTTAGGCTGCCTTGGTGCTTTGTTGTATCTTATATTTTGCCTATGCTACCTTGTTTTTGTGATGCTGCATGTTGTTTTTGTACTTGGCAGTTTTAAATTTGCTTTTGCAGTAGGAAAACATACTAATTTATTTTCCTTTTGTGAACCAAAAAGATCAAACTTTTTGTGATTTGCAAAAGTAGGATAGTCCATGATTAAAAAAAAACCTTTTAGTTCTGATTCAAAATGAAAATCCCAATGATGAGCTTTCTTGTTTAACAAATAATTCTTGCTTGAATTTTTCACATGTTGATTGTTTGCTAATTTTTTCCTTTTCTTGTTTCGTGAACACGAGGAGTGGATGGCAAGTGAGGCAAGGTTAAAAGACAAAGAGAAGACCATGGCTGGCAAGGAGTGGATGAGTTGCTTGAAGATGAAGCAAAGAAGACTTGAAGAAACAAACTATTTCTTTCTTTGTAAACAAAACAATATTTGTAGCTTGCATTAACTTTTAATCCTTTTGTAAACTGCCCACAAAAATGTAATGAATGCAAACTTGAATAAATTTTATTAATGACGAACTTTGTTGTATAAAAATTAAACAACTCTTGGACTTGGTAAAAATTTGAAATTCCCATTTGAATGATTTGAATGCACATTTTCACTTTGTAACTTGGAATTTAAGAAATCAAACATGACTCTAGTAACTTGTATCTCAAGTAACTATGCATTTTGTCTTTCCATCCCCATCTTTCACATCACGCTTAAACCAAGCTTGCCTTCTGTTGTACCCCAAAATTTTCCCTCTCATATTCTCAAAGAATCATCTTGGATCCTCAGGTTTGCTTCTATCAAGTTTCAAGTCTTACAACTTTTCAAGAAAATCACTCACAAGGGAAAAATGGTCAAAAGCACACTGAAAAATCAAACTTTGACTTTTAGATAAAAAATCAAGCTTGATCATCAAGAAGTCAAGAAAGTAAAAAGTCAACTTGAAAAGTCAAGATTTCCAAGACTTAGAAATTTTCTAAGTGTTTTTATACATGATAATTTCATCACTTCATGCCATTCTTTCACTAAGATGCAAGACGGTTCAAGGGAAACTTTCAAAATGAAAGTTGTATATCTCCATGATATCTATAACATTCTCTCATGGAATTTTTGAATAAACACTTAGAGAAATTTGCAGCAGTTTTGGTCAGGATTTTATCCCAACTTCTTGGCATTTTTTCACATAGTTACAAGATTATTTTGTCAAAAAGGCCAACATGAAAGTTATAGAGGGTGTTTCAAGCTTTCCAAAACATCCAAGAGCATGAATTTATCATATTTGAGCTAGGAGATACAAGGATCTGAAGTTGGATATTCATTCTTGATTTACAAGGCAGATTTGTGATGAACAAGGAACCAAAATCTTAGCCATGCTGCATAATCTTCACTTTGCACGCCTCTTGACTTGCAAATATATCCATAATAAGATTTTTACATAATTGATTGAACCATTATCCAAGTGGTTCAAGTATTTTCCATTGCATCTTTCTGTTTTTGGCACAAAGGCACCATTGCCATTCTTGCAAAGTTCACTTTAATCATAAAGTCAATTTCTTGAGCCTCTAAATTGTTTTTCTAATCACACTCAACTTCTGCAAGTTAGAAAAAACAATTTTAAAGTGATAAACCACTAAAGATAGCTTGGTACAAGCATTGAAAACATGTTCTTCATGCTTGCTTCAAAAACAAGCAAGATAGCCATAACATGTGATTCAAAATCTGAGTTGTTTGAAGTCTCAAACCTTCTCTATAAATAGAGAGGCCAATTGCAAGAGAGAGGGGTCATAAAAAAATAAGGGGAAACTAACATTCAAAATCATTCTTGCTGTCAAAAACCAAAATTGCCCACAAAACCTCCATTTTTTGAGCTTTGAAGTCCAAATCTTTGAATCTCATACCTTGCAAGTTTTCTCCAAACAAACCATCCAAACACTCCACATACATCATATAGAAGTTGTTCAAACACAAAAACAACTTCTGTAACATCACTATCATCACTTCCTAAGCTCAACAACAGCCCATACAGCAGCTCAAACTCAAAGCACAAATTTCAGTTTCAAGGTAAGTTTTCTTGACTTTGAACTCTTCATACAAGCATCATTAATGGTTCATTTGTGAAGATAAAATATAGATATAATTGCGTTGAAGCTAACCACATGCTTTATTTTCATTTTCACTAACCATGTGTTGAGAACTAACTCTTACATGTCGCAAAATAGTGATAAAAGCAAAAAACAGCAGTTATGCATCGATACGAAATGCTATGAGTCGACACATACTATGTTCAAAACAGGTTATGAGTCGACACGAAACACGTATGCATCGATACAAAATGATAATGATTCGACACAAAACCAGTATGCATCGACTCATACTGAGTTGTTTTGACTTCCAGGAGCATGAGCCAACACATGATCTGACACATGAGCCAATACGAAATCTACATGAGTCAATACGAAATCTGCATGAGCCAATACATAAGCTCATGTGTCAGCTCATAAAACTTTGTTTTTTTAATTTTATTTTTATTTTTTCTTTATACTTTTATTATTATTATTTTCATATAAAATTAAATCAAAAATATATATATTTTATTTAAATATGTCCGCATACACTTCTGTTTTATTCTTTTTTTTTCTAAACTTAAAAAGACAAAAAACATTTTCTTATTAAAATCAATTTCTTTTCTTAAAATTAATATTTAGACTTAGGTTTTATTTCAATATATTTATTTTGATTAAATTAATTTAGACATTAGGATCTTAATTAATTTCTTTTCAAATCAATTAGAACCCTTTCATAAAAAAACAACAAAAATCATATTTCTTTACATTTATATTCTTGCATTTTCATCTTTATTTTGTACATTTATTCAATTTCAATATGGTTGTAATAATTAATTATTTTTAATTTTCTTGCAATACTCCCCATTTGTAATTTGTACACCCCCTCCCATAAGTATTGTAATAGCGTAGTAATTTTACTTTTCGCAATTTATCGCTTTATATAAATGCTAGTAATTAGGGTTTGTATGAGAAGATGAAATCAACAAGTAGCAAACCCTAATCAAAGACTAAACAAAGCATGAACATCAATACACTTGCACACAAACACCCCTAGGGTAAAATCCACTTGGTTGCCTTACAAAAATGACCATATTATGCATGTGAGGTATCTTAGCAAAGACAAGCAAAATACAAGATCATAGTCCCTCGATGACGCTATCAAAATTTTCCTTTCAAAATGATCTTAGTCCCTAAAGAAAAATGATAAGATACCTTGAAACATTGCTAATCATGGTTATACGATGACCCACGCCCGTCCCGTTTACATCCAAATATAGGGTTGCTTACCAAATCAATGGTAAGACAACAATGTCAAAGGAAAAGAAAAATGAACAAGAAAGACTTTTAAGTAGGTAGAATGCTCCTAATTACTTGCTCTGTTTCAAAACAAACATCCTTTCTATTTTCAAAATAAACACCTACACTTTTCAAACATCTTACAAACTTGAAAACATTTTCAAAAGATCAAACATCTTTGCGTACATTCTTACAAACAAGAATTATTACAAAGATTGCCTAAACAATGGCCTCTTTACAAAATACTTTCAAAAACCACACCAAGCACAATTTCAAACAAAAAGTAAGTGGTCTAGAAAGTAACTAAGATCCCATGGAAAACCATGGATGAAAAGGGTCTTTCCTGTACTCAAGAAACAATCTCAAAGGTCTTTCCTGTGCTTTTTCACTTTTCCTTTTGGATAAAAGAAAAGTCGATGGCGACTCTTGCTAATCGCAACATTTGCGATCAAACACAAAACCT
This sequence comes from Vicia faba, assembly GCA_948472305.1. Taxonomy (NCBI): domain Eukaryota; kingdom Viridiplantae; phylum Streptophyta; class Magnoliopsida; order Fabales; family Fabaceae; genus Vicia; species Vicia faba. The sequence goes on along the minus strand of OX451739.1, from coordinate 284,243,157 downwards.
TCAAGTCAGTTCTCCCACCGTATCACAGAACTGGCGACTCTACTGGGGAAAATTCTAAAAGTGGGGTTACCTTAGAGTTAGATCATATTTACTTGCTTTCATTATTTGACTAGTATGCTTTACATTATGGTTCTTTGTTTGGGTTTGAATCCTATACCCGGATTTGGGATACCTTGTAGGTAAGTAGCAATACATTATGGAAACTGTGCGGGGTATACCGACATGGTCTAAGCAATAGCTATGTTAGTGCGACATATTTGTGGGTACCGGTAGACCTTGAGTAGTCAAGGAGAATACGGGGCCGCTGAGTAATGTCATAAAGCACTAATGAACTTTTAGAATCTTTACTTGACCAACTTGGTCATTAGGACGTAGTGAGATAACCGGCTTTGGTGCAGTCTGAAGTTGGTAGATACTCGATACTACACTCATTGAAGTTTGTTTTTTTGGTATATTTCGGTCGCCATTAAAGAGGCTTGTGCTGAAATAATGACCAAGGAAACAAACCAGTGATATTGAACTCCTTAGGACCCGGTTACTATTGCTAGGACAGGTTGAGCCAACTAAACTTCAAGAGGGTACTTACCTATAAACCGCATGCAAGCCTGAACCTAAGGACTTGTCTGCTTTGTGTTTATATGATTATTTGTATATAAGCTTGATTACTTTGCATACTTGTACGTAACATCATGACATCATACCATAAGCATTTTTAATAACATTGAACCATAGAATTTCAAGGATCTCAAAGGTTTTTGATGCAGGATCACATTGAACCAGACGTCTATCAAGGGGCAAGAGGATTTATTTTCCTCTAACCAGGCACCGTCAAAGATCAATTACAACAACTTGAGTCAAAGGCTATGACCCACTCGACATGGTGAGCTTAATTCTCGTGGAAGGACATCCACTGACACAAAGTTCTCCAATCAAAGCTGTAATTGACTACTAACATTTACCCCGCGAGATCCTTGAAAACATTTGCATGTCATATACGTCATTGCATAACAGGTAATCTCTAGTACCAATATCTCATGTCCGCGCTGTTTATTTCAGCAATGGCTCTCCAACAAGACAACAGAGATCTTCAAACTCAAGAGGCTCGGTTCAGGGAAATGTTCCTTAACCTATCCAAGGGACAAGAAGAATTGAAAGCACTCCTCGCTGGGAATCTGACCAAGAAACATCCTGATAATAACAAGGATGACCAGGTTGAACGGTTGCAGGTTGAGATGGAAGCAATGAGAATCCAAATGCTAGGCCAGATGCAGAATATGCAAATGACTTAATGAAAATGGTGAAAATGGGATGCAAAGTTCAAAGTCGAACAAAAGTAAAAAGAGGTAAGGCAAATTTGGGGTACGACACTCCCAGGTAGCATAACTTCCATCTTTGACTACTGCACGAGCATCCTTAAATGAAACCATCCTTGGCACGATCTTATCAGCTTTGGGCATGTCGAAGGGAATTTTGACAGTAGCAACCATAGGCGGAACAACTTCAAAAGCCTGGCACGAGGTTTCTATAATTCTCCATCCATCTCCACATATTTGAAAGAATTGAGATGGATTACCATGAATTCCTCCTCACTGCAAACAGTGACGATCCTCCCCTTGACTGGGTATTTTAGCTTTTGGTGAAGGGTAGATGTTATTGTCCCTGCTCCATGAATCCAAGGGCGACCCAGCAAACATGAGTAAGCGGGACGGATGTCCATGATGTAGAAAGTAGAATTGAAAATCTGTGAGCCAACCTTAATTGGGAGATCCACCTCTCCATGAACTATCCTTTTGAACCCATCGAAAGCCCTCACGATAATATCACTTGGCTTCAACACCAGTCCTTCATAATTTAAATGATCTAAAGTGCCCTTGGGTAGCACGTTTAAAGAAAAGCCAATATCAACTAAAACATGTGCTAGGGTAGTCCCCTTACATTCAACAGAAACATGCAAAGCTTTGTTATGATTCCTTTCAAGTGGTGTCAGATCAACATTAGAGAACCCCAATCCGTTGTCGGCCGTCAAGCTCACCACACAATTTTCGAATTGGTCAATTATGGTCTCATGAGGGACATGAGCCTTCTTTAAGAATTTGATCAATGCTCGGGCATGAGCATCGGAACAAAGTAGAAAAGATAACATGGAGATCTTGGAAGGGGTTTTCCCCAGCTACTCCACTATCTTGAAATCACTCCTCTTTATAATCTTCAAGATTTCATCCATTTCTTGAGCGAAAGGTTCCTCATCAGCAACATCTTTCGCAGGCGTCTCTGTCTCAGCAGGCTCAAATGCTTTCTCTTTACCCTTAGTGTCAGCACTAGGCTTATCAGCGGTGATGCGGACAGGTGCCGTTGTAGTAGTTGGGGGTGAAATGTTGGGCGAAAAGATCCTCCCAGTTCTGTTTACCTTACTAGAGTCGATAATATTACCAATGTCATCAGCCTTGCTTTCTTCAATCCAAGCATCTTATTTTATTCCATGGTAATACACTTCGGCATCATAGTTCCATGCCACTGCTTTGTTGGAAGAGTACGAAATTGGCCCAGGGGTAGTAATTATCAGAGGAGCAACAGTCGGTTCATTCAAAATCCTGATAGGACCCTTTGAGGAGATCCTAAGAGGCTTGTTGGAAATGGTTATGATGGAGAGGTCTTTAATTTTATCGGTCAAAATTTTGATGGACAAAGTTCTTTCAAATAGGATCTCATGACTATTCATCAGGAATTGGACACCTTTCTTCAGCCATTTGCATCCATTAACTTGTTCGGCGCAACAATCATAGTCTTTCAAATAGCCAGGGAAAACCCCAGCTCTCAGCAAATTCTTTTTGACAACAGTTAATGGAGTAGTTAAATCTTCGACAGAGGAAACAAAAATAGTGTCTTCAATTGCATTGACACCTTTGCCATGGTTTGACATTGGTGCAGTTATCATATTGGGAGTTGTAGGTGGATCAAATTCAATGGTCTTATTGTCTATCAGATCTTGAATTTTTTTCTTCAACGCCCAGCATTGACCAGTCTCATGCCCATGACTATTTGAATGATATGCACACTTGGTATTCATATTGTATTTAGGTGAGGAAGTGTTCATATTGGACGGAGGATCACGCAGTGTCACTAAGTTGGCCTTTAACAGGTGTTGTAAGGCTTGGGATAACGACATGCCTATCCTTGTGAACTGTCTTCATGGAGCCTCAAATCATTGATGGTTGGAAGATTGTATTTGAACAGGAGTAGGGTTGGAGATCAGAACAACATTAACCGACGGACAATTATCCTTCTTGGTATGGGCCCTTACCCCATACACAACATTTGTCTCTTTCTTCCCAATGAAGGGTTTCTTTACGGGGTTGAAGGTGGAAGCAGACGCCATGGGGATTTTCCCGCTCTTGATACCACTTTTGACACTTTCACCGGTTAGGATCAGTTCGGTGAAACCGAACGAAGAACTCCCAACCAATAAGTTGAAAAATGGACCAGATAACGTACCCATAAATATATCAATATGTTCCCTGTCAGTTAACGATGGTTGGACCCTACTGGCAAGATACCTCCACTTTTGGGCGTACTCTTTGAACCCCTCGTTTTTACTCATTGTCATGTCTTGCAGTTGAACTCTAGTTGGCGCCAGGTCGACATTGTATTGGTATTGGTGATAGAAAGCAGTGGCCAGGTCTTCCCAGGTGTGGATACGGGAACCCTCCAATTGGTAAAACCACTCTTGTTGAGTCCCAGCCAAGATTTCTTGAAAGAAATGGACCTAGAGTTTCTTGTCAGTGGTGTGCGGTTGTATTTTGTGCACGTAAGACTTCAGATGAAGCTTTGGGCAGGAAACCTCATCATATTTAACGAAGACTGGTGTGATACGGTGGTAGAACTGACTTAGGAGTTTTGCGTTTGTGTTTGCAAATGTTGCGGTTTAGCAAGAGTCGCCACCGACTTTTCTTTTATCCAATAAGGAAAGGTGAAAAAGCACAAGAAAAACCTTTAGAGATGTTTTCTTGAGTTCGGGGGGTAGATTATGAAAAGGGAAGGTATTAGCACCCTTTCCATCCATGGTTTTCTATGGGCTCTTAGTTACTCGTTAGATCACTTGCTTTTGTTTGAAAAGTGTTTGTGTAGTTTCGAAAGTATTTTGAAAAGGTGTCATTGCTTAGGCAAACTTTGCAATGATTCCCGTTTGTAAGAATGTATGCAAAGTGTTGAGCTTTTGAAAATATTTCAAGTTTTGGAAAGATGTTTAGAAAGTGTATGTGATTGTTTTCGAAAATAGCAAGGATATTTGTTTTGAAATTAAGCAAGTAACTAAAAGTAATCTACCTACTCAAAAGGTCCTAGATGTGTTTTTCCTCCTCCTTTAGATGTTGCTACCTTACCATTGTTTTGATAAGAAGCCCCATCGTTGGATGTGAAGGGATGAGCGTTGGGTCATTGTATGACCATGATAGCAATGTTGTGAAATGACTTAGCACTTTCTCTGTAGGGACTACGATCATTTTGAAAGGCAACTTTGATAGCGTCATCGAGGGACTATGATCTTGTATTTTGATTCGTTTGTGCTAAGACATCCCACACGCATAACATGGCCATTTTTATAAGGCAACAAGTGGAATTACCCTAAGAGTGTAAGTGTGCGAGTGTATTTGATTGCATGTATAATTTATCTTGATCAGGGTGATCTATTTGTCAATTTTCATATCTTGTCATACACCCTAATTACTAGCATATATTGAAAGCAATAACAGTGCAGAAATGTAAAGTCCTACGCTTTTACAATGTTTAGAGGGATGGGGATACATATTTATGAGTGGGGTTTGCAAGTTAAAATGCTATTATTACCACCACATTGAAACAAATAAGACTATACAGAAAATACAAAATGTTTGTCTGTTTAGAAAAATAACCTTTGTTTAAGAAAATGTTTTTTTGGGTTTTTATGTTAAAAGAAAATATAACATGCAAATATAAAATATTTTTTGTATTTTTGGTTAATAATAAAATGATGGCGAAAATAATAAAAAAAGAAAGAAAACATAATCAGCGCAAAATACTGAAAATAGAAGAGGTCAGAAGTTCTGACTCTGACTTGCTGCACAAACAAAAACAGGTTAGCAAAAATATGGAAGTTCAGAAGTTCTGGATCTTCTGAGAACTCAGAAGTTTTCAGAAGGTTTGATGCAATGGTCAAAACTTGGTGTCTCTCCATGCTAGTTAGAACATCTGCAACTTGGTTATTTACAGAACAGAAGTTGCATGTATAACAGTTATGACAAATTTCATGAAATATCAGAAACATGAATCAGAAGTAGCAAGTATTTGCTAGTTCTAATTTTGAGTCCTATTTTTTTTATGAAGCTCTGGACTGGGATTTCCTCTACTTAGGCAAGCAGATGCATGAATTTCAGAATATATACATCCTCGGAATCAGAATATCTACATTGTACTAAATATGCAAGATCTGACAATGCTTTAATCAGTTAGGATGAGGGTCAGCAGAAAACTTACCTCGCAGCTGGAAAGGATTCTGTGAACTGGAGGTTGTTCTTGAATTCTGGTGATGTTCTGAAGAGCTTTTTCACGTACTCAGCAGGAGGGGAATTTGTAATTTCTGGAATCATTCCAAAGGGTGATATTCTGACTCCTTGGAGATGGAGGTGAATGGAGTTTGAATGGCAATAGGAATACATAAGTTAAGGTAACTTCTGATGCATGAATCAGCAGCTACGTAGGTGGCTTTAGTCAAGAAAAATTGAGGAACAATGGAGTTTGAGTATAAAGAATCAACGCTAATATTTTGGTATTTTGTGTTTATAGTTTCCTGGGTTCTTGGAAATTTTGCAGTGGTTCAAAGTTAGTTCTCAATTTTCTAGTCTCTTTCACAAATTTTTCTGGTCAAAAGGGAGAGGGGAGGCCAGCTTTCATTGTGCAAATGGTGTTCTATTTATAGGCAAAGTTTTGCAGTTGGGGCGGTCAAATCGCACCAACATCATATGCTAGATGTTGACTTACTCTTGAAGTAAGCTTAACAAGTGGGGGTTCAATGCATTCAAGTTGGATGGTTAACAGCGCCTCAGCTGGATTTTGCAACGTGAATTAAGGAAAAGTAGAAACAGCGCATGGGTCTAGCATACTTTTGCATATAAGTTTGTCTTCCCAATACAATAGGGGTACACGTGGAGAAAATACCTTGAATACAAACTCAGAGGTGGTTGTGAGCATTAAATGAGTTCCCATGTGAAACTCTGGATCCTTGCTTGACTCTGGATTAGAAGTTCTGCTTCAACGTAGCATCTCATCTTCTGATCCTCTTATCTTCTGACTTCAGCATGTTCTGAGGGATCCTTCAGAACTTCCAGTATACTTGCAGCACACTTTGTTATCTTCTTTGTTTTAACCTTGCAAACTCTAACTGGACCTTTGTGAACACTGTTGTACCCCAAAATTTGCCCTCCCATATTCTTCAAAGAAATTTCCAAGCCATGCTTGTACCCCAAAATTTGCCCTCCCATATTCTTCAAAGAAATTGCCAAGCCATGCTTTGAGATTCCCCAAGGGTTGCACAGTGTAAGGGCCTCCTAAACAGTCAAAATTAGGGTTTTTGTTCTGATCAAGAAAATGAAGTTTTCAAAGGTCCAATCAAGTCCCATATGCCTATAAATATGGTCAAGCCTCCTCATACCAAATTTCAAGACTTTCAGCACAAAATTGTACAGTCAAAAACCCTAATTGCACTACAGTCAACTGTAGGGGCAAAATGGTCATTTGACAGTCAAAAGTTCAAATTTTTGGTCAACATCTCATTTTGAAGCCACAAACATCATTTGATCAATGCTTGATCATGATTCTCAAAGCTTGGCTCAAAAATCATCAAGATGCAAAAGTTTCCTTATTTGGACAGCTGAAAAAGTCAACTGTAAATTGACCAGGGCATAACTTTCACATGGATTATCAGAAAAATTCCATCCAAAGCTCATTTTGAAGAGAAAGACATTTCCTACAACTCATCTTCATACTTCAAGTCCAAGAAATGCTCTCACAAAAATTTATCAATTTCAACATTATAGGTCATTTTCAAAAGTCAATAAAAAGGGACTTTAAGTCAAAGGCCATAACTTGAGATTGGTAAATCAAAATGACATGGGACCAAAGGCATTGGTTAGAGGACTCAAATACCATTCCAAAATGTCCAAGAACATGAGCAAAGCTTAAAAATTGAGCAAGTTATGCCTTGTGGAAGTTGGGAAAGTTTTGGATATTTTGAAAAGTCAACATTGATTCAAATGACCTAAAATTGCTAATGGGCCTATTTTTCTTCCATAATTCATCATCCAAGGCATATGCACGACCACTTGGCCCAAAGGGAAGTTTTTATTCATTTTTTATTTATTTATTTGGATTTTTATTAATAATAATTCATTTAAATTAAAATAAATACATGAAAAATGCTAAACCTAGTTTTTCAATCTTTTTGTGCATATTATATCCTCAAGATTTCGTGCCTAGCTAAATATGGAAAGAACCAATGCAATTGGATGTGATTTGGTAGCAAAAGCATGTGAAAAAAGATTTGAAAATCATGGTGAAAAAATCAAATATTGCACTCATTAATTCAAGGATTTTGATCAAATTTTTTGACCTAATTCACTCCATACATAAGCCTAAGCAAGACCTAATGCCTCAGAACGACTCAGCTGCGCAAAAACCCCATTATCAAACTCAAGCTTTTTGGCAAAAAATTCCAATTCTGAAAACTTATTTGCAGGTCGTTTCAAGCCACAAAACTTCTTCCATTGCATTCCTAGGACATCAAGCAACCTTCCTGGATCAAAAGCATCAATCCTAACCATTTGAATCACTGTACAGAAGCCAACTTTTCTCACTTTTTTTTCACAATCGTGTTTTGCAATTTAAGCATGTTCACTGCATTTTGTTCATGAATTCTTGTTAATTAGTTGATTCTGAAGCTAACCATGTAAATCAATTATGTTTTTGAGCATTGTACACGATTCCACCATGTGAGCATATTAGGGTTCATGAAGCTCCAAATTGGGGGTTTTAAAATAAGGAAAAATTGGCACCCAAGACTTAGACCATTGAATAAAGCATGGTTGGACGATCAGGAATCCACCCTCGCGCCTAATTTATGATGATCCCTGGGCTATTCACTATTTTCCAAAAAGTGGCCTAAGGGAACACTTGAAAAACCGTGGCCTATGTTTGTGTTTCAGAAAAAAAAATATAACAATGGAGAAGACGGCTAGGTGGCAGGCGATGGTTGGTCTGTTTAAATTTTCGCGCTCAAACCCACTAACGCTTTTGTTTTATTTGATATTATTTGTTTGTTGTATTAAATGTAGAACGCGTAACATGGCTCAGTGGTGTGCGTATGTGCTGGTAACATTCATGACCTGGGTTCGAGCCCCAGGTCCTCACTATGGCCATATTATTTTTCACTCAAAATTCCCATACAGGTTCAATATAGTGGACTACCATACACGCTTCCATCTAACGCGCCACTTGGCCAACAATGCTAATCCAAGGGACCAGACTTGATGGACACCATAGGCATTAGTCAAGAGAGCTACAGGCTAGCCACGAAAGTCAAAAGGGCCTCAGAATCTTGGGCCAGATTGCTAAAAGAAAACCCTCCAATTTGGGGCAGACCCCCTAGGTTTGCAAGTTTTTATTATTCTTTATTTTTCTTTATTATTTCTATTTTCTTTTAATTATTGTTTTACTAACTAATTTCATATTTTCATAATATATAAAAAACATCAAAAAATCAGAAAAGACAAGAAAAATAATAAATATTTTTATTTTTAGTATTTTCGTAAATAAATTGTATTAATTCATTTAGTTATTAAATTAGGGTTAATTATAATCTTTTCATAATAAAAATCTAAAAAATATAGAATTAGGGTTTATGATAATTTTTATTCCTTTTTATTTTTCTTTCATAATAATTAAAATAGTAAATATTTATTTTTGTAATTAAATTGCATATAAATTAATTAGGGTTAATTTTAGGTTAAAATTTAATCTTTTCTTAATAAACTAAAAAACAAATAGAATTAGGGTTAGCATTTAATTTCAATTAGTTTTTCCCCATTAAGATCATAAAATACCAAAAAATACCAAAAAAACAATTTCTTTTCTTTTTATCAATTAATTTCATCACTTAATTTAATCTTGCAAAAAGGGTCCAACGCCCTCGTTTCTAATTTAGATTTAATTCGCATATTTATTTTTATTCTTTATAATTTTGATGTACCTCTCCCAAAGCCGTGTAACTAATTGCTCGCACTTTACTTTTCTTTTAATTCTTTATTTATTTTTCTGTCAAATCGGGTTCGAGAAATTTTGGCGATGTGGACCCGCGCCTTTTGTAATAGCTTAGAATCTTTTACTTTTCGCAATTTTTTAACTATTAACCAAGGCATGAAAGAATGTATGGACAAAAAATAAAAAACAAACGCATAGATCACCCATAACCTGACAAGACAAAAATAAATGAATCTGACACACAAATCACACACCACCCCTAGGGTACGCCTCACTGTTGCCTTGCCTCGAAAGGTGATCGTCGAGTAGAGGATGTCTTAGTAAGTCCTCATGATCCGGGAACCTGGCATGAGGGTAGCTTCTAAGGTGTCTTCCCATTGCTCTGGTGATCACCATGTCCCGAACCTCGAATTGACCCGAACACCTCCAACGGTGGTGCTACCTACCTCTCAATGGTGGGATGGCACTACTTTAAAGGACATCTACACAGACGAATTCCTTAGGGTAGGTAGACGACTCTAGATACTTGCTCTAATTTCAAAACAAATCAAAAATACTTTTTACACCGACACCTTTTCAAAAAAAGCTTTCGAAAGCAATTTTTCAAACACTCTTGAGGACTGATACAAGAGTCGAACTGGAATTTTCAAAGAAACTTTTTAAAACCCACAGTTGAAAAGCAAACAAACCATTTTTGAAAACACAAGTGAGCAAGTATCTAAGAGCCCATGGATAACCATGGATAGAAAGGGTGCTAACACCTTCCCTTTCTATAATCTACCTCCCGAACCGAGAGCAATCTCTTTAAGGAATTTTTCTGTGCTTTTGTCCTTTCCATTTGGAGAAAATAAAAGACGGTGGCGACTCTTGCTTCCGCGACATTTCGCGAACCAGCGTTAAACAGTCAGTTCCAGATCCACCGATCACAAACACTGACTCAGAAGTTCTGACATTGTCATATTTCTTAAATACTTAGAAAAATTTCTAAGCATTTAGAATTTGATTTTTCCAAAGCAAAATTTGACTTTTGAAACTCTTGACGAAACAAACTTCATATTCCAACATGTCTTGATGAAATATGATTTTTGATATTTGATTTTGATCCAAAAGTCAAAGTTAGACTTCTCAATGTGAAAATGACCATTTTGCCCTTGTGAGTGGTTTGCTTAGAAAAATTGATAATTCAAGGCCTGGAGACTTGATGAAAGCATACTTGAGGATCCAGGGTGATTCCTTGAGAAATGAGAGGGAAAATTTTGAGGTGCAACAGCTGCCCCTGTTCAAACTTCTTGAACCTGAAGAGTTAGATTGGCGGGTCCACCATTCGTGACTTGAAGGTGAAAGATGATTGAATCACTAGAGTGCCCAGAAATTTGCACTCGAAGATGGATGGTGAATGGGCTTATGGATGCCATTTGGAGGAATGTTGGTAAATGTTGGAAGAAGTATCAGCATAAATCTCTTGTTGATTCATACTAAACTATCTATTTTACCTGTGAGAAAATGGGTTAGTAAAATGCAGATGTTTGCATGATGTTTACTAGATGGGGTATCATGCTAAATGCATATGGTATGCACATGCTATAATGTATGAGTGTGAAATGTGTGTTTTCGTCCGGGAAAATAAATCCCTGACTGCTGCTGAGGAAATCCAGGGAGGTTGAATCCCTGATTGCCTATTGGAAATGAAGAATATGCTTATCTTCAAATTTCATTGGAGGGATGCTTTTGCTGGGAAATATCACTCAAGTATCAGCTGCCATCTGGTCGAATCCAGGTTTCACAGTTGCTGAGGATGAAGTAGTCGGTTGTTATCTGGTTGGATCCAGGCTTCATGGCAATCTTACTAGGGGAAGAGATGAATTAACTGTTATCTGGTCGGATCCAGGCTTTGCAGAAAATTCCTTGAAATTGAATAGTCAACTGGTCGGGTCCAGTTTTCACAACAACTTGCTAGGGATGCGGAGGTTAACTGTTATCTGGTCGGATCCAGGCTTCACAGTAACTTACCAGAGGAAAGGATGAATTAACTGCTATCTGGTCAGGTCCAGGCTTTGTAGAAAGTTTCTTGAAGATTGTTATCTGGTCGGGTCCAGGCTTTATGGTCTTTTGGAAAGTTGTATTGTTATCTAGTTGAATCCAGGCTTCACAGTAACTATCTGGGGATCATGGTTAATTTTTATCTGGTCGGGTCCAGGCTTTACAATACACCATTTGAAAATTGTTATCTGGTCGGGTCCAGGCTTTGCAGATTTCTGAGGTTGATGAGGTTAATCGCTATCTGGTCGGGTCTAGGCTTCACAATAGACTGGTTGAAAACTGTTATCTGGTCGGGTCCAGGCTTTGCAGATTTATTTGATGAAGTTAATTATTATCTGGTCGGGTCCAGGCTTCACAATAAACTGCTTGGGGGTTTAGTTGTTATATGGTCGGGTCCAGGTTTTACAACGAATCTCTGAGGGTGATTGCTATCTGGTCGGATCCAGGTTTTGCAACGGCTTTCTTGAAAGGATGGAAATGAGGATTGATATTTGGTCGGGTCCAGGTTTCTCAACCATTTGTTGGGGATAGAGAGACAACTCTACTGGGGAAAAGAAGTTAACCTTGGTCGGATTGAGTTCAGATTCTTCTATATCTTTTAAGAGCTAGGTTATTATCCGGTCGGGTCCAGGTTTCATAGCATTTTGAAAAATGGGATCAACTGTTATCTGGTCGGGTCCAAGCTTTAGTAATTTGAAGGAGTCAAACTGTTATCTGGTCGGGTCCAGGCTTCAGTAATAACTTGAAAATTGTGCTAATATCCGGGCTTCATAGCATTTCTTGGTAATAATAAAGGCTCTGGTGAAGGCTTTACTGGGGATTTAGGGGTTGTGGCCTTGTGATTTGCAATCATTCGAAAGGGAAATTCAAACTGGAGAGTATAGACTTAGTCGGGTGAGGTAGACTCAGCTTGGGGAGGATACACCCAACTGGAGATGACAGGCTCAGCCGGGGATGATGGGCTCATCTGGGGATGATGGGCTCATTTGGCGAGGATAGATTCTGTTTGGAGAAAATAGCCTTGGTCGGGGAAGATGTACTCAGCTGGGCAATTTGGACCTAACTGGGGAATTTTGGGTTCAGTTGGAGAAGATATACTCCGCTGGGGACGAGAATCTCGGTTGGAGAAGATGGATTCCGCCGGGGAATTAACTCTGTTTAGGGAATTAACTCTGTTTAGGGAATTAACTCTGTTTAGGGAATTAACTTTGTTGGGGAATAAAAACCTCGGATTGGGGAATAAAATCTTGGTTTGAAGATATACTCCACTGGGGAAGATATACTCAGCTGGGGATAAAAACCTCGGTTTTGAGGAAGATATACTCAGTTGGGGAAGATGACCTCGGCTGGGCAAGATGGGCTTGCTGGGGAGTTTGTGCTCCGCTGGGGAATTAACTCTGTTGAGGAGGTGAATTCCTTTTAGGGAGAGATCTCCTAGGCTTTAGCTGGGGAGAAAGTTGTCAAGAGGTTGAGACTCTAGCCGGGGATTATCTCGGGTAAGGAGATTTTATGGGCAACTCCATTGGGGAAAGGTTTATTGTCACCTCCCTGGTGGGGATAATGATGATAAGATAACTCTGTGGGGCTATTTCACATACATTAAAGGATATGCTTACTGCTTTTGTGCACTGATGCTTTGTTGAGGCAGCCGCTTGGCAGGACACATGTGCCAAATAGTTTTAATTATGTTCATATGCATATGTTCATTCAATTTTAGTCATTGGACAAATTTGTATTCAAAACAGAGTTAGAAAAACCTTGCATTTCAAAGTGTACTTGCATTGATATTTTGCCCATGAATAGGCGTTTTTGTACATAGAGACGGAAATCCTAGTAAGAGGAAATCGCCAAAAAGGAAAACAAAATTGAGAAATGGAAACAAATAGCCATGTGAAATGATCTCATTTCCTTCCATCTCTATTATTGCCCCAATGTCTTCGAACATCCTTTGCAGTTGATTGAAATTGATTGGATTGATCCAGGACCATTTTAACTTGGACCTTGGTGATAGAATTGATTGTGTTAACTTTACGGGACATAGTCGTATGCTTTTAATCCTTAATTTTTGCCTGAACCTCCCTTTCAGGTTTTCGGTCCACCAGGACACCCTTTTTTTGCCCAAGTCGCCCTTTATGGGTTTCAACTTGTCGGGTGTACAATCTTTTGTATATATCCCTAATTTTTCCCCAAACCTTTTGATTTGCCGGGACGCCCATTTTTGCTTAGGTGTGTCAACCTAGCGGGTCTCTTATGCATAGTACTTTTTTGACTATGTCTGCGTTTACAGGATGCGGGAAATCCTCACTGTCTATGGTGGTCAGTATCATGGCACCGCCAGAGAAAACTCTCTTGACAACAAACGGCCCTTCATAGGTGGGAGTCCATTTTCCTCTGGGGTCACCTTGTGGTAAAATAATGCGTTTTAACACCAAGTTACCAACTTGATATACTCGAGGCTTGACCTTATTGTTGAAAGCTTTGATCATCCGTTTTTGATACGTCTGACCATGGCAAATAGTAGCTAATCATTTTTCATCGATCAAGTTCAGCTGATCCAATCTTGTTTGAATCCATTCGTCTTCGCTTAGGCCAGCCTCAATCATAATCCTCAGTGAGGGAATTTGAACTTCTACTGGAAAAACAACTTCCATACCGTAGGCTAAAGAGAAGGGAGTTGCCCCAGTTGATGTTATGGCTGAAGTACGGTAACCATGTAGAGCAAATGGTAGCATCTCATGCCAATCTTTATAGGTTACTATCATTTTCTGCATAATCTTCTTGATATTTTTGTTGGCTGCTTCGACTGCGCCATTCATTTTTGGTCTATACGGAGAAGAATTGTGATGCTTGATCTTAAATTGAGTGCACAACTCCCTGATCATGGCATTTCTGAGGTTAGTCCCATTGTCGGTGATGATCCTTTCGAGGATACCATAACGACAGATAAGATTGTGTTTGATGAATCTGGCTACCACGCTCTTGGTGATTGAGGCAAATGAGGTGGCTTCGACCCATTTGGTAAAATAATCGATGGCGACAGGAATGAAGCAATGTCCGTTGGAAGCAGTAGGTTTGATCTCTCCGATCATGTCAATTCCCCACATCGCAAATGGCCACGAAGTGGTCATGACATTCAGAGGGATTGGAGGTACATGGACCTTGTCAACGTAGATTTGGCATTTGTGACAAGTCTTTGAATGTTGATGATAATCGGTCTCCATTGTTGACCAATAGTAACCTGCTCTTAAGATTTTCTTAGCCATCATATATCCACTTGAGTGAGTACCAAAAAGACCATTGTGTAAGTCTTCAATAATCTCCTCTGCCTCCCTCTTATCCACACACCAGAGTAGAGTTGAATCATGGTTGCTGTTGTACCCCAAAATTTACCCTCTCATTTCTCAGGAAATCACCCTGGATTCCCAAAGTTTTCTCTTAAACAAATCCAAGCCTTGAATTATCATTTCTTTCCAAGAAAGCCATTTACAAGGGCAAAATGGTCATTTACGTGCTGAGAATTCAAACTTTGACTTTTGGGTCAAAATCAAATCACAAAAATCATATTTCATCAAGACATGTTGGAATATGAAGTTTGTTTCATCAAGAAGTTCAAAAGTCAATTTTTACCTTGGAAAAGTTAAATTCTAAATACTTAGAATTTTTCTAAAGTATTTAAGAAAAATGAAACTTCAGAACTTCTGAGCCAGCCTCCAGGTAGGAACAGTTAGAAGTTGTAACTGTGGTGCAGCACATACCATTCAGTCAGAATGTGGCCCTTCAGCATCTACGCCAGCTCAGTCAGAAGTTGCCAGAAGATTATAAAACATGATGAAAAAATCTGAAAGCTCCTTCAGAACATGCTGGAACCAGAAGGTAAGAGGGTCAGAAGATTGGGTGCTACACTGAAGCAGAATCTCTAAGTTCAGAATTTTCAGAGGCAAATCAAAGAAAGTTA
The DNA here is from genome assembly GCA_948472305.1 of Vicia faba. Lineage (NCBI taxonomy): Eukaryota > Viridiplantae > Streptophyta > Magnoliopsida > Fabales > Fabaceae > Vicia > Vicia faba. Next base: position 284,227,877 of record OX451739.1, on the reverse strand, counting down.
CTAGAAAGCCTGAGGATCCTTCAGAGTTTGCTGGGCCAACAGGATACAAAGTGAGAAGATCAGAAGTTGGACGTTTGTCCTAAATGGAACTTTTGGCTCAGATTTAAGTAATGATGCAAATCTCATATTACAAGATTTCTGATTTTTGACAAATCTCATCACCATTTAATGCTCATTAATACTCCCAACCACTTTTGAGTCTTTGTACAAAGGGTCTCTCCACGTGTAACATAGAAATACCTTTGTATAGATTTAGGTATGGGTTCATGCGCTACTTTTCGCTCATGGGTGTCACTTTTCCTTAATCCTCGCTTACTAACCCAGCGTAGGCTAAAGGCTGTCAATCATCACAACCTTTTTTGGAACTTGCTTCAAGAGTAAGTCAGCATCTAATGCATGATATTGGCGCCAATTGACATTTTTAAACCCACAAAGCTTTACCTACAAATAGAAGGCCATTGGTCATTGAGAAGGGGACCAGAAAAAATTGCTGAAAAGAGATAGAAAGTTTGAGCAAAGAAAACCTTGAATCTCTGCCCAAAATTCCTAGAGTTTCAAAAAAACTGTAAACACAGCATACGAACCATTAACTTTGGATCCCCTGCTTGCAAACTCCATTTGTTCTCAAAATTTTTCTTGACTAAAAACCTTCCATACAGTTTCTAACCCACACGTTGGAAACTTCCATAACTTCTATATTCATACCACCATATACCCTTCATCCATCCCTTCTAAGAAGCTGTTCAGAACGTCATCAGAGTTAAGGCTAACTCCAGTTCATAGAACTTCTTCCAGCTGCAAGGTAAGCACTTGCTGACTCTCATCATATTGCCTAAGCATTACGAAATTTGCATGCTCAAAAAACACAATGTAGATATCATGCTTCTGATGTTGTACATGTTCTGAGGTTTTCATGCATCTGTATGCTTAAGTAGATAATGAATCAGTTTAGAACTTGCCTCTAATTTTTGGTTATGATTTCTGAAATGCTATGACACTTGCTGAAACTGTCCTAGACATGTCTTCTGTTTTGTGGAGAAATAACCAAATTGCAGATGTTCTGACTAGCATAAAGGGAGACCAAGTTCTGACATTAGCATCAGTGCCTTTGGAGCCTATTTTGTTATCAGTAATATCAGAACTTCTGACGATTACTGTATTCCCAGCAGGGTCAGAACCTCTGACCCCATACATTTTCACTAACGGGTTTCTGTTTTGCAGCGCCAGGGTCAGAACCTCTCACTTCCTTTCAGCAGCACGCTGATCCTCTATTCTTCTTCCCCTTGTTATTTTCTTTTTCTTTATTTTTCTCGTTGGCACTCTCCATTTTCATTAATCAGCAAAACACCAAAAGTATTTTCATTCACACTTTATTTTATTCCTTAAAACAAAAAAAAAGACAAAAGAAAATATTTTCTTAACAAGTTCATTTAATATTTTCTTGTATGTATTTCAATATGGTTGTAATAGTAACTTAGGGTTTTGTTTTCATTTGCAATCCCCATTCATAAATTTGTACCCCACCCCCTAAATATTGTAATAGCGTAGGACTTTACGTTTCTGTAATTTATCGCTTTTAAATGTAAATGCTAATAAAAGATCAATCAAATAGAAGACCATAATTCAAGATAAAATAAAGCATGTAATCAAACACACTTGCACACAAACACCCTTAGGGTTTCTCCACTTGGTTTCCTTATAAGAAAAATAGCCATATTACGCATGCAAAGTATCTTGGTAAAACAAACAAAATCAAAAGTTCATAGTCCCTCGATGACGCTATTCTAAGTTGCCTTATAAAAATGATCTTAGTCCCTAAAAAATACTAAGATACTTTGCAACATTGCTAATCATGGTTATACAATGACCCACGCCCGTCCCATTCACATCCAAAGATAGGGTTGCTTACCAAATCAATGGTAAGACAACAATGTCAAAGGAATAGAAAATGAACAAGAAAGACATTTGAGTAGGTAGATTGCTTCTAGTTACTTGCTCTATTTTCAAACAACCATCCTTGCTATTTTCCAAAATAAACACACACATTTCAAAAAAACATCTTACAAACAATGAAAACATTTTCAAAAAAAGACAAACATCTTTATATACATTCTTACGAACGAGAATCATTACAAAGATTGCCTAAACAAAGACCTCTTTTACAAAATACTTTCAAAACCACACAAAGCATAATTTCAAAACAAAAAGCAAGTGATCTAGCAAGTAACTAAGAGCCCATGGAAAACCATGGATGAAAAGGGTGCTAGAACAAAGTTTGAATCTACTACCCTAAGTTTAAGTTTTGATGATAACAAAATGAAAAGATATATTAATTGTATGATTCATGTAAGAACTATTTGCTACCTAAAAATTACACTCTGTTTTACAGAAACTCTGATAGGTATCAGCATGAGAACATCCTCATCAGCATCAGAATATTGGATATCAACATCAGCATCAGAAGATGTTATATCAGATACCAGAATTAGAAGATCAACTTGCGCTTATGCTGAAGCTTGATGAACAGATCTGCGCTCAACACTCTGAACTCTGATAAAAACAACAACAGTTCATCAGCACCTAAGCAACGTCAGAATGAGCCTAAGCTAGAACACGCTTAAGTGGCAACGGCACTGTGCATTCAAGATGAGTTATTACCAACGGCATCATTCCAGACAAGATCTGCTTAATAAGGAAAGATTGTTATTGGCATTGAAACAGAATTATTGCTCCAACGTACACTATTTCCAATGCTATATAAACAAGTCAATGAAGATTGAATTGGCTAATGCTCTACAACACTCTACACGCCAAAAAGCTAATCATCATATTCCTTACTCTCAGTTTGCTAAAAGCTCCAAAATTCCTTACTCAATTATTTTAGCAATCTAGTTTTCATAAGCTTAATTTATGTAGTATTACAGTTGTGATAAATAGTTTTGTAGAAAACATTCACACACCTAGATTTCAATTCTTTGTAAGAAAGTAATTCCTTGAGAAACTGGTTTGTGGTTTGCATCAAGAAGGCTTTAGCAGTTGTTAAAGCAGATTGTAATATTCAGATTGAATATAGTGGATTAAGACCTCGTTGGAGAGAGGCGAAATCACCTTGACGGGTGGACTGGAGTAGTTTGAGATCAAACGAACCAGGATAAAAATATCGTGTTGATTGCAATTGATTTCTAGTTTTTACAATTCAACCCCCCTTCTTGTGTTTTTCACTTCTTCAATTGGCATCAGAGCGCCTGGTTCTGAGCTAAAACACTTAACCGTGTCAGTACAAGATCCAGCGTCAGAAAAACACAATGGCAGGAACTTATCATCACACCAGCAATGACAATAATGAAGACAGAGACAGATTCAGCGGCAAACCTCCAGTCTTTGATGGAGAAAATTATGATTACTGGAAAGACATAATTGAAAGCTTCTTTCTGGCACATGATGCTGATCTGTGGGACATGGTGACAGATGGATACACGCACCCTGTGAATGCAAGCGGTCAGAAGATTGATAGGAAAGCAATGTCTGACCAACAAAAGCGTGACTTCAAAAATCACCACAAGGCCAGAACCATCCTTCTCAGCGCCATCTCTTATGCTGAATATGAAAAGATCTCTAACAGAGACACAACAAAGAACATGTTTGACTCACTTAGAATGACGCATGAGGGCAACGTTCAGGTCAAAGAAACTAAAGCTCTTGCGCTCATTCAGAAGTATGAGGCATTCAAAATGGAAGAAAGTGAATCCATTGAAAAAATGTTCTCAAGATTCCAAATTCCGGTAGCTGGTCTCAAGGTTCTGGACAAAGGATACTCTACTGCTGATCATGTCAAGAAGATCATCAGAAGCTTACCAAAGCAGTGGAGGCCAATGGTTACAGCTCTGAAGCTAGCAAAAGATCTCAACAAAATTTCTCTGGAGGAACTTATCAGCTCCCTCAGAAGTCATGAGATAGAGCTAGAAGCTGATGAACCTCAGAAGCAAGGTAAGCCTTTAGCATTAAAATCTAACAAAAAATCTGAGTCTAAAGTTTTGCAGGCAGTTGAAGAAACATCTGATGGATCCTCATCAGAAGAAGACGAACTTTCTCTCCTCTCCAGAAGAGTGAATCAACTGTGGAAGCAGAGGCAAAGGAAGTTCAGGAATCCCAGAAGATCTGATCAGAACGAGTCTTCTTCCAGATACAGAAGGACAGATTATTCCTCTGGATACAGAAGATCTGAAGGCTCCTCAGGAAGCAGAAAGCCAAACACCAAGGACATCATCTGCTATGAGTGCAATGAGCAAGGACACTACAAGAGTGAATGCCCAAAGCTTCAGAGGGAAAAGCCCAAAAAGAAGTTTAGAAGAGAAAAGAAGAAAAGTCTCATGGCTACATGGGATGACTCTGACTCGTCTGAAGCTGACTCAGAATCAGATGATGAGAGAGCAAACATAGCTCTCATGGCCAACATTTCAGAAGACAGTGAAGCTTCTGAATCAGACTCAGAATCAGATACTAAAGAGGTATTTCCTGACTTTGCAATTAATTTTACTAAGGCTGAACTTGCTGAAAGCCTTAATGAAATTCTGGAAAGGTACCAGCAGATTAGAGTTAAATTCATAAACCTGAAAAGGAATCTTGAATCTGACTCTGATAAGACTGAGAGTCTTAAATTGGAAAATTCTGAGCTGAGAAATAAAATTTCAAAATTAGAAAATACTTTACAAAACTCTCAGAAGGAACCAATTTCTGAAACTCCCAGCAGCGCTGATGAGATCATCAAGGAGTATGATCACAGTTTCCAGAAGTTCCTTGCTAAAAGCATAGATAGAAGCAAAATGGCTTCAATGATCTATGGAGTTAGCAGAAACGGCAGGAAGGGAATAGGATACCAAGATAAGGTTCCTACACCAAAGAATGTCATGGATTTAACCATTAAACACACTCCTCTGAACTCACATTTTGTGTATGGTCACACACATGATATTAAATACACTAGCAGTAAGTATTCTGTGAAACCAAAATTCAACCAGAGTTTTGGTAAATCTAACAAATCAGTACCCAAGAAAATCTGGGTACCTAAGGATAAAATAATACATGTTGCAGATATCTTTAGCAGCAAATCAGAAACACCAGTCATGGTACCTAGACTCTGGCTGCTCGCGACACATGACGGGAAGAAGGCATATGTTCCAAAGCCTGGAACTTAAGCCTGGAGGCCACGTTGGCTTTGGAGGCAATCAGAGGGGAAAGATCATTGGCTCTGGAACTGTAGGTAATGGAAATCTTCCCTCTATAAATAATGTTCTGCTAGTAGATGGATTAATGCATAATCTGTTATCCATAAGTCAATTAAGTGATAACGGTTATGATATAATCTTTAATCAAAAATCATGTAAAGCTGTTAGTCAGAAAGATGGGACTATCCTGTTTAATGGAAAGAGGAAAAACAACATCTATAAAATCAAACTTTCTGAACTGAAAAGTCAGAATGTAAAGTGTCTTTTGTCTGTTAACAACGAGCAGTGGATCTGGCACAGAAGATTGGGGCATGTTAGTATGAGAAGAATATCTCAGATTAACAAACTCAATCTGGTCAGAGGACTTCCTAATTTGAAGTTCAATTCAGATGCTCTGTGTGAAGCATGTCAGAAAGGCAAGTTTGCAAAACCTTCTTTCAAATCTAAAAATGTTGTTTCTACCTCTAAGCCATTAGAACTTCTGCACATTGACTTATTTGGACCAGTTAAAACTGCTTCAGTCAGTGGCAAGAAGTATGGGTTAGTAATCATAGATGACTATAGCAGATGGACATGGGTAAAGTTCTTAAGACACAAGGACGAGTCACACTCTATGTTTGTTACCTTCTGTAACCAAGTTCAGAATGAAAAGGATCTTAGAATCGTTAAAGTCAGAAGTGATCATGGTGGAGAATTTGAAAACAAAGATTTTGAGTCATTCTTTAATGACAGAGGCATTCTACATGATTTCTCTTGTCCTAGAACTCCCCAACAAAATGGAGTTGTAGAACGAAAGAACAGAACATTGCAAGAAATGGCCAGAACCATGATCAATGAGACAAACGTTGCTAAGATCTTCTGGGCAGAGGCAATAAACACAGCGTGCTACATTCAGAATAGAATATCAATAAGACCTATTCTGGAAAAGACTCCATATGAATTGTGGAAGAACAGAAAGCCCAACATTTCATATTTTCATCCATTTGGATGTACTTGCTTTATGTTAAATACAAAAAATTATTTGAACAAGTTTGACTCTAAAGCACAGAAGTGTATTATGTTAGGATACTCTGAACGCTCAAGAGGGTACAGAGTATACAATACAGAAACACAGATTTTGGAAGAATTAATCAGTGTTCGTTTTAATGATAAGCTTGACTCTGAAAAGTCAAAGCAGAATGAACTTTTTGCAGGTATGGAAATTGAATTTACAGGTTCTGAAGACAAGTCATCAGAAGCTCTCAACAAAGACACTCCTTCAACATCTGAAAGGAGCACTGCTAGCAATCCTACAACAGCTGCTGATCAACCTCAGAAAAGACTACCCAGAAGCAGCATGGATCACCCAGAAGAAACTATCCTAGGAAGAAAGGAAGATCCAATCAGAACAAGAGCAAGCTTCAGAAACTCTGAAGAAACCCTCATGGGACTTGTGTCTCTGATTGAACCTTCTTCTATTGATGAAGCACTTCTGGACAACGACTGGATTCTAGAAATGCAAGAAGAGCTGAATCAATTCACCAGAAATGACGTATGGGATCTTGTTCCCAGACCAAAAGGATTCAACGTCATTGGAACAAGATGGGTGTTCAGAAACAAGCTAAATGAACAAGGTGAAGTCATCAGAAACAAAGTACGACTGGTAGCACAAGGTTATAGTCAGCAAGAGGGGATAGACTATACAGAAACCTTTGCTCTAGTCGCCAGGTTAGAATCTATCAGACTTTTAATTTCATTTGCTGTTAATAGAGGCATCACTCTGTATCAGATGGATGTCAAGAGTGCATTCTTAAATGGTTATATAGAAGAAGAGGTTTATGTGCACCAACCCCCTGGTTTTGAAAATACAAAACATCCAGAACATGTTTTCAAACTAAAGAAGTCACTATATGGTCTAAAACAAGCTCCCAGAGCTTGGTATGAAAGACTAAGTAACTTTCTGTTAGAAAATGAATTCACCAGAGGGAAGATGGACACTACCTTATTCTGTAAGTCAGTTAAGAATGACATCTTAGTCTGTCAAATTTATGTTGATGATATTATTTTTGGATCTACTAATCCTTCTCTTGGAAGAAAATTTGCTAAGTGTATGCAGGCAGAATTTGAGATGAGCCTCATGGGGGAACTGAAATTCTTTCTAGGAATTCAGATCAATCAAACTCCAGAGGGAACTTACATTCATCAGAGCAAATATGTCATAGATCTTCTGAAGAAATTTGACCTCTCAGAATGTAAGCCATCAAAGATTCTAATGCATCCCACGTGCATTCTGGAAAGAGAAGAGGTAAGCAAAAAGGTAGAACAGAAGGTCTACAGAGGTATGATTGGTTCTCTCCTTTATCTGACAGCTTCAAGGCCTGATATCTTATTCAGCGTATGTATTTGTGCTAGATTCCAATCAGATCCTAGAGAATCTCACTTAACAGCTGTTAAGCGAATTTTCAAGTATCTGAAAGGTACTACTAATCTGGGTTTATTTTATAGAAAATCTAGTGATTACAGCTTAGTAGGCTACTGCGATGCTGACTTTGCTGGAGACAGAGTAGAGCGTAAAAGTACTTCTGGAAGCTGCCAGTTTCTAGGGGAAAATCTGATCTCTTGGTCCAGCAAAAGGCAATCCACAATTGCACTATCAACAGCAGAAGCTGAGTACATAGCAGCAGCAGGTTGTAGCATACAAATGCTCTGGATGAAAAGTCAGCTTGAAGACTTCCAGATTTTTGAGAGTAACACCCCTATACTCTGTGACAATACTTCTGCTATTTGCTTAAGTAAGAATCCCATTTTACATTCTAGAGCTAAGCATATAGAAATAAAACATCACTTCATTAGGGACTACATTCAGAAAGGAATTTTGAACTTAAAATTTATTGATACAGACCATCAATGGGTTGATATCTTCACTAAACCCCTTTCTGAAGATAGGTTCAATTTCATTCTGAAACATCTCAGCATGAAAATCTGCCTAGAGTGAAAATGCTTTAATTCTATATATTTATCTTCAGAATGTATTTGTTTTACTGTGAACTTCTGATCAATCTCTTTTCAGAAAGATAGAACATGCAATTGTATCAGATGCTATTCTTAAAGATCTGAGCGTTTCAGCTAAAGGATAGACGTGCTGCTCACTAAATCAAACAAGTGTCATCCAATCATCAGCAAATCTCTGAAGCAGAACGCGTGCACGCTTCTGAGAAGGCAAAACGCTGATTGGGTGCAGTGAGACACATGTCTGGTAACCATTTCAAGTATCTTTCTCAAATCCCCCAAAATCAGCAAGAATTAAATGAAAGTAATCATGTTTTTAAAACGTAATCATGAATTATTTCTCTTTCTTGAAACCGTTTACACTTTCAAAAATAATTTTGAAATCTATTTAAACACATTAACATCTCACATTAATCCTTTACCGTTTCTTACAATCTTACAAATATTTTTCTGCATTTTCCTTGTGCGTTCATCTCTCTCAAAAGAAACCCATTTTTCAGTTTTCTCAGAAAAACCCTAAGTGTGAACATGGAATCCTCCAGCAATGTTTCTGCAGGTTCTCAGAAGGAGGCTTCTTCTGAACAATACCAAGTTCCTTTCAGAACACTCCTTACACCAGTGAAGAATTTGGAAGTGTTGTCTGAACTGATTGTTGACTTCTCCAGTCTGAAAGAAAATGGATTTGACTTGACAGAAGAAGTTAGGGCACAAGGATGGGAGAGATATTTTGATAGGTTGGTTGGACCAACGTTCCCAGTCTTGGTCAAGGAGTTCTGGATTCATGTGTACTCATCAACGCATCAAGTCACCTCCTACATAATGGGAAAGAAGATTGTGATCACTGAGGATCACATAGCAAGATTGATTGGATACAGTGGTGGTGGTATCCGCTGTATCGACGTGGCTGAAAGATGCTCTGACGTTGCTGTCATTGCAAGGCAGATTTTCACCCATGGGGTCCCCAGCAGCAAAATCAGAGACTTAAAGAATCAAGACAGAATATGGGCGAAGATTATTCTGGGGTGCTTTAATCACAGGAAGCCAACAAGCTCCCCTGATTATATAAATATAGATCAGCAGTTTCTGATCTATTTTATTAATCAGAAGGTAAAAATCAACTTGGCTCATCTTTTGTTTAATCACCTCAGGACCAGCGTCAAGGAGACAAGGGAAGAAGAAAGGACAAAGAGGGATTGGATACCCTTTGGCAGGTTAATATCAGATATTCTGACTGAGAATAGGCTGATAGAACACCTCAGAGAAGCTCAGGAATTGAGTTCTATTGAACCTACTGTTGGCAAGCCTCTGAACACCAAGAATCTGAAGAAAATGAAACTGATAGAAAATATCATAAAGGAGCCCAGCGTTACTCCTCTTGCTGACATCACCAGCATAAGAGTTCCACTGAACGACTTTCCACTATTTTCTGAGATTGAATCAAAACCAGTTGTGGTTCTCAGATACTTGGACGCTTGCAAGGCTGATGGTACAGATCCCAAACTGAATATCAAAGATCTGCACCAACAACAACCAGAAGTTACTATGAAGAAGACGAAGAAAAGAAAGGCCACTTCAGAAGGACCATCCCATCAGACACCTAAGAAAAGAGGTAATTTATCTGCTGCTTCTGTTTTAAATTCTTCTGCTATTCCAACATCTATCCCAACCCCAGCTTCACATGAACTTCCAATCCCCATACCAACTATTGATGAAACAGAACCAGAAGATGACCCTTCTGAGTCACTGACTCTCAGAAGACCCCGCACCAAATCCAAAACTCCAAAACCCACAACATCAACAGCATCAGAACTTGACAAAGTTCTGTCTGATATTGATGAACGTGTTTCCGCTCACCTCTCAGATAATCCAAACACTGAACCAGAAATTGCCCACTCTCCTCAACCAGAACAACCTCTCTCACCCATACCAGAAGAACCACAAATTCCACAACAACCAGAAATTCCACCTCCCTCTCCACAACCAGTAATTCCTCCTCCCTCTCCATAACCAGAAATTCATCCACCATCACCTCAATCATCACCTCCACAACCTAAGTTTCATCACTCTGAAACTCCATCACCTGAACCTCATTCTCCTCAATCCTCTGAGCCACAACCCTTGGCAATTCAGCTGCCATGTGGAACAACTGTAACCATGGCCCAGCTGCCATCCTCGCCAGAAACTACCCCTCCAAACACTCTAAACAGTCCAATTATTATTTCTGATTCTCCCACTCCAACTCCCAAACAAACTACATAAGACCACAGCAGGACCTTCATCGATTTAACAATCCTTGACCGTCTTGCTGATCTCAAAAATAAAATAGCCATTCCAAAACCAAAACAGCTAGATGTTGGCTCTGGCATTGTGAACTTTGAAACAGGCTTGCAGCAATGGATTGCTTCTCTGAAGAAAGTTTGTCCTGGAATGATTGATCCTACTGCCTCAGACCAACTCTGGACACGATTCAGAATATGGGTACGTGCTGAAGCCCTCAAATTGCAAGATATCAATTATGAGCAGGCACAACAGAATTTCAGCAAGCTGCTGAAGGAAGTTGGAAGTCAGCTGCTGAAGGAAGACGTGTTCCTTCTGGATAGTGAGCCATGGTCTGAGAAGCGTCCAGCTTCAAAAGTACAGCCAGAAGAAGATCAGACAACTCAAGCTGAAGAGGTTAGACAAGCTGAAGATGTTGCAGAAAGCTCTCAGAAGCTTCCTGCTTCTGATGTTTCTCAAGCTGCCTTGGACAGGAAGACTCTGGAAGAGCTGAGGCTGAATGATATTCGTCTGCAGCAAAGAATGGATGAAAATGATCAGAAGATGAAGGAAAGGATGGATGTGCAATACAGCAAGATAGATACAGTAGTCAGCATGGTGCACAAGCAGAATGAAGCTGCTGATCAGATTAAGGACTGGCTGGAGACTCTGTTCACACGCTTTCCACCCCAACCTTAGTTTTTCATTCATGATATTTTCAAAGTTTTCTTTGCATATCTTTTGTACTGTTTTGTCTGGCTCTGAATTTTAATATAACAAGTTTTTCTGCTCTGATCGTTTTAGCACATCACTTACACTTTTTGATTGCTGACAAAAAGGGGGAGAACAAGAATGATATTTTTCAATAACGGATTACTGAGACAAAAAGTCTCAAACATTCTAACTCTGATATACTTGAATGTTTTCTGTTTTTGCATAAGTCTACAGGTACAAGAAGTTAATCACCTCTGATACACTGAAGCTCGAAGCTCTGATATTCTGATCTGAAGCTCTGATATTCTGATGTTCAAAGAAAATCAATAAAGATCTGATCCTGAAGAACTCTTGGAATTAAAAAGGGAAGTAATAAATTCAGGGGGAGTATCTCCGATCTAAACTCTGATATCTCTTTATCCCTTATCTTTGATAACTTCTTATTTAATTCTGATGCAACTTATCATTTAGTTATCTCTGATACTTTTTACGCTAATTTTCAATTAAAAAATATCTAGTTTTTGTCATCATCAAAAAGGGGGAGATTGTTAGAACAAAGTTTGAATCTACTACCCTAAGTTTAAGTTTTGATGATAACAAAATGAAAAGATATATTAATTGTATGATTCATGTAAGAACTATTTGCTACCTAAAAATTACACTCTGTTTTACAAAAACTCTGATAGGTATCAGCATGAGAACATCCTTATCAGCATCAGAATATTGGATATCAACATCAGCATCAGAAGATGTTATATCAGATACCAGAATCAGAAGATCAACTTGCGCTTATGCTGAAGCTTGATGAAAAGATCTGCGCTCAACACTCTGAACTCTGATAAAAACAACAACAGTTCATCAGCACCTAAGCAACGTCAAAATGAGCCTAAGCCAGAACACGCTTAAGTGGCAATGGCACTGTGCATTCAAGATGAGTTATTACCAACGACATCATTTCAGACAAGATCTGCTTAATAAGGAAAGATTGTTATTGGCATTGAAACAGAATTATTGCTCCAACGTACACTATTTCCAATGCTATATAAACAAGTCAATGAAGATTGAATTGGCTAATGCTCTACAACACTCTACACGCCAAAAAGCTAATCATCATCTTCCTTACTCTCAGTTTGCTAAAAGCTCCAAAATTCCTTACTCAATTATTTTAGCAATCTAGTTTTCATAAGCTTAATTTGTGTAGTATCACAATTGTGATAAACAGTTTTGTAGAAAACATTCACACACCTAGATTTCAATTCTTTGTAAGAATGTAATTCCTTGAGAAACCGGTTTGTGGTTTGCATCAAGAAGGCTTTAGCAGTTGTTAAAGCAGATTGTAATATTTAGATTGAATATAGTGGATTAAGACCTCGTTGGAGAGAGGCGAAATCACCTTGACGGGTGGACTGGAGTAGTTTGAGATCAAACGAACCAGGATAAAAATATCGTGTTGATTGCAATTGATTTCCAATTTTTACAATTCAACCCCCCTTCTTGTGTTTTTCACTTCTTCAAATGGTGATAATACCTTCCCTTTTCATAATCTACCCCCCAAACTCAAGAAATAATCTCAAAGATCTTTCCTGTGCTTTTTCACCTTTCCTTTTGGATAAAAGAAAATTCGGTGGCGACTCTTGCTAACCGCAACATTTGCGACAAAACGCAAAACCCTCAAGTCAGTTCTCCCACCGTATCGCAGTTGGGTTTGTACAATATCCCGTTACTTAGGAAGAATTTGGCTGCAAATCTTCGTAAGAACTTTCTGTCATTGATAGATGCTCCGTCTGGATACTCTTATACTTCAAGATATCTCAATACCTCATGATACCATGGCTTTTCCGCATCGGTGTCGAGCTCATAGAAATGTGCAGGTTCATCAAATCTTTTAATGGTAATCATAGGGGCTTCGCTATCCCATCTGACTTTGAACATTGAGGACATGGTTGCCAAAGCGTCAGCCAACTGGTTTTCTTCCCTAGGGAAGTGTTCAAAAGTGATTTCTTCAAAGTGAGGAATCAAGGATATCATAAGTTCCTTGTAAGGGATAAGATTAGGGTGTTTAGTGTCCTAATATCCTTTTACTTGGCTGATTACCAAGGTGGAATCTCCAAACACATCCAAATGCTTGATCCTTAGGTCAATGGCAACTTTCAGACCTAAGATACATGCTTCATACTCAGCCATATTGTTTGTACAATCGAAGCATAGTCTGACAGTAAAAGGAGTGTGGCAACCTTCAGGAGAGATGATCACAACACCAATTCCGCTACCTAAGGCGTTGGAATCCCCATCGAATACCATAGTCCATCGGGATCCTTGTTCAGGTCCGTCATACGGTTCAGGTTTCGCACAGTCGGTTACGAGCATAATATTCTCGTCAAGGAAGTCGAAGTTCATTGACTGATAATCATCCACAGCTTGATGAGCCAAATGATCTGCTAGTACACTTCCTTTGATGGCTTTTTTATTTGTGTATTAAATGTCATACTCAGTCAAGATCATTTGCCATCTGGCTATTCATCCGGAAAGGGCGGGTTTTTTGAAGATGTACTTAATCAATCTATTTTAGAAATCAACAAAGTGGTATGAGTCAACATATACTGCCTTAGCCAGCGAGCAGCCCACGCTAAAGCACAACAAGTTGTATCGAGCAGTGAATATCTGGTTTCACAGTCAGTAAACTTTTTGCTTAGGTAGTAAATTGCATGCTCTTTTCGGCCAGACTCGTCATGTTGGCCCAAAACACACTCCATATAATTCTCTAATACTGTCAAGTACATGATCAACGGTCTTCCTTCAACCGGAGGCATGAGAATAATAGGTTCTTGTAAGTATTCCTTGATTTTATCAAAAGCAATATGGCATTCATCGTTCCATCTGACTATCTGATCTTTCTTCAAGAGTTTGAAGAGTGGCTCACAGGTAGCAGTTAAGTGTGATATGAAACGGGCGATGAAATTGAGACGACCCAAGAATCCTCTGATTTATTTTTCAAAACGAGGGACTGGCATTTCTTGGATGGCCTTTATCTTGGCAGGATCAACTTCAATGCCTTTATTGCTGACAACAAAACCTAAGAGCTTCCCGGAGCGTACTCCAAACGTGCACTTGTTAGGGTTTAACCTCAGCTTGTACTTCTTTAGTCTTTCGAATAGTTTGTGCAGGGGACCGAGATGTTCCTCTTCGGTTTTTGATCTAGCAATCATATCATCCACATATACTTCTATCTCATGATGAATCATGTCATGAAATAAAGCAACCATAGACCTTTGATATGTTGCCCCTGCATTATTTAACCCGAACGGCATAACCTTATAGCAGAAGGTGCCCCATTGTGTAACGAAAGTAGTCTTTTCCATATCTTCGGGAGCCATCCTTATTTGGTTATAGACTGAGAAGCCATCCATGAATGAGAAGACTTTATGCTGAGCAGTATTATCGACTAAGACGTCAATGTGTGGTAGAGGGAAATCGTCCTTGGGGCTTGCCCTATTCAGATCCCTATAGTCTACACACATGCGAACTTTCCCGTCTTTCTTTGGCACTGGCACTATGTTGGCCACCCACTGAGGATAGGATGTTACAGCTAGGAATCCTGCATCAAACTGTTTCATTACTTCGACTTTGATCTTTTCAGACATGTCAGGCCTCATGCGATGAACTTTTTGTTTAACAGGAGGGCAATCTTCTTTAGTTAGAAGGCGATGAACCACGATGTCGGTATCTAACCCAGGTATATATTAATAAGACTAAGCAAATACTTCCACATAATTTCGCAACATCTGAACCAAACGGCTCTTAACACTGCTTTCCAAATTAGCTTTGATTCTGATTTCTTTCTTGTCTGACTCAGTACCCAAGTTGATAACCTCAATCGAGTCTTCATGTGGTTGAATAGCTTTTTCTTCCTGTAACAGAAGTCTGGCTAGTTCTCCTGGTATGTCACAATCTTCCTCGCTTTCGTCTTCGGCTTGGTTGGTAGGGCATTCAAAGTCATAATTGGAAATAGTAGAGTTGTTGACAATATGATCCAGAGTGGATGTAGACCTGCAAGAGTGTGTGTGTGCGCATGTAAGATACATGGCTATTTTTTGGAAATGTATTTGAAAATAAAGAAAGACAATGAGCATAAATATTTGAATGCAAAAGAGTCCAAATGTACTGAATGATCATATGATTAGATGAACACAAAATATAAAACCCTTGACAAAAAGACCAAAGTGCCCCGGGCAAGGAACGTGGTTTAAGAGTCATTGTTTTGGGATATATTACATACATAGAGTTCCTGAATTGATAGAAAAAGTACACAGTAATTACTCCTCAATGAAAGAAACAGGAGTTAAATCCTTTGCATGCCAATTGTTGAGCTTCCCTTTGGTTGTCGGGTAGATACAGTGTTCAAAAGCACACTCATCATCAGAGTCTTCTACATCATTCACTTCATGATTTTTGAGGTGGAGAGGCAGCTTTCTAGTATGAGCACCTCTAATTTCTTTCTGGGCTTTGGAGGTGAAACCTAACCCAAACCTGTCTGTCTTGAACTGGATATCAAGGAGTTGGCCCCGCGTCTCATATTTTCCTTCTTCTACCACAACACGGGCGTCCTTAAGAGAAACCATCTTGGGGATAAATTTGTCGGCTTTTGGAGTGTCAGAGGAGATTTTGGTGGTGGCCACGACTTCAAACGTCTGGCAAGGAGTTTCTATGAATTTGCCATCCATTTCTACGTACTTGAAATAATTGAGATGGCTTACCATGAATTCTTCTTCACCGCAAACAGTGACAACCTTCCCTTGAACTGGATATTTTAACTTCTGGTGGAGAGTAGAAGTGACCGCACCTGCCCCATGGATCCATGGGTGCCCAAGCAAGCAAGAATACGCAGGCCATATGTCCATTATATAGAATGTGGAGTTGAAAATCTGTGAACCAACCTTAATTGGGAGGTCCACCTCTCCATGAACCATCCTTTTTGACCCATCTAATGCCCTCACAACAATATCGCTTGGCTTCAAAACCAAACCTTCACAGTCTAGCCGATCTAAAGCGCCTTTAGGTAACACGTTTAAAGATGAGTCTGTGTCCACCAAAACATGTGCCAGAGTGGTCCCCTTACATTCAACAGAAACATGTAAGGCTTTATTGTGATTCTTTCCCATGGGAGTTAAGTCTGCATCGGAGAAACCCAGACTATTGTCAGCTGTCAGACTTGCTACGCAATTCTCAAATTGGTCGGCTGTGGTTTCCTGAGGCACATGAGCCTTTTTCAAGAACTTAATTAGAGCTTGTGCATGGGCGTCGGAACATAGCAATAAGGACAACATTGATATTTTAGAAGGGGTTTGCCCTAACTGCTCTACTATCTTGAAGTCGCTTTTCTTGATGATATTCAGAATCTCCTCCATCTCTTGAGTGGATGGTTCTTCCATAACAGACATTTTAGCAGGTGCCTCTTTCCTGGCAGGCTCACTAATAGATTAAAGAAAGGACCAGATAATGTGCTCATGAACATGTCGATGTGTTCCCTATCAGTCAAGGGAGGTTGGACGTTACTAGCAATGTCTCTCCACTTCTGCGCATATTCCTTAAATCCCTCATCCTTCCCCATGGTCATACCTTGCAATTGAACCCTTGTCGGTGCCAAGTCGGCGTTGTACTGATACTGATGGTAGAAGGCAGTAGCTAGACCCTCCCAATTATTGATGCGAGAGCCATCCAACTGATAAAACCATTCAAGCTGTGTTCCAGCCAGACTCTCTTGGAAAAAATGAATCCAGAGTTTTTTATCTGCAGTGTGCGGTTGTATCTTGCGCACATAGGACTTCAAATGGAGCTTTGGGCAAGAAACCCCATCGTATTTTGCAAAGGTTGGTATTTTGAACTTGTGGGGAATGACTACCCCAGAGGTTAAACCCAAATCGTCAAAATTCAAACTGGGAATAGCTTGGATTTCAACCGCTTTCAACCTGTCTTCTAGCTGCTTGTATTTGATGTCTGCGGGGGGATATTGTTCATTGAAATAATCAGCATCATATTCTTGGTCATTGATACAGTCGGCCTGAGTACTCTTGACCTCACCAATTTGGTTTTCGTCCTCCTCGGATGAATCTTCCTCTATTGGAAGATACTCGATACTACACTCATTGAGGTTTGGTTTCTTGGAATATTTTGGTCGCCATTAAAGAGGCTTGAGCTGAAACAATGACCAAGGAAACATTCCGGTGACATTGAGCTCCTTAGAACCCGGTTACTATTACTAGGATAGGTTGAGATAACTAAACATCAAGAGGGTACTTACCTATAAAACCCCATGCAAGCCTAAACTAAGAACTTGTTTGTTTTGCTTGTATATACATACTTGTACATAACATCATGGACATCATGAGCATCATATGCATCCACAAACCATTTCAAGGATTTTGGAGATTCATCTTTGTTCTTGTTTTGTAGGATATGGATTCACTTCGCAGGAAAACTATCCAAGTCAAACTTGTAAGAATTCCTCCACAACTTAGGGAGCTAGCTTCAAGGATCCCTGAAAGCTCTCCTTTCACCGAGAGGCATGGTCGTCTACTCAACTTGGTCACCTCTAACACAGAGGAAGACATGATAAAGGTGCTCTTCCAATTCTTTGATCCTTTGCACCATTGCTTCACATTTCCCGACTATCAGCTTGTGTCTACTTTGGAAGAATTCTCTCAACTCTTGAGGATTCCCATTCTCAATCAACTACCCTTCAACGGTACGGAAAGAGACCCAAAGCCATAAGAGATTGCTCAAGCTCTGCACTTGCACTCATTTGATGTCACAACCCATTGGGAAACTAGAAGTGGTGTCAAAGGCTTCTTAGCAAAGTTTCTATTTGAGAAAGCCCAAATCTGTTGGAATTCCTTAGACTTGCAAGCTTTTGAGGAAATTATGGCTCTCCTCATCTATGGGATGGTCTTGTTCCCCAATCCCGACCAACTCATAGATATGAGTGTTGTCAAAATCTTCATGTCACGCAATTCGGTGCCTATATTACTAGGGGATATCCTACACTCTTTTCACACTCGCATAATGAGGAAAAGAGGTGTCCTTATGTGTTGCACTCCTCTCATGGCAAGGTGGTTTGTTTCTCATCTTCCCCAATCAGTCTTAAAGAATGAGCAAGGATTAAGGTGGTCACAAAGGTTAATGACGCTTAAACATTCAGATATTAATTGGTGCTCTCGATCCAAAGAGAATGTTATTATTATTAACCGTTATGGGGAATTCCCTAATGTCCCTCTACTTGGCATTAGGGGAGGCATCACTTACAACCCATGCTTAGCTCTAAGACAGTTTGGTTTTTCCCGAAGGGATGGCCCACATGAGATGTTAATTCAAGGCTTAGTATTTGACTACGACAACGACAATCAAGGTCTTCGCCAGAGATTCACCCGAGCATGGAGGATGCTAAACAAGGTGGATAGCAAGACTTTGGGACACAAAAATTCCATCCCTCTTGAGCCTTACCTCAAGTGGGTACGAACCCGCGCTTACAGTCTTATGATGCCTTATCCTTCCACTCTCCCAGTGATCATTGAGACTGTTAAGGAAGGAGAAGTTCCATACACTATCCTACATCCGGACATACCCACATCTCTTGAAGACTTACAAAGGGATTGGATACAACTCAAAGGAGAGCAAGATACTTTCGAAGCCCAATTCTACGCAAGCGAGAAGAAGGTTTTGGAACTCACTAGGTTGCTTCATGAGGAGCAGGCTCTAAATGCCTACATAGCACCGAAAAGGATGCGCATTACCTTTTTATCTTAGAGTTTTGTATTATTTTTCCCAAGGGGCATTGTTGTACTAAAACTCTATCTTATTAATATAACGTGTGTTCCTTTCTGTCTAAAATAAACTTGAATCTTTAAAAAATCCTTGAAAACATTGCATATGCACATATCATGCATCATAACATGAACAGGTCTTTTGCAACAAGTTCCCTCATCTCTCTGCTGTTTATTTCAGTAAGATGGATCTCGAATAGACAGTCAAAGATCTTCAAGTTCAAAACACGCAGTTTCAACAGTTACTCACAACCCTGGCCAAAGGACAAAAGGAGTTAAAGACTCTGTTGGCCAAAGAAAAGAAGAAGAAATAAAAAAAATCAACTGGTGTTGTAATCATGGGGAGAAGGTTTCAAGGATAAACTAGAAGAACCTTGAATTTCGCAACAACCTCTGATGAAGGAAAAGGAAAGGAAATGGTGGTTCCATCAGAACCTGAAGAAGAGGAAGAAGAGGAAGATTACTCCGAAGAACAGTATCCTCCGGAAGATGATAAGTACAGACATCTTGAAGAGCGTTTGAACGCTATAGAAACACAAAGGGTACCAGGTCTAGACTTTGAAGAATTGGGGTTAGTGTCGGGAATTGTGATCCCACCGAAGTTTAAAGTTCCGTTGTTTGCAAAGTATGATGGGGTGTCATTTCCTAAGATGCACCTCTGATCATATGTGAGAAAGATCCAGCCGCACTCTGCCGATAAAGACCTGTGGGTGCATTTTTTCCAAGATAGCCTATCTGGAACACAACTCGATTGGTTTTACCAATTGGAAAGGGTCGACGTCCACAACTGGGAAGATCTTGCCGCAACTTTCTATAAGCAATACCAGTATAATGCTGATTTGGCACCTACCCGTGCTCAACTTTAGAGTATGGCCATGACTTCCAATGAAGGTTTCAAGGATTACGCGCAGAAATGGAGAGATCTAGCCGGGAGATTGCAACCCCCTCTGTCTGAAAGGGAGTTGGTGGATATGTTCTTAGGCACTCTATCGGGCCCTTTCTTCAACCATCTGATTGGAAGCTCATTTGCAAGATTTACTGAGTTAATACTGACTGGAGAGAGGGTGGAAGCTGGCATAAAAATGGAAAGATTCAGAAGGATTCGTCTGCCTCTACAGCTGTGAGAAAGCCTTTCACTGGGAAGAAGGAGGTATCTGTTTTCTATCCATAAAGGAACCAAAAGAAAGTTGAACGCCGACCAATGGTAGGAGCTGTTATGATCCCAAAGCCTACATCTGATCAACCAAGAAGTCATCAACCGAGGGTAGAGAGGCCAGTCCGGCAATTCACCAAAATCAATATGACTCTATCCCAGGTTTTACCATATCTTCTGAAATCTAATTTGACAACTCTGAAGGAAGATCCAAAGAACCCCAACACTGCGTCCCCTTATTATCACCTGAATGCCCGCTGCGCATATCATTTCGAAAGTTCGGGTCATGACACCAACAACTGTTGGGCCCTGAAAAACAAGATTCAAGATCTTATAGAGGCAAAAGAGATTGAGTTTGATGCGCCCGAGAAGTCAAACGTCATTTCTGCTCCTATGCCTAGACATGGTCACAACACCAATGCAATTGAAGAAGATCTGTTTGTTACCACAGTTGATGAACTCTTGACTCCGCTCCCAATCATTAAGATAAACTTGTTAAAAGTCGGTATATTCCTGGGTTGTAATGAAGACTTCCATCTCTGCTTATCCTCACCAACCGACTGCCTTTTGTTGAAAGCATGCATTCAATGCTTGATAGACAAGAAAGAGATTATGTTTGAAAGTGCTCCTGTTTCACCTGTTCTTGTTGAAGACGTTTCAATGATAACCATAGCCGTCAATTCTTCCAGGGTCCCCAAAAGACCCGTTAGGATTACATCGGTTCCAAAAACTACTCCTTTTATAATCACAATTCCTGGGCCGGTCCCGTATGAATCAGACAAAACAGTGTCGCGGAATTACGGTGGAGACATTTATTACCATGGTATCAAACAAGATGGGCTGGCCGCCGAAGAAACAAGCTCCGAAGAAGAAAACTTTGACATTAGCAATATTGCCGGAACCAGTAAGATTACTCGTAGCGATAGAATCTCCTCTCCAAAAATTGCCCCTCCAAAGGCAGTTTTTGGACCTGTGATTGTTCCAAAGGTTACCTCTGTACCAATAATCATATCTGCAAGTGCTCCTGTTAACGAAGATGACACAACCCCTGCTATTATCCCTACCAACAATCCTACTGCTGAAATTCGAGAAAAAAGTATTCAAGAAGAGCCTGTCCAGAAAAAGGCTCAACCACTGACTATCCCTGAAACCTCAAAGAAGGAAATGGAGGAGATATTGAGAATAATAAAGAAGAGTGACTATGACGTGGTTGAACAGTTGGGGCAAACTCCCTCCAAAATCTCCATGCTAGCATTGTTGCTGTGTTCTGAGGCACATGCGAAAGCTCTGGTGAAGTTTCTGAAGACAGCCCATGTGCCGCAAGAGACGTCTGCTGACCAATTTCAAGATTGTGTGGCCAGCTTGACAGTTAATAACGGCCTAAGCTTCTCTAATGCTGATTTGACACCAAGAGGGAGAAAGCACAACGAGGCATTACATGTCTCTGGAATGTAGAGGAACAACTATGGCCCATGTCTTGGTGGACACCGGCTCATCTTTGAGTGTTTTACCGAAGAAAGCTCTCGACAGACTACACTGCGAAAGATTAACGTTGAAACCCAGTAACATAGTTGTAAGGGAATTTGATGGCTCAAAGAGGATGGTCCACTGGGAGGTGGACATCCCCATAAAGGTTGGGACTCAAACTTTCAACTCAACCTTCTATGTAATGGACATATTCCCCTCTTACTCCTGTCTGTTAGGACGGTCGTGGATCCATAATGCTGGTGCTGTCACCTCCACACTACACTAGATGCTGAAATATCCGGTCCATGGAAAGATTATCACTGTCCACGGAGAGGAAGAGTATATGATTAGCCATCTCAATTCTTTCCGGTATGTGGAGTTAGACGGCGAATTCATTGAAACTCCTTTCCAACATTTCGAAGAAGTCTCTCAAGAGATAGTAGTAACTAAGACGGTATCCCAGATCCCCAAGATCATAAGACTTCCACTTCGGATGTCATCTCTGAAGGACGCCAAGGCAGTAGTAGAGGAAGGAGGATGCACCATCTGGGGGCAACTTCCGGACATTCCGTATAAATCTGACAATTTTGGCTTAAGGTTTACTTCAAGTACTCAGAAGGCTGTGCGTCGTGCCCGTGCTGGAGGGCCACCTTTGAAGATTAGCAACCGAGAGGTCAATGCAGTGGAAGATAGTGAAGAGGATTGTAGCTTGGAGGATTGGATATTTCCTACTATCAACGGAGGACTTCGCAATTGGGAAGTTAGAGACTTTGTCCCAATAACTTTCATCCCTCAGTAATTTATCTTCTATATTTCTGTTGGACCTGTAATATTCACAAACAATTCACACATTTTAAACCTTGCGTCTTTCCCGAGGCATAATGGTCCATTTGTAAGGGTTTTTATTTCATCTTCATATGACATTCAATGAATCATGGACGTTTTTCACATACAAACTTTTTGTCCTCGTTGTTTTTCTTTTACATTTTATTGTATAAAGATGGCTATACCCTTACACACACCCACACTCACAAATGCAGGTACCCCTCCATTCTGGATCCCATGGGTAACGATACTGCTATGGCCTTTAGTGACTCTGAAGATCTAATCTACCAAGTCGAAGACGAATGTGAGGAAGATTGTGAAGTACCAAGGGAACTGGCTAGGCTACTACAACAAGAGGAAAGATCTATTCAGCCTCATAAGGAGCATGTGGATACGGTCAATCTGGGTACCAAATAGGACATAAAAGAGGTCAAGATGGGTGCCAATCTGGAGCCTAGTGTCAAGGAGCGTCTGATTCAGTTGTTGCGTGATTATGTCGAGATCTTTGCCTGGTCATATGAAGACATGTCGGGACTTGATACAGACATCGTGGTACATCGTTTGCCAACAAGAGAAGACTGTCCACCAGTAAAACAAAAAGTCTGCCGCATGAGACCTGACATGTAAGAAAATATCAAAGCGGAAGTCATGAAACAATTTAACGCTGGATTTTTGGCCATCACTTCCTATCCCCAATGGGTTGCCAACATTGTTCCCGTGCCTAAGAAGGACGGCAAAGTACGAATGTGTGTGGATTATAGAGATTTGAATAGGGCTAGCCCTAAAGATGATTTTCCACTTCCCCACATCGATATCCTGGTTGACAATACGGCCATGCACAAAGTGTTTTCCTTCATGGACGGATTCTCAGGTTACAACCAAATCAAAATGGCACCTGAGGACATGGAGAAAATAACATTTGTCACACAGTGGGGCACATTCTGCTACAAAGTGATGCCATTCGGACTGAAGAATACTGGGGCAACCTATCAGCGCGCCATGGTAGCCTTATTTCACGACATGATACATCATGAAATAGAGGTCTACTAGACGATATGATAGCCCGATCACAAACTGAAGAGGAGCACCTTGATCACTTGCAAAAGTTGTTTGAGAGATTGAAGGAGTACAAGTTAAGGTTGAACCCAAACAAGTGCACATTCGGAGTACGGTCTGGTAAACTTTTAGGTTTTGTTGTCAATAACAAAGGCATTAAGGTTGATCCTGCCAAGGTTAAAGTGATACAAGAAATGCCTGCTCCTCGTATTGAGAAGGAAGTCAGAGGATTCTTGGGACACCTAAACTATATTTCCAGATTCATTTCTCACCTAACAACTACTTGTGAGCCAATCTTCAAACTACTGAAGAAAGATCAAATAGTCAAGTGGAATGATGAATGCCAGTTTGCTTTTGACAAGATCAAAGAGTATTTACAAGAGCCTCATGTTTTGATGCCACCAACCGAAGGAAGACCACTGATCATGTATCTGACCGTTTTAGAGAACTCAATGGGGTGTGTATTGGGGCAGCATGACGAGTCCGGCTAAAAAGAGCACACTATTTACTACCTGAGCAAAAAGTTTGCTTACTGTGAAACCAGATATTCACTGCTCGAGAAAACTTGTTGCGCTCTGGCATGGGCTGCTCGCTGGCTAAGATAGTATATGCTGACTCATACTACCTTGTTGATATCTAAGATGGATCTAATAAAATACATCTTCGAGAAGCCTGCTCTGTCTGGGAGGATAGCTCGATGGCAGATGATCCTAACAAAATAGGACATACAATATACTACCCAGAAAGCTATAAAGGGAAATGTGCTAGCTGATCATCTTGCTCATCAAGATGTAGAAGATTATCAGTCCATGAAATTTGAATTCCCGGATGAAGACATCATGACATTAGACAACTGTGAAGAAATCATACCATATGACAGACCTGAACAAGGATTCCGATGGACCCTGTTCTTTAATGGATCATCCAATGCACTTGGTAATGGTATCGGCGCTGTACTCATATCTCGGGAAGGGTGTCATACTCCCTTTATTTCTAGACTTTGCTTTAATTGTACAAACAATATGGCAGAATACGAAGCATGCATCTTTGGTCTCAGAGCTGCCATAAACTTGGGAATCAAATCCTTAGACGTGTTTGGAGATTCAGCTTTGATCATCAGTCAGATCAAAGAGGAATGGGACACTAAGCCCCCAAACCTTATCCCTTACAAAGAACATGTTTTTACATTGCTACCACATTTCGAGAAGATTACCTTCGAGCATTTCTCGCGAGAAGAAAATCAGCTAGCAGACGCTCTAGCTACAATGTCATCTATGTTTAAACTTAGTTGGGATAACGAGGCTCCCCAGATCACCATCGAATGAATGGATGAACCAGCACATTGTCACGAGATTAATACTGGAGAAATAGTGGATCAGCCTTGGTTTCATGAAGTCAAGAGATATCTCGAGGTTCAAGAATATCCAGAAGGAGCTTCAATCAATGATAAGAAGTTCTTAAGGAAATTCTCTTCTAAGTTCTTCCTTAGTAATGGCATCATGTGCAAACGCAATCATGAATCCATTCTGCTTCGGTGTGTGGATAAGATTGAGGCGGAAAAGATCATGGTGGAATTACATGAAGGTACTTTTGGCACTCACTCCAGCGGGCATACGATGGCGAAGAAAATCCTATGCGCAGGCTATTACTGGTCTACCATGGAAGCAGATTGCTATCAACACTTTAGAACCTGCCATAAATGCCAGATTTATGCTGACAAGGTGCACGTACCTCCGGTTCCTCTTAATGTCTTGATGGCTCCTTGGCCCTTTGCTATGTGGGGAATTGATATGATTGGAGAGATCAAGCCAACAACTTCTAATGGACACTGCTTCATCCTGGTGGCCATTGACTATTTTACAAAGTGGGTCGAAGGAGCTTCCTTCGCTTCCATTACTAAGAATGTTATTGCCCGCTTCATCAAGCAAAATCTCATTTGCCGGTACGGTATCCCAGAAAGGATTATCACTGACAATGGTACCAATCTTAACAACACTATGATCACCGCCTTGTGTGAGGAATTCAAGATCCAGCATCATAATTCTTCTCCCTATCGGCCAAAGATGAATGGTGTTGTCGAAGCGGCAAATAAAAACATTAAAAAGATCATACAAAAGATGACAGTCACATACAAAGACTGGCATGAGATGTTACCATTCGCTCTCCACGGGTACCGTACCACGGCTCGAACCTCAACCGAGGTAACACCCTATTCTTTGGTATATGGCATGGAAGTTGTTTTACCTATTGAGGTTCAGATCTCCTCTCTGAGAATTATGAAGGATGCAGGTTTGAATGAAGATGATTGGATCCAAACTCGACTTGATCAACTGAACTTAATTGATGAAAAGAGACTTACTACTGTCTGCCATGGTCAAATATATCAAAAACGGATTATCAAGGCTTTCAACAAGAAAGTCAGACGCCAAGTATACCAAGTGGGAGATCTAGTGATCAAGCGTATCATCTTGCCACAAAGTGATCCCAGGGGAAAATGGACTCCTACCTATGAAGGGCCATTTGTAGTCAAAAACATATTCTCCGGTGGGGCAATGATCTTAACCACCATGGACGGTGATGTCCTGTCACACCCTGCGAACGCAGACATAATCAAGAGATACTACGCATAAGAGACCCGCAAGGTTGACGTACCTATGCAAAATAAGGGCATCCCAACGAACCAAAAAGGTTCGGGCAAAAATTAGGGATAAAATTAAAAAAATCTGTACACCCGGCAAGTTGAAAACCCGAAAGGGCGACTTGGGCAAAAAGGGTTTCCCGGTGGACTGAAAACCCGAAAGGGCGGTCCAGGCAAAAGTTAGGGAATTAAAGCGTATGACTATGTCTCGTTGGATCACTTGACATACCACATTTGACTTCCACTGACAAACTCGGAGTTCCTGATCAATTCAATCATCTTCGGACAAGGCAAATAGACAAGATACTCAGAGATAGGAAGGTTGTAGCAGAGTGGGAACCCCATGGAATTATTACACATAGCTATCTTTCTTTGTATAAATCTTTCTTGTTTTTATGGCGTCATTCTCTTACTAGAATGTTTGTATCCTTTATACAAAATACTTACTCAAGGTCAATACAAAGATATCTCTTTGAAAGTACAAAAACTATTTGTCTTTTCTTTACAATTGTGTTTTGTTTGCAAAAAAAAGTCCAATGATTCATTGATGAACATATGCATTTGAACATAATTACTATTTACAAATAAACAAGATGAGAAAGACAATTATTGATAGGTTGAAAAGGCAGGAAAACGTCTCTAGACCATATTCCCCACAAAGTTTTCAATCATCCCCAGCGGAACAAAATTCCCAGCTACGAAGCTTCTAGTTTATCGAATCCCGGTAGAAATCGCCCAGTTTCTCCAAAAATCCTCAGCAGGTTGTTGTGAAGCCTGGAATCCGACCAGATAACAGCTAACTTGGACCTTGGTGATAGAATTGACTGTGTTGACTTTACGGGACATAGTCATACGCTTTTAATCCTTAATTTTTTCCTGAACCGCCCTTTCGGGTTTTTGGTCCACCAGGATACCCTTTTTTTGCCCAAGTCGCCCTTTAGGGGTTTCAACTTGCCGGGTGTACAATCTTTTGTATATATCCCTAATTTTTTCCCAAACCTTTTGGTTTGCGGGGACGCCCCTTTTTGCTTAGGTGTGTCAACCTAGCGGGTCTCTTATGCATAGTATTTTTTTTACTATGTCCGCGTTTACAGGATACAGGATACAGGAAATCCTCACCGTCTATGGTGGTCAGTATCATGGCACCGCCAGAGAAAACTCTCTTGACAACAAACTTCCCTTCATAGGTGGGAGTCCATTTTCCTCTGGGGTCACCTTGTGGTAAAATAATGCGTTTTATCACCAAGTTACCAACTTGATATACTCGAGGCTTGACCTTCTTGTTGAAAGCTTTGATCATCCGTTTTTGATACGTTTGACCATGGCAAATAATAGCTAATCGTTTTTCATCGATCAAGTTCAGCTGATCCAATCTTGTTTGAATCCATTCGTCTTCGCTTAGGCCAGCCTCAATCATAATCTTCAGCAAGGGAATTTGAACTTCTACTGGCAAAACAGCTTCCATACCATAGACTAGAGAGAATGGAGTTGCCCCAGTTGATGTTCTAGCTGAAGTACGATAACCATGTAGAGCAAATGGTAGCATCTTATGCCAATCTTTATAGGTTACTACCATTTTCTGCATAATCTTCTTGATATTTTTGTTGGCTTCTTCGACTGCGCCATTCATTTTTGGTCTATACGGAGAAGAATTGTGATGCTTGATCTTAAATTTAGTGCACAACTCCCTGATCATGGCATTGTTGAGGTTAGTCCCATTATCGGTGATGATCCTTTCGAGGATACCATAACGACAGATAAGATTGTGTCTGATGAATCTAGCTGCCACGCTCTTGGTGACTGAGGCAAATGAGGCGGCTTCGACCCATTTGGTAAAATAATCGATGGCGACAAGAATGAAGCGATGTCCGTTGGAAGCAGTAGGTTTGATCTCTCCGATCATATCAATGCCCCACATCACAAATGGCGACGAAGTGGTCATGACATTCAGAGGGATTGGAGGTACATGGACCTTGTCAGCATAGATTTGGCATTTGTGACAAGTCTTTGAATGTTGATGACAATCGGTCTCCATCATTGACCAATAGTAACATGCTCTTAAGATTTTCTTAGCCATCGTATATCCAATTGAGTGAGTACCAAAAAGACCATTGTGTAAGTCTTCCATAATCTTCTCTGCCTCCCTCTTATCCACACATCGGAGTAGAGTTGAATCATGGTTGCTGTTGTACCCCAAAATTTGCCCTCTCATTTCTCAGGAAATCACCCTGGATTCCCAAAGTTTTCACTTAAATAAATCCAAGCCTTGAATTATCATTTCTTTCCAAGCAAGCCATTTACAAGGGCAAAATGGTCATTTACGCGCTGAGAATTCAAACTTTGACTTTTAGGTCAAAATCAAATCACAAAAATCATATTTCATCAAGACATGTTGGAATATGAAGTTTGTTTCATCAAGAAGTTTAAAAGTCAAATTTTACCTTGGAAAAGTTAAATTCTAAATACTTAGAATTTTTCTAAAGTATTTAAGAAAAATGACACTTCAGAACTTCTGAGCCAGCCTCCAGGGAGGAACAGTCAGAAGTTGTAAGTGTGGTTCAACATATAACATTCAGTCAGAATGTGGCTCTTCAGCATCTACGCCATCTCAGTCAGAAGTTGCCAGAAGATTATAAAACGTGATAAAAAATCTGAAAACTCCTTCAGAACATGCTAGAACCAGAAGGTAAGAGGGTCAGAAGATTGGGTGCTACAATGAAGCAGAATCTCTAAGTTCAGAATTTTCAGAGGCAAATCAAAGAAAGTTACTGGAAAGCCTGAGGATCCTTCAGAGTTTGCTGGGCCAATAGGATACAAAGTGAGAAGATCAGAAGTTGTACGTTTGTCCTAAATGGAACTTCTGGCTCATATTTAAGTAATGATGCAAATCTCATATTACAAGATTTCTGATTTTTGACAAATCTCATCACCATTTAATGCTCATTAATGCTCCCAACCACTTTTGATTCTTTGTACAAAGGGTCTCTCCATGTGTAGCATAGAAATACCTTTGTACAGATTTAGGTATGGGTTCATGCGCTACTTTTCGCTCATGGGTGTCACTTTTCCTTAATCCTCGCTTACTAACCCAGCCTAGGCTAAAGGCTGTCAATCATCACAACCTTTTCTAGAACTTTCTTCAAGATTAAGTCAGCATCTAATGCATGATATTGGCGCCAATTGACATTTTTAAATCCACAAAGCTTTACCTACAAATAGAAGGCCATTGGTCACTGAGAAGGGGACCAGAAAAAATTGCTGAAAAGAGATAGAAAGTTTGAGCAAAGAAAACCTTGAATCTCTGCCCAAAACTCCTAGAGTTTAAAAAAAAACTATAAACACAGCATACAAACCATTAACTTTGGATCCCCTGCTTGCAAACTCCATTTGTTCTCAAAATGTTTCTTGACTAAAAACCTTCCATACAGTTTCTGACCCACATGTTGGAAACTGCCATAACTTCTATATTCATACCACCATATACCCTTCATCCATCCCTTCAAAGAAGTTGTTTAGAACGTCATCAGAGTTAAGGCTAACTCCAGTTCACATAACTTCTTCCAGTTGCAAGGTAAGCACTTGCTGACTCTCACCACATTGCCTAAGCATTACCAGATTTGCATGCTCAAAAAACACAATGTAGATATCATGCTTCTGATGTTGTACATGTTCTGAGATTTTCATGCATCTGTATGCTTAAGTAGAGAATGAATCAGTTAAGAACTTTCCTCAAATTTTTGGTTTTGATTTCTGAAACGCTATGACACTTGCTGAAACTTTCCTAGGAATGTCTTCTATTTTGTTGAGAAATAACCAAATTGCAGATGTTCTGACTAGCATAGAGGGAGACCAAGTTCTGACATTAGCACCAGCTCCTCTGGAGCCTGTTTTGTTATCAGTAATATCAGAACTTCTGACGATTACTATATTCCCAGCAGGGTCAGAACCTCTGACCCCATACATTTTCACTAACAGGTTTCTGTTTTGCAGCGCCAGGGTCAGAACCTCTGACTTCCCTTCAGCAGCACGCTGATCCTCTTTTCTTCTTCCCCTTGTTATTTTCTTTTTCTTTATTTTTCTCGCTGGCACTCTCCATTTTCATTAATCAGCAAAACACCAAAAATATTTTCATTCACACTTTATTTTATTCCTTAAAACAAAAAAAAAGACAAAAGAAAATATTTTCTTAACAAGTTCATTTAATATTTTCTTGTATGTATTTCAATATGGTTGTAATAGTAATTTAGGGCTTTGTTTTCATTTGCAATCCCCATTCATAAATTTGTACCCCCACCCCCTAAATATTGTAATAGCCTAGGACTTTACGTTTCTGCAATTTATAGCTTTTAAATGTAAATGCTAATAAAAGATCAATCAAATAGAAGACCATAATTCAAGATAAAATCAAGCATGCAATCAAACACACTTGCACACAAACACCCTTAGGGTTTCTCCACTTGGTTGCCTTATACGAAAAATAGCCATATTACGCATACAAAGTATCTTGGTAAAACAAACAAAATCAAAAGATCATAGTCCCCCGATGACGTTATTCTAAGCTGCCTTATAAAAATGATCTTAGTCCCTCAAAAATACTATGATACTTTGCAACATTTCTAATCATGGTTATACGATGACCCACGCCCGTCCAATTCACATCCAAAGATAGGGTTGCTTACCAAATCAATAGTAAGACAACAATGTCAAAGGAATAGAAAATGAACAAGAAAGACATTTGAGTAGGTAGATTGCTTCTAGTTACTTTCTCTATTTTCAAACAACCATCCTTGCTATTTTCCAAAATAAACACACACATTTCAAAAAAACATCTTACAAACAATGAAAACATTTTCAAAAAAAGACAAACACCTTTGTATACATTCTTACGAACGAGAATCATTACAAAGATTGCCTAAACAAAGGCCTCTTTTACAAAATACTTTCAAAACCACACAAAGTACAATTTCAAAACAAAAAGCAAGTGATCTAGCAAGTAACTAATAGCCCATGGAAAACCATGGATGAAAAGGGTGCTAATACCTTTCCTTTTCATAATCTACCCCCCGAACTCAAGAAACAATCTCAAAGGTCTTTCCTGTGATTTTTCACCTTTCCTTTTGGATAAAAGAAAAGTCGGTGGCGACTCTTGCTAACCGCAACATTTATGACAAAACATAAAACCCTCAAGTCAGTTCTCCCGCCATATCACAGTTGCGTTTGTACAATATCCCGTTACTTAGGAAGAATTTGGCTGCAAATCTTCGTAAGAACTTTCTGTCATTGATAGATGCTCCGTTTGGATACTCTTGTGCTTCAAGATATATCAATACCTCATGATACCATGGCTTTTCTTCATCGGTGTCGAGCTCATAGAAATGTGCAGGTTCATCAAATATTTCAATTGTAATCATAGGGGCTTCGTTATCCCATCTGACTTTGAACATTGAGGACATGGTTTCCAAAGCGTCAGCCAACTGGTTTTCTTCCCTAGGGAAGTGTCTGAATATCCTTTTACTTGGCTGATTACCAAGGTGGAATCTCCAAACACATCCAAATGCTTGATCCTTAGGTCAATGGCAGCTTTCAGACCTAAGATACATGTTTCATACTCAGCGATATTGTTTGTACAATCGAAGCATAGTCTGGCAGTAAAAGGAGTGTGGCAACCTTCAGGAGAGATGATCACAGCACCAATTCCGCTACCTAAGGAGTTGGAAGCCCCATCGAATACCATAGTCCATCGGGATCCTTGTTCAGGTCCGTTATACGGTTCAGGTTACGCACAGTCGGTTACCAGCATAATATTCTCGTCAGGGAAGTCGAAGTTCATTGACTGATAATCATCCATAACTTGATGGGCCAAATGATCTGCTAGTACACTTCCTTTGATGGATTTTTGGTTTGTGTATTGAATGTCGTACTCAGTTAAGATCATTTTCCATCTGGCTATTCGTCCGGAAAGGGCAAGTTTTTTGAAGATGTACTTAATCAGATCCATTTTAGAAATAAACAAAGTGGTATGAGTCAACATATACGGCCTTAGCCGGCGAGCAGGCCACACTAAAGCACAACAAGTTTTCTGGAGCAGTGAATATCTGGTTTCACAGTCGGTAAACTTTTTTCTTAGGTAGTAAATTGCATGCTCTTTTCGGCCAGACTCGTCATGTTGGCCCAAAACACACCCCATAGAATTCTCTAATACTTTCAAGTACATGATCAACGGTCTTCCTTCAACCGGAGGCATGAGAATAAGAGATTCTTGCAGGTATTCCTTGATTTTGTCAAAAGCAATCTGGCATTCATCGTTCCATCTGACTATCTGATCTTTCTTCAAGAGTTTGAAGAGTGGCTCAGAGGTAGCAGTTAAGTGTAATATGAAACGGGAGATGTAATTGAGACGACCCAAGAATCCTCTGATTTATTTTTCAGAATGAGGGACTGGCATTTCTTGGATGGCCTTTATCTTGGCGGGATCAACTTCAATGCCTTTATTGCTGACAACAAAACCTAAGAGCTTCCCGGAGCATACTCCAAACATGCACTTGTTAGGGTTTAACCTCAGCTTGTACTTCTTTAGTCTTTCGAATAGTTTGTGCAGGTGACCGAGATGTTCCTCTTCGGTTTTTGATCTAGCAATCATATCATCCACATATACTTCTATCACATGATGAATCATGTCATAAAATAAAGAAACCACAGCCCTTTGATATGTTGCCCCTGCATTTTTTAACCCGAACGACATGACCTTATAGAAGAAGGTGCCCCATTGTGTAACGAAAGTAGTCTTTTCCATATCTTTGGGAGCCATCCTTATTTGGTTATAGAGTGAGAAGCCATCCATGAATGAGAAGACTTTATGCTGAGCAGTATTATCGACTAAGACGTCAATGTGTGGTAGAGGGAAATCGTCCTTGGGGCTTGCCCTATTCAGATCCCTATAGTCTACGCACATGCGAACTTTCCCGTCTTTCTTTGGAACTGGAAATATGTTGGTCACCCACTGAGGATAGGATGTTATAGCTAGGAATACTGCATCAAACTGTTTCGTTACTTCGGCTTTGATCTTTTCAGACATGTCAGGCCTCATGCGACGGACTTTTTGTTTGACAGGAGGGCAGTCTTCTTTAGTTGGCAGACGATGAACCACGATGTCGGTGTCTAACCCAAGCATATCTTTATAAGACCAAGCAAATACTCCCATATAATTGCGCAACATCTGAACCAAACGGCTCTTAACACTGCTTTCCAAATTAGCGCCGATTCTGATTTCTTTCTTGTCTAACTCAGTACCCAAGTTGATAACCTCAATCGACTCTTCATGTGGTTGAATAGCTTTTTCTTCCTGTAACAGAAGTTTGGCTAGTTCTCCTGGTATGTCACAATCTTCCTTGCTTTCATCTTCGGCTTGGTTGGTAGGGAATTCAAAGTCATAATTAGCAATAGTAGAGTTGTTGACAATAGGATCCAGAGTGGATGTAGACCTGCAAGAGTGTGTATGTGTGCATGTAAGATACATGGCTATTTTTTGGAAATGTATTAGAAAGAAAAGAAAGAAAATGAGCACAAATATTTAAATGAAAAAGAGTCCAAATGTACTGAATGATCATATGATTAGATGACACAATATATAAAACCCTTGAAAAAAAGACCAAAGTGCCCCGATCAAGGCACATGGTTTAAGAGTCATTGTTTTGGGATAATATTACAGACATAGAGTTCCTGAATTGACAGAAAAAGTACACAGTAATTACTCCTCAATGAAAGAAACAGGAGTGAAATCTTTTGCATGCCAATTGTTGAGCTTCCCTTCGGTTGTCGGGTAGATCCAGTCTTCAAAAGCACACTCATCATCGGAGTCTTCTACAACATTCACTTCATGATTTTTGAGGTGGAGAGGCGGCTTTCCAGTATGAGCACCTCTAATTTATTTCTGGGATTTAGAGGTGAAACCTAACCCAAACTTGTCTGTCTTGAACATGATATCGAGGAGTTGGCCCCACATCTCATTGTTTCCTTCTTCTACCACAGCACAGGTGTCCTTAAGAGAAACCATCTTGGGGATAAATTTGTCGGCTTTTGGAGTGTCAGAGGAGATTTTGGTGGTGGCCACGACTTCAAACGTCTGGAAAGGAGTTTCTATGAATTTGACATCCATTTCTACGTACTTGAAAGAATTGAGATGGCTTACCATGAATTCTTCTTCACCGCAAACAGTCACAACCTTCCCTTGAACTGGATATTTTAACTTCTGGTGGAGAGTAGAAGTGACCGCACCTTCCCCATGGATCCATGGGCGCCCAAACAAGCAAGAATACGCAGGCCGTATGTCCATTATATAGAATGTGGAGTTGAAAATCTGTGAACCAATCTTAATTGGGAGGTCCACCTCTCCATGAACCATCCTTTTCGACCCATTGAATGCCCTCACAAAAATATCGCTTGGCTTCAAAACCAAACCTTCACAGTCTAGCCGATCTAAAGCGCCTTTAGGTAACACGTTTAAAGATGAGCCTGTGTCCACCAAAACATGTGTCAGAGTGGTCCCCTTACATTCAACAGAAACATGTAAGGCTTTATTGTGATTCTTTCCCATGGGAGTTAAGTCTGCGTCGGAGAAACCCAGACAATTAGCAGTTGTCAGACTTGCTACGCAATTCTCAAATTGGTTGGTTGTGGTTTCCTGAGGCACATGAGCCTTTTTCAAGAACTTAATTAGAGCTTGTGCATGGGCGTCGGAACATAGCAATAAGGACAACATTGATATTTTAGAAGGGGTTTGCCCCAGCTGCTCTACTATCTTGAAGTCGCTTTTCTTGATGATCTTCAGAATCTCCTCCATCTCTTGAGTGGATGGTTCTTCCATAACATACTTTTTAGCAGGTGCCTCTTTCCTGGCAGGCTCACTTTCTTTCT
Organism: Vicia faba; assembly: GCA_948472305.1. Classification (NCBI taxonomy): domain Eukaryota; kingdom Viridiplantae; phylum Streptophyta; class Magnoliopsida; order Fabales; family Fabaceae; genus Vicia; species Vicia faba. Next base: position 284,192,825 of record OX451739.1, on the reverse strand, counting down.
CCTTCCCTTTAGTACTGGCATCAGAATTGTCAATTGTTATGCGGACTGGAAATGTGGTAGTTGTTGGTGGTGAGATATCAGGGGAAAAGACTCTTCCTGTTCTTGTGACTTTACTAGAACCAGTAATATTAGTAACACAAGCTTCATTATCATCAATCCAAGAATCTTGTTTTATCCCATGGTAATAAACCTCGGCACCATAATTACGTGGCACCGCTTTATCAGAGGTGTATGGAACAGGCCCGACATCAGTGATTATGAGAGGAGCAATGATTAGTTTGTTCAAAATCTTGATAGGACCTTTGGATGAGATCCTAAGAGGTTTGTTTTAAATTGTTATGATGGCCAGGTCTTCAGCTTTGTCGATTGAATTTTTGACGAGATTCTTTTCGAATAGAATTTTGCGGCTATCCATTAGGCGTTGTATACCTTTCTTCAGTTCTTCACACCCATTGGGTTGTCTCATACAGCCTACACAGACTTTTTCACACCCAGGGAAGGTTCCAGCTTTCAGCAGATTACTCTTGATTACATTCAATGGAGTAGTTAATTCTTCAACAGAGGAAATGAAGATTGTGTCTTCGATAGCATTAACACCTTTGTCGTGCTTCGGCATTGGAGCGGTGATTACATTTGGCGTTGGAGGAGGATCAAATTCAATAGTCTTGTTGTCAATTAAATCCTGGATTTTGTTTTTCAAGGCCTAACATTGATCAGTCTCATGCCCGGGGCTGTTTGAATGGTAAGCGCATTTTGCATTTGGATTATATCTCGGTGACGAGGTATCAGGGTTGGTGGGAGGATCTCACAATGTCACTAAATTGTCCCTGAGCAGATGTGGAAGGGCTTGAGATAATGACATACCTAACCTTGTAAACTGTCTTCTTGGAGCTTCAACACGTTGATGATTGGCAGATGGTCTTTGAATAGTAGTCAGATTGGAGATTCGGACAACATTGATAGTGAAATTCTGGCTGTAGATACTCAATGTCACGTTCAATGTTATGACATCGTATCTGACTTACTATATGATAGTAAATACAAAAGCAATAAAGAACACAGTCAATTGTTTACCCAGTTCAGTGTACAACAACACCTACTCTGGGGGCTACCAAGCCAGGGAGGAAATCCACTATAAGAGATGTTAATTCAGGAATAAACCAACTAGTTTATCTCCTTCACTTAAGACCTACCCAATCCAATTTCAATCTAAGTACAACTTAAACCTGAGATCCTACTCACTCCCCCTCAATCACAGCAGTGATACATAAAACAATTTGACTAATGAATTGATGAAGACACTCTTCAAAAACATACACTTGATTAAGCTTCACAGCTTTTTAATCAAGCACCACAACCACTCTTGCTTCACAGCTTTGAGTGATACACACAACTAACTTGACTCTGCTTCACAGCTTTAGTCAAGAAACATTCAAACACTCTTGCTTCAAAGCTTTGAGTGCTACACAACCCTTACAAATAAAAACCTATTCCAAGTCACTTATCACAATGATAATTGCTTGAAGTACAATAATTAAACCTATACAGTTTACAAATGATCTTTTGACCAAAAAGGGATTACTTGCAAAACAGCAGCTCTGTTGAATATATAGCAGCTGCAACTTCAGTTAGGGTTTCCACAAAAACCTAGGGTTAATTCCGTTTGACCTTAAGACTAGGTCACAGGACTTTATTAACCAGGTTAGGGTTGAGCTAGGTTAACCCAAAGAAAACGCAGGATTCTGTTCTGGAAAGACTGAGTTATTTTCCTGAAAAAACTCAGAATTAACCAACCTGCATACCTGTTAGTTCAGAACAGGATGTCTTAACATCTGTTATGACATCTGAGAAACCTGTCTACTGATTTAGGAAAATGTGATCATTTTGCAAAATGCTCAGATACACACTTATAAACATCAGTACCTGAATGACAATATTTTTCTGCAAAGGTACCTAATGAATCAGTACAAACTAAACTAGAATGTTATGACATCAGACATGACATTCACACATACACTTGGGTTTTACCAAAAATTCAAGCCAATACCTAAACACCTACAAACTCCCCCTTTGGCAGATTTTTGGCTAAAGACCCTAAGCAATCAGAGATAGATAGCAGCAGAAATAAGTGACTGCAGAAAAATAGAATGTCTAATTGAGCAAGTACTAATTAAGTAAGTACCAAAATATTCTCCCCCTCTTTAGCCACAAATGGGCCAAAGATACATGTTCATAAAGATTATACAGTTATCCAAAAATAATAAGAGCAGCAGCAGGGAAAAAAAAACTGAACACACTTCCAAACTCCACCAGGTATCAACACCAACCAGCAACACCACCAAACAGCAACCAACCTTTAAGCACTGTCATCAGACTCAGAGGAGCTAGTTTATTCAATGTTGAGATGACCTTCAGCTTCTACACCTTCTTCCCTTCTGTTTTCTTCAGCTTCCTCCTTTTCTAACCTGGAAATTAGGATTTCTAGGGTCTTTTTCCTAGCATCCAGCTCTTTGCAGGTCTCTTTTAAAACAGTTATGACATCAGATGTTTTGGACTGGGTCTTCACAGACGATGTCTCAGCTGATGTTATGACAATATCTGGAGCATGAGATCCCTGAAACAGTTTGTAGTGCAAGCCAAGGGCAGGAGCTCTTTTGCAGGCTGTATCTCTTGCCACAAGGATATCAGGGTATTGTGCAAGGATAATTCCACAAAGGAGGGAGGGAAAGGCGATTGGTCCTTTGACAGCATAACTGCCAGCATGTTTTAAAGTTTGTTCAAAGATGTACCTGCCATAGTCAAAAGCAGTCTTGGTTCCCACAGCATAAATAAATCTCCCTAATCCTATGGAGATAGTTGATTTATGATTTGTAGGAACCCAGTTGGCTGCACCTATCTTGTGCAGGATGGCAAATTTCATGCTGAGTTTGCTGGCATTCAGCTTGCCTTTCAAGGGCCAGCACTTCACTTGTCTGGCTGTGATGGTTTGACAAACTTCATTGTCAGTGGCCTCCAGATCAGGACAATCCTCATTTGTTCTTCCAAGAAACTTGTTAATTTCTGATGGAGAGAACTTGACCCTTCTTCCTCTAACAAAAACACTTTCAAAGTCAGTTGACCTTCCATCAGCACAATCATTAGACAAGTTCACTACAAACTCCTTGACCAGATTTTCATAACACTTGTTAAATTTTATCACTGTCTTCATTAGTCCAGCATTCTTAATCAGGTACATGATGTCTTTGCACTCCAAGGCATCATTGTTGAGTTCTCTTTCTAAAGCTATTCTCTTTAAGCAAACATACTTCCATCTGTTTGCATTGTCAGGATGATGAAAAGAGATGTTGTCTGTTGGGACTTCAGGCACTCTAGCAATTTTGCTGGAGGGGAGCTTCCTTCTGATAGGAATTTCTTCAGCATCAATCTCAAATTCTGATTCCTCATCAGAATCAGAAGATTCAGGTTCTTTTCTCTTCTTTGAAATTGTTTGTTTAGCAGTATGCACCTGGGCCTTCTTCCCTTTTGTCTGAAAACTTTTCTCAGCCATGCCTTCAGCCTTGGATTTCTTAACAGCAGGTTTATCTTTGGACACACATTTTGCATCATTATGATTACCCTTTCTTTTCATCAATCTCCTAGCGATGCTAGGGTTTACATTGGCAATCAGATCATTATCTGAGTAATCCTCATCCACATCAATGATAGGTGGATCAACAGTCTTTTCTGAAGGGTTCTGAATGTTGTCTTTTTGTGTCACAACATTCTCAGAGACATCTACATTTTCAGAGACGTCCACATTTGGGCTTTCTGATTGATTTAAAGGGACAAAAATCCCCGGTACAGGTTGGTTTCCGCTTAGTATACTAGTAACAAGCCTAGCAATAGCTTGATGAACTTGAACTGATCCTTCTCTATTTGGTACAGAAGAAGAAGGATGAGAAGGATTACCAGAGGCTGCAGCTTGAGCTCTTCCTGCATGTCTAGTTCTTAGCTTTTTGACTTTGGCTGGGTCAGTTGCCATCTCTCTGAGAGGAGTGACCTCAAGAACTTCAGATTCTATGCATGTGGTGATTGCTCTAGAGTCTTGGTCAGATGATGCAGATGATGAGGATGATGAAGTCGCCTTGGTTGAAGATGATGTCTGAGACATTTTGATTGACTTTGAGTACCAGTAGCAATTTGAGAAAAAACTTTGATTGAGAGGAGGGAACAGGTTGCAAAGACGAGAGAGGTAGGAGGCAAAAGAGAGTCTTTTCAACTTCTTAAGGATTTTGAAAGAATTGGGAAAACATATGATTAACCCACTAAAGATAGACTTAATAAAATTAACTCCTTCAACCCTTGTTTTAAGCAAAATTAATTGTTATAATTTCTCATGTTGGTAAATACCCAACCTGCCCCTCAAGTTTTCAAGTTTATTTCCAACAAGAGCCTTGGTAGAAGAATCAGTCAGCTGAAGCTTAAAGATACCATGTTCCAGTTTAAATGACTTCTTCTCTTCAAAGTCATTGTGCTTGTTCCTGTTATGCTGAATAGGGTTCATGGAAATATTGATTGTATTCAGATTGTCACAACACAATGTCACAACATCTTGTGAGACATTATACTCAGTGAGCATCTGTTTTGACCAGATATTTTGAGAACAGTTATTCCTAGCAGCAACTATTTCCGCACAGAGTTGGGAAGGCATTCTTTTGATATGAATCATAGTTCTGGTTGATTCTTGAATGATTTTCTTTTTGTCCAGTCCATTTTGATGGAGAGTTATAGGAGAGGAGACTTCAAGCCTCATTTCTTCAGGGAAACAGAATTTATTAGACTTGTTATTTCCAACATCCTTGTCATGATAACTTATGGTTCTGACAACACATCCTTCTTCAAGTTTATTTGCCACATCACAGACATTATCAACCTGTAGTTTTGGAGTCCTTCTGTCTGCTTCCATAGAGATAGCTCTTTTCATTCTTCTTAGATGAAGATGACCAAGCTTATGCTGCCACGGTTTCATCTCTTTTTCTTCTTTGGTAATTGGACACATAGTGGAGTTATCAGTGTTCTCAGGCTGCCACAAGTAGCAGTTATCTTTGGATCTGATTCCTTTCATTACAACTTCTAGTTTTTCATTAATTACTAGACATTCAGATTTTGAGAAGTTGACCTTGAATCCTAGATCACATAATTGACTGATACTAATGAGATTAGCAGTCAGCCCTTTTACCAGCAGTACTTCATCCAGACTTGGAACTCAAGGGCAGTCCAAATCACCAACTCCTTTGATTTCACCTTTAGCACCATCTCCAAAGGTCACACAACTGGTGGTGTGAGGATTAACATTGTTGAGGAGGTTTTTGATTCCAGTCATGTGTCTGGAACATCCACTGTCAAAGTACCAGCCTTCCTTTGCAAACACTCTCAGGGAAGTATGGGCTATCAGGGCAGTAGCCTTTTTCTTCCAATGAGGAGTATGTGGTACCCTTTTTGGCTTAGGTTTAGCACCTGAGTTTTGATTAGGGTATCCATGCAATTTGAAGCAGAAGGGCTTTATGTGTCCATACCTCCCACAATGATGACATCTCCATCTTTGGTATTTTTTCTTCATGTATTTCTGATGTTGAGAGTTGTGTTGAGACATCTGCTTTGACAATTGTTTAACATGCCTGATTTTCTTGTCTGCACCAGATTTCTTAGCTTCCACAAATCCTAGACCAGATTTGTTTCCCACATTTTGTCCAACTTGAAGAATCTCTTCCAATTTATCTGATCCATTGGTCAACATCTTGACAGATTTTGTCATTTGGTTCAGTTGTGAGTTCAATAATTGAACTTCCCCTTCTAGGTGACTTATAGTTTCAAGATCTGCCTTTTTTTCAGCCTCCAGCTTTATAATGAGTTTTGATTGTTTCTCATTCTGCACACAGACTTCAGCACTTCTGATACACAATTTCTTGTAGGTATCAGCCAGTTCTTCAAATGTCACTTCTTCATCACTAGTGTCACTTTCAGAGGTACAAACACTAGTTAGAGCAGTAACTAGTTTGGCAGATTCTTCTTCAGAATTACTTTCTGAATCATAGTCAGACCAAGTAACAGTCATTCCTTTCTTTTGTTTCTTAAGAAAGGTAGGACATTCAGCTCGAATATGTCCATATCCTTCACAGCCATGGCATTGAATACCTCTGCCTTGGTTTCCCTTTTCTTCTGACCTTGGTCTTCTACTGGAACTGTCAATGTCAGAGGGAATGTTATGAACATTAGACCTTGACTTTGGATCCATTCTTTTGATGAGCTTGTTGAACTGTCTTCCAAGCATGGCAATAGCTTCTGAAATATTTTCTTCTTCATCCTCCTTGTTTTCAACATCAGTGTTGGATACAAGTGATATGCTCTTGTTCTTCTTGTCACCATTATCAGTGATCCCCATCTCAAAAGTTTGAAGAGACCCAATAAGTTCATCCACTTTCAACTTGCTGATGTCCTGGGCTTCCTCTATGGCAGTTACCTTCATTGCAAATCTTTTAGGCAAGGATCTGAGAATCTTCCTCACCAGTTTTTCTTCTGACATCTTTTCTCCCAGTGCTCCTGAGGTGTTGGCAATCTCTAAAATGTTCATGTGAAACTCATGAATGGTTTCATCTTCCATCATTTTTAGATTCTCAAACTTGGTAGTCAACATCTGAAGCCTTGACATTTTTACTTTGGAAGTGCCCTCATGAGTAGTTTTGAGAGTGTCCCAAACTTCCTTGGCCAGTTCATATTGATGTACTAGTCTGAAAATGTTTCTATCAATTCCATTGAACAAGGCATTTAAAGCTTTGGAATTTCCCAGGGCTAACTCATCTTCTTCTTTACTCCAATCTTCCTCAGGCTTCAGACTGATTGTCCCATCTTTCTCAGTTATGGTGGGATGGATCCATCCTTTGTCAGCAGCTCTCCAAGCCTTTTTGTCCAGAGATTTTAAGAAGGCAATCATACGAGGTTTCCAGTAGTCATAATTAGTTCCATCCAGAATGGGTGGTCTATTTCCAAAAACTCCTTCTTTGTCCATAGTGCCAGAAAGTGATATCCCTAGATCTCACCCAGTAATACAGGCAGGGTGCCTGCTCTGATGCCAATTGAAATTCTGGCTGGAGATACTCAATGTCACGTTCAATGTTATGACATCGTATCTGACTTACTATATGACAGTAAATACAAAAGCAATAAAGAACACAGTCAATTGTTTACCCAGTTCAGTGTACAACAACACCTACTCTGGGGGCTACCAAGCCAGGGAGGAAATCCACTATAAGAGATGTTAATTCAGGAATAAACCAACCAGTTTATCTCCTTAACTTAAGACCTACCCAATGCAATTTCAATCTAAGTACAACTTAAACCTGAGATCCTACTCACTCCCCCTCAATCACAGCAGTGATACATAAAACAATTTGACTAATGAATTGATGAAGACACTCTTCAAAAACATACACTTGATTAAGCTTCACAGCTTTTTAATCAAGCACCACAACCACTCTTGCTTCACAGCTTTGAGTGATACACACAACTAACTTGACTCTGCTTCACAGCTTTAGTCAAGAAACATTCAAACACTCTTGCTTCAAAGCTTTGAGTGCTACACAACCCTTACAAATAAAAACCTATTCCAAGTCACTTATCACAATGATAATTGCTTGAAGTACAATAATTAAACCTATACAGTTTACAAATGATCTTTTGACCAAAAAGGGATTACTTGCAAAACAGCAGCTCTGTTGAATATATAGCAGCTGCAACTTCAGTTAGGGTTTCCACAAAAACCTAGGGTTAATTCCGTTTGACCTTAAGACTAGGTCACAGGACTTTATTAACCAGGTTAGGGTTGAGCTAGGTTAACCCAAAGAAAACGCAGGATTCTGTTCTGGAAAGACTGAGTTATTTTCCTGAAAAAACTCAGAATTAACCAACCTGCATACCTGTTAGTTCAGAACAGGATGTATTAACATCTGTTATGACATCTGAGAAACCTGTCTACTGATTTAGGAAAATGTGATCATTTTGCAAAATGCTCAGATACACACTTATAAACATCAGTACCTGAATGACAATATTTTTCTGCAAAGGTACCTAATGAATCAGTACAAACTAAACTAGAATGTTATGACATCAGACATGACATTCACACATACACTTGGGTTTTACCAAAAATGCAAGCCAATACCTAAACACCTACAGATAGATGGATGATTATTCTTTTTGGTGTGGGCCTTTCCCCCATACGCAGCATTAACCTCTTTCTTCGCGGTAAAAGGTTTCTTGACAGGATTGGGGGTGGAAGTAGATGCCACAAAGATCTTTCCACTTTTAATGCCACTTTCAACTCTTTCACCGGTTAGGATTAATTCGGTGAAACCAGAAGAAGAGCATCCAACCAATAGATTAAAGAAAGGACCAGATAATGTGCTCATGAACATGTCGATGTGTTCCCTATCAGTCAAGGGAGGTTGGACGCTACTAGCAATGTCTCTCCACTTATGCGAATATTCCTTAAATCCCTCATCCTTCCCATGGTCATACCTTGCAATTGAACCCTTGTCGGTGCCAAGTCGGCATTGTACGGATACTGATGGTAGAAGGCAGTAGCTAGACCCTCCTAAGTATTGATGCGAGAGCCATCCAACTGATAAAACCATTCAAGTTGTGTTCCATCCAGACTCTCTTGGAAAAAATGAATCCAGAGTTTTTTATCTGCAGTGTGCGGTTGTATCTTGCGCACATAGGACTTCAAATGGAGCTTTGGGCAAGAAACCCCATCGTATTTTGCAAAGGTTGGTATTTTGAACTTGTGGGGAATGACTACCCCAGAGATTAAACCCAAATTGTCAAAATTTAAACTGGGAATAGCTTGGATTTCAACCGCTTTCAACCTGTATTCTAGCTGCTTGTATTTGATGTCTGCGGGGGGATATTGTTCATTGAAATAATCATCATCAGATTCTTGGTCATTGATACAGTCGACCTGAGTACTCTTGACCTCACCAATTTGGTTTTTTTCCTCCTCCGATGAATCTTCCTCTATTGGGATTTGATGGATTGTCTCCTTGAACCTTTTACCCATGTTGAGTATAGCTTTCTTCTTTGGATTTTTCTTAGCGGTTAACAAGGCCATCATATCCTGTTGTCCCTTGGCCAGGGCGAGTAAAGCTCCTTAAATTGAGAGTTCTGGGCTTGAAGTTCTGTTACAGTTTTCTCTAGATCCATCTCGCTGAAATAAACAGTGGAGAGATAAGGAAGCCTGTTATGCGGAAGCCTGTTATGTCATGATGCATGAATATGCAATATGCAAATGTTTTCAAGGATTTAAAGGATTTAAATTTTTATAGACAAAGAGTGAACAAACGTTAATTTTCATTAAAGAGTTCTGATTTGAATACAAGCATGCCTCTTGGGCTTACAACAACAGAAATAAGCATAAAGTAAACTCCTACGACAGAAAAGTTGTGCGCATCTTCTTTGGCGCAATGTAGGTGTTTAAGCTCCTTTCTTCATGAAGCTCCCTTGTAAGCTCTAATAACTTCTTCTCGCTCTCATAGAACTTAGATTCAAAGGTGTCTCTTTCTCCTTTTAACTGAATCCAAGCGTTTTGCAAATCTTCAAGAGAAGTAGGTATATCGGGATAGAGGATAGTATGGGGAACGTCTCCCGCAACTACTGGCTCCATGATAACAATTAATATGGCTTCATAAGGCATCTTCAGACTTTGAGCGCGAGCCCTCACCCATTTAAGATAAGGTTCCCAAGGAATGGAATTCTTATGCCCCAACGTCTTGCTATCAACTATGTTAACCATACCCCAAGCTCGTATAAATCTTTGATGGTAACCTTGGGTATCGCTTTCGTAGTCAAATGTAATTCCTTGGATGAGTACCTCATGAGGGACATCTCTCCTGGCGTATCTAAATTGTCGCAAATCTAAACAAGGGTTGTAAGTAATGCCTCCCCTAATGCCAAGTAGAGGGACATTAGGGAATTCCCCACAGCGGTCAATGTTGATAATGTCTTCTAAGGAGCGATAATACCAACGGATATTAGCATGTGAAAGTGACATAAATCTTTTAGACCACCTCATACCTTGTTCATTCTTCACCACGGATCGAGGTAGGTGCGAAATAAACAACCTAGCCAAAAGGGGAGAGCCACACATCAAAGTCCCCATTTTCTTCAAAGTGCGAGAGTGAAGAGAATGCAATATGTCTCCAAGCAATGTAGGCACCGGATTACAAGATATGAAAACCTTGATCGCATTTACATCTATAAATTAGTCAGGATTTGGAAATAGGACCAACCCATAGATGAGAAGAGCCAAAATTTCCTCGAAGGCTTGTAGATCCAAAGTATTCCAACACTCTTGAGCCTTCTCCAACAAAAACTTTACTAATAACCCTTTAACACCACTCCTTGTTACCCAATTTGCTACTATGTCAGATGGTTGCAAATGTAGAGCTCGGGCAATTTCCTCAGGTTTAAGGTCTCTTTCAATACCGTTGAAAGGTAACTGATTAAGAATAGGGATCCCCATGAGTTGAGAAAATTCTTCTAAAGTGGGCACAAGTTGGTAATCAGGAAAAGTGAAGCAATGATGCAAAGGGTCGAAGAATTGGAGAAGCACCTTTACCATATCTTCTTCAATACTTGAGGTGACCAAACTAAGGAGTCGACTGTGTCTTTTGGTGAACGGAGAATCTTTGGGGACCCTTGATACTAAATCCTTGAGTTGTGGAGGTATCCTCACAAGACTGACTTGGATAGTGCTCCTACGAGCGGAGGCCATGTCCTACAAAACAGAACAAAGATAAATCCAAAAATCCTAGAAATGGTTAGTGATGTTTATGATGCTTATGATGTTTATGTACAAGTGTATATACAAAGCAAACAAGTCCTCAGTTTTAGGCTTGCATGGGGTTTCAGGTAAGTACCCTCTTGAAGTTTAGTTGGCTCATCCTGTCCTAGTTAAAAGTAACCGGGTTCTAAGGAATATCAATATCACTGATCTTTCCCCCAAGTTTTATTCAATAAGCGATTAACTCGCAACCAAACAGAACTCAAAAGTAAAACCTCAATGAGTGTGGCATCGAGTATCAACCAACTTCGGACTGCACCAAAGTCGGTTATCTCGCTACTTTCTAATGGCCAAGTTGGTCAAGTAATGTTCTAAGGTCAGTTGATGCTTTACGACACCACACGGAGGCCCCGTACTCTCCTTGACTGACTCAAGGGTTACCGGTACCAACCAAAGTGCCACATCAACGTAGCTATTGCTTCAACCGTGTCAGTATACCCCGCACAGTTCCCTCACAGTTTATTGCTACTTACCTAAAAGGTATCCCCAAATCCGGGTGTAGGATTTAAAACAAACCCAAACAAGGAACCAAAATGTAAAGCATGCAAATCAAATAATGTAAGCAAGTAAAGCTGATCTAACCCTAAGGTAACCCCACTTTTAAGATCTTCCCCAGCAGAGTCGCCAGTACTGTGATACGGTGGGAGAACTGACTTAGGAGTTTTGCGTTTGTGTTCGCAAATGTTGCGGTTTAGAAAAAGTCGCCACCGACTTTTCTTTTATCCAATAAGGAAAGGTGAAAAAGCACAGGAAAGACCTTTAGAGATGTTTTCTTGAGTTCGGGGGGTAGATTATGAAAAGGGAAGGTATTAGCACCCTTTCCATCCATTGTTTTCCATGGGCTCTTAGTTACTCGTTAGATCACTTGCTTTTGTTTGAAAAGTGTTTGTGTAGTTTCGAAAGTATTTTGAAAAGGTGTCATTGCTTAGGCAAACTTTGCAATGATTCCCGTTCGTAAGAATGTATGCAAAGTGTTAAGCTTTTGAAAATATTTCAAGTTTTGGAAAGATGTTTGGAAAGTGTATGTGATTGTTTTCGAAAATAGCAAGGATATTTGTTTTGAAATTGAGCAAGTAACTAAAAGTAATTTACCTACTCAAAAGGTCCTAGATGTGTTTTTCCTCCTCCTTTAGATGTTGCTACCTTACCATTGTTTTGATACGAAGACCCATCATTGGATGTGAAGGGACGAGCGTTGGGTCATTGTATGACCATGATAGCAATGTTGTGAAATGACTTAGCACTTTCTCTGTAGAGACTAAGATCATTTTGAAAGGCAACTTTGATAGCGTCATCGAGGGACTATGGTCTTGTATTTTGATTCATTTGTGCTAAGACATCCCACATGCATAACATGGCCATTTTTATAAGGAAACAAGTGGAATTACCCTAAGAGTGTAAGTGTGTGAGTGTATTTGATTGCATGCATAATTTATCTTGATCAGGGTGATCTATTTGTCAATTTTCATATCTTGTCATACACCCTAATTACTAGCATATATTGAAAGCAATAACAGTGCAGAAATGTAAAGTCCTACACTATTACAATATTTAGAGGGATGGGAATACATATTTATGAATGGGGTTTTTAAGTTAAAATGCTACTATTACCACCGCATTGAAACAGATAAGACTATACAGAAAATACAAAATGTTTGTCTATTTAGAAAAATAACATTTGTTTAAGAAAATGTTTTTTTGGGTTTTTATGTTAAAAGAAAATATAACATGCAAATATAAAATATTTTTGGTATTTTTGGTTAATAATAAAATGATGGCGAAAATAATAAAAAAAAGAAAGAAAACATAATCAACGCAAAATACTAAAAATAGAAGAGGTCAGAAGTTCTGACTCTGACTTGCTGCACAAACAAAAATAGGTTAGCAAAAATATGGGAGTTCAAAAGTTCTGGATCTTCTGAGAACTCAGAAGTTTTCAGAAGTTCTGACGCAATGGTCAGAACTTGGTCTCTCTCCATGCCAGTCAGAACATCTGCAACCATGTCATTTACATAACATAAGTTGCATGTATAACAGTTATGACAAATTTCATGAAATATCAGAAACATGAATCAGAAGCAGCAAGTATTTGCTAGTTCTAATTCTGAGTCCTATTTTTTTATGAAGCTCTGGACTGGGATTTCCTCTACTTAGGCAAGCAGATGCATGAATTTCAGAATATATACATCCTCGGAATCAGAATATCTACATTGTACTAAATATGCAAGATCTGACAATGCTTTAATCAGTTAGGATGAGGGTCAGCAGAAAACATACCTCGCAGCTGGAAAGGATTCTGTGAACTGGAGGTTGTTCTTGAATTCTGGTGATGTTCTGAAGAGCTTCTTCACGTACTCAGCATGAGGGGAATTTGTAATTTCTGGAATCAGTCCAAAGGGTGATATTCTGACTCCTTGGAGATGGAGGTGAATGGAGTTTGAATGGCAGTAGGAATACAGAAGTTAAGGTAACTTCTGATGCATGAATCAGCAAGTACATGGGTGGCTTTAGTCAAGAACAATTGAGGAACAATGGAGTTTGAGTATAAGGAATCAATGCTAAGATTTTGGTATTTTATGTTTATAGTTTCCTGGGTTCTTGGAAATTTTGCAGTGGTTCAAAGTTAATTCTCAATTTTCTCGTCTCTTTCACAAATATTTTTGGTCAAAAGGGAGAGGGGAGGCCAACTTTCAGTGTGCAAATGGTGTTCTATTTATATGAAAAGTTTTGCAGTTGGGGCGGTCAAATGGCACCAACATCATATGCTAGATGTTGACTTACTCTTGAAGTAATATTAGCAAGTGGGGGTTCAATGCATTCAAGTTGGATGGTTAACATCGCCTCATCTGGATTTTGCAGCGTGAATTAAGGAAAAGTAGAAACAGCGCATGGGTCTAGCATACTTTTGCATAGAAGTTTGTCTTCCTAATACAATAGGGGTACACGTGGAGAAAATCCCTTGAATACAAACTCAGAGGTGGTTGTAAGCATTAAATGAGTTCCCATGTGAAACTATGGATCCTTGCTTGACTTTGGATTAGAAGTTCTGCTTCAACGTAGGATCGCATCTTCTGATCCTCTTATCTTCTGACTTCAGCATGTTCTGAGGGATCCTTCAGAACTTCCAGTATACTTGAAGCACACTTTGTTATCTTCTTTATTTTAACCTTGCAAACTCTGACTGGACCTTTGTGAACACTGGCTCAGAAGTTCTGACATTGTCATATTTCTTAAATACTTAGAAAAATTTCTAAGCATTTAGAATTTTATTTTTCCAAAGCAAAATTTGACTTTTGAAACTCTTGACGAAACAAACTTCATATTCCAACATGTCTTGATGAAATATGATTTTTGAGATTTGATTTTGATCCAAAAGTCAAAGTTAGACTTCTCAGTGTGCAAATGACCATTTTGCCCTTGTGAATGGTTTGCTTAGAAAAATTGATAATTAAAGGCCTGGAGACTTGATGAAAGCACACTTGAGGATCCAGGGTGATTCATTGAGAAATGAGAGGGCAAATTTTGGGGTGCAACAACTGGTATCTTGAATTTATGGGGAATGATGACCCCAGATATTAAACCCAAATCATCAAAAACCAAACCAGGAACGACTTGAATCTCAACAGCCTTCAGTCTATCCTCTAGCTGCTTGTACTTAACGTCGGCAGGAGGATATTGCTCGTCAAAGTAGTCTTTGTCATAGGACACTTGATCATTGACACACCCAGCCCGGGTGCTCCTTGCTTCTCCAACTTGATTTTTATCTTCCTCAGACGAATCTTTAACTATCGGCATCTGGCGGATCGGCTCTCTGAATCTTTTACCCATGTTGACTAGGGCATTCCTTTTTGGTTTCTTTTTAGATACCAGCAACGTCATTAACTATTATTGCCCCTTGGCCAGGGTTAGCAGAGTCTCTTGAAACTGGGAATTTTATGCTTGTAGGTCCTTCACTGTTTTCTTGATATCCATCTTACTGAAATAAACAGCAGAAAAGATAAGGAAACTTGTTATGGAAAATCTGTTTATGTTATGATGCATGAAAAATGTGCATGCAAATAACTTCAATGATTTATAAGATTTAAATTTTTCTAGACAAAGAATGAACAAACGTCAAATTGCATTAATAAGTTCAAAATGGTTACAACGTGCCTCTTGGGCTTACAAAATAAATTCCTAAGACAAAAAGGTCGAACGCATCCTCTTTGGTGCAACGTAGGCGTTCAAACTTTGTTCTTCATGAAGTTGCCTTATAAGCTCCAAAACCCTTTTCTCGCTTGCTTAGAAATGAGCTCTGAAGGTGTCTCGCTCTTCCTTTAGTTGAATCCAATCCTTTTGAA
Organism: Vicia faba; assembly: GCA_948472305.1. Lineage (NCBI taxonomy): Eukaryota > Viridiplantae > Streptophyta > Magnoliopsida > Fabales > Fabaceae > Vicia > Vicia faba. The sequence continues at coordinate 284,177,609 of OX451739.1, read as the reverse complement.
AGTATTCAAGAGAGGTAGGCATGTTGGGATAGAGGACAGTATATGATACATCTCCTTCAGCAACAGGCTCCATGATAACAGGTAGGATGTAGGGGTAAGGCATTACGAGCTTCTGAGCACGAGCTCATACCAACCTAAGGTAAGGCTCAAGGGGAATAGAATTATTGTGTCCCAATATCTTACTATCCACTTTGTTTACCATCCTCCAAGCTCGTATAAACCTTTGACGGTAGCCTTGATTGTCACTCTCGTAGTCGAACACCACACCTTGGATGAGCGCATCATAAGGACCATCTTTGCATGCATACCCAAATTGTCGCAAAGCTAAGAAAGGTTTGTAAGTGATACCTCCCCTAATGCCAAGAAAATGGATATTAGGGAATTCCCCACAATGGTCGATGATAGTAATGTCCTCTAAGGATCGAGAAGACCAGTGAATATCCGAATGTCTGAGTGACATCAACCTATTGGACCACCTCAAACCTTGCTCGTTCTTCACAATGAATCGGGGGAGGTACGAAACAAACCACCTAGTCAATAGAGGAATGCAACACATGAGGTCTCCTATTCTCTTCATGGTGCGAGAGTGGAGAGAATGTAGGATATCTCCCAACAAAGTAGGCACCGGATTGCGAGATATGAAGATTTTGACAGCATTCACATCTATAAGTTGGTCAGGATTTGGAAATAGTACCATCCCATGGATGAGAAAGGGCCAAGATTTCTTCAAAAGCTTGTAAATCCAGAGTGTTCCAACAATCTTGAGCTTTCTCCAACAGGAACTTGGCTAGGATCCCTTTGACACCACTTCTTATTTCCCAATTAGCTGTGACATCGGATTGTTGCAAGTGTAAATCTCGGGAAATCTCTTCAGGGCTTGGGTCTCTTTCAATACTTTTGAAAGGTAGTTGATTGAAAATAGGAATTCCCAAGAGTTGAGAGAATTCTTCCATAGTAGGTACGAGCTGGTAATCGGGGAAGGTAAAGCAATGGTGCAGAGGGTCGAAGAACTAGAAAAGCACCGTCATCATGTCTTCATCAATGCTTGAGGTAACTAAGTTGAGGAGTCGACCATGTATTTTGGTGAATGGAGAACTCTCAGGAACCATCGATGCTAACTCTTTGAGTTGAGGAGGAATTCTTACAGGGTTGACTTGGATAGTATTCCTGCGGGTGGAAGCCATGTCCTATAAAACAGAACAAAGATAAATTCCAAAAAGCCCTTGAAATGGTTTGTGCAGATGCAATGGTATGATGTTATGTACAAGTAAGCATATACACACAAAGCAAACAAGTTCTTACGTTTAGTCTTGTATGAGGTTCATAGGTAAGTACCCTCTTGAAGTTTAGTTGGTTCAACCTGTCCTAGAAAGTAATCGGGTTCTAGGGGATCTCAATATCACTGATCTTTCTTCATAGGGCATTGTTTCAGCGCAAGCCTCTTTATTGGCGACCGAAATATCCTGAAAGTCTGATCTTAATGAGCGTAGTATCGAGTATCAACCAACTTCGGACTGCACCAAAGCTGGATACCTCACTACTACCTAAAGGCCAAGTTGTTCACGTAAAGGTTCTAAAGTCGGTTAGTGCTTTATGACACCATACATCGGCCCAATATTCTCCTTGACTACTCAAAGGCTACCGGTACCAACAAATGTGTCACACTAATGTAGCTATTTCTTAGACCATGTCGGTATACCCCACACAGTTTCCACAACTTATTGCTACTTACCTAAAAGGTGCCCCGGATCCGGGTAGAGGATCAAAACAAGCCCAAACAAGGAACCATAATGTAAAGCAAACAAGTCAAACAAAGAAAATCAAGTAAATATGATATATCCCTAAGGTAACCCCACTTTTATTTGATCCCCGACAGAGTCGCTAGTTGTGTAATACGGTGGGAGAACTGACTTGGGTGTTTTGTGTTTTATCGTAATTGTTGCGGATAGCAAGAGTCGCCATCGACTTTTCTTTTATCCAATAAAAGAAAGGGTGAAAAGAACAGGAAAGACCTTTGAGATTATTTTCTTGAGTTCGGGGGGTAGATTATGAAAAGGGAAGGTGTTAGCACCTTTTTCATCCATAGTTATCTATGGGCTCTTAGTTTCTTACTAGATCATTGCTTTTGTTTGAAAGTGTGCTTTGGGATGGGTTTTGAAAGTATTTTGAAAAAGTGCCTTTGTTTTAGGCTATCTTTGTAATGATTCTCGTCTCTATAAGAATGCATACAAAGTGTTTTACTTTTTTTGAAAACATTTCATGGAAAGTGTTGGCGCATTTAAAAGGTGTTTGTGTTTAAAGATGAGCAAGCAACTAAGAATATTTCTACCTACTCAAAAGTCTTTGTTTTTTTCCTCCTCCTTTAGATGTTGCTATCTTACCATTGATTGGTAAGAAGCTCCATCGTTGGATGTGAAGGGACGGGTGTGGGTCATCGTATAATCATGAATAGCAATGTTGTGAGATATCTTAGCATTTCTCTTGAGGGACTAAGATCATTTATAGGGCAACATTCGAAGCGTCATCGAGGGGCTATGATCTTGTATTGTTTTTTCTAAGACGTCTCACATGCATATCATGACCATTTTTTCAAGGCAACAAGTGGAGTTAACACTAGAGGTGTAAAGTGTGCAAGTGTTTTTATTTCATGCTTGGTTTATCTTGGATTAGTGTTTTCTAAGATTGATTTTATCTTTCCATACAAACCCTAATTATTAGCATTTATATGAAAGCGATAAATTGCAGAAAGTAAATATCCTACACTAATACAATCACTTGGGGGTAGGGTGTACAAATTTACAAATGGGGGTTGTGAGAAATTAAAGTCTGAATTATCTATTACAACCATATTGAAATAATGTACAAGAACTTAAATGTAAAATAGATTTGTTTTGTTTTTATTAAGAGAAAAAATAAATTTGCTTAAGGAAATGTTTGTAGTCTTTTTGTTTTAAAAGAAATAAAGCAAAGTATATGAATATAAAGTTATTTTGGTGTTTTTGATTAAGGAAAATAAAAGTGATGATAAAATTAATAAGAGTTAGAGTCAGCGCATTTCCGAAAGAATAGAAATAAGAGAGAGCATAAGTTCTGACCCAGGCGCGCTGCAAATCAGAAAGAAAATGTTAGTAGAAATGGGGAAGGTCAGAAGTTCTGGATCTAGACACGCTAAAGTTCTGGGGTTGCTGGAAACAAAGGAAAGCCTAGAAGTTCTGATTGCAGAGAGAGCCTAGAAGTTCTGATGCAGCTAGAAACCTAGAAGTTCTATTGTTACTGGAATGCTAGAAGTTCTATTAATGGGTAACTGAGGTGACGATGTTGTTGGATGAGAATATCTAGAAGTTCTGGTCCAGGAGTACTGTTTTGACAAACAAATGGGGGGGGGGGGGGGGGGGTATCTAGAAGTTCTGGTCCAGGAATATTATTTGACAAATAATGGGGTAAAAATGTTAAGAAATAAACATAAAAGATGCTTCTGGGGCTAGAACCCCGGACCCTTAACACTAATGCCTTATGCGCGTTCTCTTTACCACTAGGATGGCTATACATCTGGTATTATAAGCAGAAACATAAACATATATTACAAAGTAAGTTCTGATGATGAACTTCATCTTCTTTTTTGCGCCAACCAGAGTATATGCAAATTAGTCATTTCTCAACAAAAATGGAAAATGCAAACATAGAAGTTATGGCAAATTTCATCATGGTTTCAGAAATACAAAGCATCAAAATAGTAAACCAGAAGCAAGCATGAATTTTGCTAATCCTAATTCTGAACCCTAATTTTCTCAAGAAGTTCTGATCTGAAATTCTCTCCACTTAGGCCATATAAATGAAATCTATAAATATGTACAGATTCAGAGCCATGATATCTACATTGTGTCTTTGAAAATGCAAACCTAATAATGCCTAAGTAATGAGATGAAAATCATAAGAAACTTACCTTACGCTGGAAATTTTTCTGTGAGTTAGAGCCTGGTTCAGATTGCTGTGATGTCCTGGTCAGCTTCCTCAAGTTCTCAGAAAGCTAAAGCAACCCTTAACTTGAGTTATGGATGGTTGGAATGCTCTGAAGCAGTCAAGATGCAAAGTTCTGATTTTTGAAATGGAGATTGGTGAAGACTGTATTACAGTTTGAAAACAGAAGTTGGGAAAGCTTCTACGTGTATACCAGAAACTGTATGGATGATTTGGGTAAGAAATGCACAAGGAAAATTAGAGTTTGGATGCAAAAATCAGAAACTAACAGGTTTTGTGTTTGTGTTGCAGTTTCGGGTTCTTGGGAATTTTAAGCAAGGTTTCAGGGCTTTTCTTTTTTCAATCTTCCTTCAGTTTGCAAATGAAGTTTAATTTATAGGCAAAGGATTTAGAAGCTTGGAGAAGTCAGGTGTACAACCATCACGTGTTATGGATTGTTGACTTGTTACTGAAGCAAGTTTAGACAAGCATGGTTTCAAGGCAAGATAGGGTGGTTAGCAGCTGTAAACACGCCTAATCTGAGTTTGTAGGCATGATTTATAGGGAAGTACACTCAGAAACAAAGTAAAGTATGGGCTCAAAATAAACTTTGTACTAAAGTTTCCTTTTCAAGGATAGCAGTGGTACTTTTATGCTACACGTGGGAAGACCTTTTGGATAAAGGCTTAAACACTGGGATAAAGACTCAAAAGTTGGTGTAAGCATTAAATTATGATGAGATTTAACAAGCAAGAAGGCCTGAAACGTGAGATTATGCAGCATAGCTTGAAACTGGATCAGAAGTTCAGCATAAACGTAACTTAGATTAAGAACAAATGTCCAACTTCTGATCTTTGATTTTCCCTGCTCCAGCATGATCTGAAGGAGTTCTTAGACTTTTCAGAAAGCTTGTAACATACTTTGTAACCCCTCTTTGAATCATTTTTGCAAACTCTGATTGTACCTACGTGAAAACTGGCCCAGAAGTTCTAATCGGATTCTGACTTGGAAATGCTCAGAATTTACTAGGTGTTTTAGTTTCATGGACGTGTCTTCAAGGATTTATAACTTGAAAATCCAGCATTTCTAGGAGGAGTTATGTTCTACAATGTTTTAGATCTCATTGAGATCTACAACTTCTGTGTCAAAAGTTCTTCCTGAATCATCTTGCATCATGATGAAAATCTGGCCGAAAGTTCTGAACTTATCATATTTTCTTAACACTTAGAAAAAATTTCTAAGTGTTTAGAACTTTGACTTTTCCAAAGTAATTTTGACTTTTGATTTTCTTGATGAACCAACTTCATATTCTAACATGTCTTGATGAAATGTGATTCTTGAAACTTGATTTTGATCAAAAGGTCAAAGTTTGACTTTTCGGTGTGCATTTTGACAATTTTGCCCTTGTGCTAATTCCAAACCTAAATTGATGTATCAGTGCTGCAAACTTGAGTCATGGAAGATCTTATGAGAAAATTCTTGAGAAATGAGATGGAAAATTTTGGGGTACAACAGAAGGCAACATTAAAATGTCATCGAGGGACTACGATCTTTTATTTGAGGGTCATTGCTAAAGTATCTCATGTTCGAGGGACGTGACTATTTTATTTGAGGCAACAAGTGAGTTTAACCCTAGAGGTGAAAGTGTGCAAAGTGTTTGTTTTCATGCATTTTGTCTTGAGATTAGGGTTCTCTATTTTTTTTAGTCTTTCCATACACACCCTAATTACTAGCAATTATATTGAAAGCGGTAAATTGCGGAAATGTAAATTCTACGCTATTACATATTTTTTTAGGGGGATGGGGGATACAAATTTACAAATGGGAAATGAAAGCAATTAAATCCTAATTACTATTACAACTACATTGAATATTGAATGATAATAAAAATATAAATAAATATAAATATAATGTAAAAAAAGGAGAAAAAAATTGGATTAAGAAAACTTTTATGTATTGACACATGAGCTTATGCATTGATACGAAAATTTTATGTATTGACGCATGCATTGGCTCATATCTGTTTTGTATTGGCTCATATCATCTCTTTTCCCCTGGAAATCAAAATCAACTTAGTATGAGTCGACACATAAGAGTTTTGTATCGACCCATACTGCTTTGTATCGACACATACACATTTTGTATCGACTCATACTCATTTCTAGCTCCTGGAAGTCAAAATAACTCAGTATAAGTCGACGCATAAGGGTTTTGTATCGACTCATACTGATTTGTACCGACACATACGCATTTTGTGTCGACTCATACCATATTTTGTACATAATATGTGTCGACTCATAGTGTTTCGTATCGACTCATACTACTATTTTTTACTTCTATCAGTGTTCTGCTACATGTAAAAGTTAGTTCTCAACACATGGTTAGTGAAAATTAAAAGCAATCATATGGTTAGCTTCAAGGAAATGATATCTACATTTTATCTTAAAAAATGAATCACTAATGATGTTTGAAATGAAGAGCTCAAAGTCAAGAAGACTTACCTTGAAACTGAAATTTGTGCTTTGAGTTTGAGTTGGAGAAGTCAAGTTGCAGGTGGTTGTTTTTGAGTTTGGAAAATAGTGATATTACAAAAATTGTTCTTGAGTTTAAACAAATTTTATATGATGTATGTGAAGTGTTTAGATGGTTTGTTTGGACAGAACTTGCAAGGTGTGAGAGGTTCAAAGGGTTTGGACTTCAAAGCTCAAAGATGGAAATTTTTGTGGACAGTTCTGGTTTTTTAGAGTAAAAGGGGGGTTTGAGGATTTTCAACACACAAGAAGCTCTCTATTTTTTTGACCTCTTTCTCTTTCAAATTCTCCTTCTATTTATAGGCAAATGGTTTGTGAGCAAGGGCTGATTAGGTTTACAAGACAGCATGTTATGGTTTGGTTGGGATGCAAATATCAAACTATGTCAAGTATTCCATGGTCCCAAGATGAAGTACCAAGGTTGTTGGCATACAAGGGTTACTTTCCATGATTTATGGTGGAGCAAAATCAGAAGTAAACAAGGTATGGGCTCAAGACATGTTTTGTACCAACAAGCTTGCTTTTCAAGAATAACAATGGTGCCTTTATGCCATAAATGGAAAGATCTTTTGGACAATGGCTCAAACACTTGGGTAATAGCTCAAGAGTAGATGTAAGTATTAAACTATGGTGAGATTGGCAAGTTAGAAGGCCTGCAACACAAGATTATGCAGCATAGCATAAGGATTTTGTTATGTGGTCTTCAACAAAAGGACTTGCAATTCAAGGATGAATGCCCAACTTCACGCCCTTGAATCTCCTATCTCAAGTATGATAAATTCATGCTCTTGGATTTTTTGGAAAGCTTGAAACATCCTCTATAACTTTCATGTTGGTCATTTTGACAAAATCATCTTGGAACTATGTGAAAAATGCCAAAAAAGTTGGGATAAAATCCTGATCAAAATCTGTTGAAAATTTCTCTAAGTGCTAGATGAAAATGTCATGTCTTCATGGGCTTATATCTTCAAATCTAAGCATTTTTTGGACATCAACCCTCTTTTACAAAGTTGTAGAATTCATCAAGATCTATAACTTTCATGTTGAAAGTTTCCTTTGAATCATTTTGCATCATGGTGAAAAATTAGTATGAAGTTATGAAATAAACATGTGCAAAAACACTTAGAAAAATTTCTAAGTCTTGGAAAGTTTGACTTTTCAAATTGACTTTTGACTTTCTTGACTTCTTGATGATCAAGCTTGATATTCTTGAATGTCTTGATGAATTTTGATCTTTGAGACTTAATGTTGACCAAAAAGTTAAATTTTGACTTTTGGCGCATCAATTGACTTTTCATCAGTACGACTAATTTTTGGTCATCTGGTCAATTGACTGAGCAAAATTTGTGATACAAGACTTGAAACTTGACACAAGAATTCTTGAAGGTCCATAATGATCCATGAAAGTAATTTTAAGTATTAGAAGTCCAATTGTCCTTGTGCAAGCTCAAATCCTAATTTTAGGTATCAGCGTTGAGGAGATGGCTTGACCTAGTCAATACTTGTGCAAGCTTGAGCTTTTGAAGATATTTGTGAGAAATGTATTGAGAAAAGAGAGGGAAAATTTGGGGTACAACACAGAGCTTCGGAAGCAACCGTTGTCTGTTGAGGCTGAGCAAGGGATGGCTAATTCTGAGCAGTCACCAACGATTACATCAAAGCAGTCAGATTGGCCATACCAGCCTTCAAAATAGTAACCTCTTCGCGTAGCTCGTGATTCTCTTGTTCAAGATTATCCATCTTCTTCCTGGAATTAGCCTGAGTATTATACTGGTGAGGCAGCTTGCTTCTGAACGAAGTAGAAAAACACAGTAATACACCTGGGTATGAACAAACATGCAAGAAATATGTGCAAGATGATGCATGATATGTAATGCACATGATTTATTTGATTATTATTAATATTTCAAGTAACTCAAAGATTTATATAAAATTTGCAAATATTAAAGTACTAGCACATTTGAAATACTGAAAATCTCATTATAATAACTTCAAAATGGATTACAACTTTTATTACAAGTTTCAACAATCCCAAGTACAAAAGAATATAGAATCTAAAATCCTAAGAAAGAAAAGCTGATGAAAATCACTCCACACACTGACGCTTTCCCATGAGTCTTGCAATATGAGCCTTCAACTGCTTGTTCTATTATGCATACCTGTCGGTGACTTCTTTCCAATCACCAGAGTTGGGAAATGAATGACTAATTCCTGATCGAGCTTTAGAGGAAAATAAATCCTCTTGCTTCTCCATCATCTCTACAACACGACTCTAAAGAATCTCAATTAGGCCATCTTTCTCTTTCAAGTCTTCCCAGTAGGACGTTTCTAAAGTTTGACACTTGTTATTCCATGCCTGTTTCTCCTGCTGCATCCTGACTAGGGAAAGATGAAGCTCTTCCACATCATCTAAAAGGGAAGGAGTGGACTTCACAAACATATTAGGCATAGGTTCTTCACGGGAATACAACATCTTCAACTGAATGACCCTTGCTTGTACCCACCGTAGATAAGGCTCCAAAGAAACAACTTCTTTAGGTCCCAAGTTTTTTCTAATCTTCTTGTGAATATTGCAATCTCCTCCTTAGCTTCCTTATGATTCTCTCCCTCTTTAAGAAAGAAACCACTCAGATGAATACTATTTGTCTTATCTCTCATCAGATATCCAAGTTGTCGTCGTGCAAGAACGGGATTGTAGTTAATTTCTCCCTTTGTACTGAGAAGAGGTACATTGGGGAACAATGGTTTATCCTGATTCCTTTTTGGTGGGCACTTTATTTGGTTCAGATAAATTGCTCCAAAGATTTATTCTGATTCTTTTCCAGACTTCTACTGGTTCAGTTTAAATTGATCAATAGTTTATTCTGATTCTTTTCCAGTCAAAGTCAAGCTTAGACTTAGTCTAATTTCTCTCAACAATCACCTTTGGATGGCATCTATAAGCCCATCTCCAACAACTATCCACCATTTCATCAAATGGCATCTTTAAGCCCATTCCTTACACCTTAACCATAATATCATCAAGTGCAAATTTCTGGGCCCTCTAGTGTTCAACCATCTTCCACCTTTAAGTCACGAATGGCAGATTCGCCAATCTAACTCTTCAGGTTTAAGAAGATTGAACAGGGGCAGCTGTTGTGCCCCAAAATTTTCCCTCTCATTTCTCAAGGCATTTCTCACAAGGGGCTCCCAAAAATTCAAGCTTACACAAATATATTTGGATTTTTCAGCATCAAGATTAAAGAGGAAATTACTAAAAGGGGCAAAACAGATGAAAATACTCTTTTTGACAAAATTGAAGGAAAAACAAGTTCTCTTCGATTTTACATCCTTTGATTGGGCATTTTAGCTCCTTCGGTGTAGGCTTTGGTTGCATCCTTTATTTTGGCACTGGACTCCTTTTGGGCAAGTTCATTTCCTACTTCGATTAGGGCATTGGACTTCATTTGGGCAAGTTCATTTCCTGCTTCATTTGGGCACTAGACTTCATTTGAACGTTTTATTCTCTTTGTGCAAATCTTTCGTTTGGCCATATAGCATCTTTCCTGCGTGTTAGCCAAGATTTACAAGGCATAATTCCTTACCATGCTAACATGCATAAGGCCAAAGTCACCCTTTTAAGAAACTTGTTACAAGCTTCGACATGGCAACACTTATCTTTAACTAGCTTCAATTCACAAGGCAAAAAGCCTCCTGATGATGTCCTTCGATTCAGGAGGAAAAACCCTCTCTTTTGCTCTCTTTCGGTTACATATCTTGCCTTCTGCAGGCCTCTTCATTTGGGGAATATGACCTTCCCTGTGTTGCACGCTTTTATTGTGCTCTTCATCCTCTATATACACCCCTTCGTTTGGCCATATGGCCCCTTGCAGGCAAGTTTGAGTGGGCAGTATCTCCCTTGGAAATGACTTGCTTCAACATACAAATTCTACAATATGCCATTGTCTCATACGAAAGAAGTACCATGTTGTCACATTCGAAAGACTTGCCAAACATGTCTGAATGTCCCAATCGAATGACATGTTTTGGCTGACCCACCCCAGAAGCATGTATTTGGACCATTCAAAGGAAGCCATGAAGGGCCTGGTCGAAAGACACTTATTTGGGCCCCTTCAAAGGATACCTACATGAGCCATTTGAAGGACACTTCAATTTGAAAAAAGAAATGATTGTTGAAGAGTCTGGTCAAAGGATAGGGCTAGGGGGTCAAGACAAAAGGTTGAGATGCCCAAAGGTACTTGTTGACCAAGTCTCATGTGCTGCCAGGTTCAGTCCTGATACACTGGCCATAAAACTCCAAAATTGCTGCATAGCAGTACTGCAACACTGCCTTATTCCTTGCACCATAATGGCATACAAACACTGTCCCTCGAAAGCTACAAACACAACATGCCTTTTTTGCGTAAACTTTTTGTTTTCCCTCCTAAAACATCAGCCAAGGCCATCTATAAATATGAGCCTCCACCATACATGTTAGGGGCGCCTAGAGAATTGCAAGAGAACTCTTGTGAAAATTCTCAAAACTCTCAAACACCTCCCAACATTTTCCCAAACACTTCTAAAAAACTCAAGCCCCTTTGTACACTAAGTGAATCCTTCGATTCACCCCCCAAGTGACCATCTAACTAGCCTTCGACCCACTTCCCCAACTACAATACAATAACCCTTTGATTCATTCCGTTATTTGTTATAGAAAGGACCTTCGATTCACTCACACACCCTCCTTCGATTCAGTGACTGCTTGCACAAAGTAGTAACTGGATTAATCTCAGGAAGACTCCAACGAACTTCCATTCATCACCAAGGAAGACACTTGCAGATTCCTTCGATTTAAGAAATTCAAGCGGTAAGTTACCTTTAAACTTGAATCTATTTTGTTTAAATATCATGTGCACATGCCAATAAAGAGAAATGTAGATATTGCATATAGGGAGCTTGACCAGGTTTTAACCTTCGATTTTGACTACCCATATGCTGAAAATCTTAACTCTGACTAGTTAGGCTTTGAACTTTGAGACCCAATAATTTTGTGCTAACCCCTGGCCTGTAGTTACACTTGAATGTTGCATTTTAAGAATTTAAGACAGGTTCACTGTACCCTTCGATTGGCTAAATTCTCAAGACTTTCAAATCTCAACCTGAGAGTCTAGCATGCTTACAGTCGAAGGAGTCAGCAAGGAGCCTGAGGAAAAGAATGCACCTCACATTGACTCCAAGCCTCAAACGAAGGAAGTAGCCAGTAGAATGCACCTCACACTAACTCCATTCTTCAAACGAAGGAAGTAACCAGAAAGGTGACCTTGCTGACTTCCAGCTCGCAATCGAAGGACAGAACCTTGCTGACTTCCAGCTCCCAATCGAAGGATAGAACCTTGCTGATTTCAGGCCCAAATCGAAAAAGGTCAAAAAATGAAGAATCGAAGGATGCTTCTGCCTGAATCGAAAGAGCTCATTTTTCTTCTTTTTATTTTTATTGTGTATTTGTATTTTCTTTCTATTTCAATATGGTTGTAATAATGTAGGATTTATTTTTTGCATTTTTATTGCTTTTGTATAAATGTTAGTAATTAGGATGTATGGTAAGATAAAAACAACAAGTAGATAACCTAAAATTCAAAAGACAAAATGCATGCAATCAAACACATTATTCACACACATACACCCCTAGGGTAATCTCACTTATTGCCTCGGAAAAAATAGTCATGTCCCTAGAATATGGGCATTTTATCAAAGACCCTCGATAAAATATCGTAGTCCATCGATGACCCTCAATGTTGCCTCCGGTAAACGATCTAGTCCCCAAACGACATTGCTAAAACGTCCCATAAGTTTTCTTCTATGACTATACAAATGTCCCACGCTTGTCCCTTCACATCCAATGACGGGGATTCTTACCAAATCAATGGCAAGATAGCAACAACTAAAGGAGGAGGAAAAGAACATTAAAGACATTTTGAGTAGGTAGGATACTCCTAGTTGCTCACTTTCTCACAATGAAAACATTTTATACACCAGCACTTTCATTTGAAACATTTTCAAAAGATAAAGCTCTTTATACGCGTTCTTATAAAGACAAGAACAATTACAGAGACACTTTTCAAAATACTTTCAAAACCCAAACCACAAGCATATTTTTAAACAAAATCAAGTGATCTAGCGAGCAACTAAGAGTCCGTAGATAACTACGGATGAAAAGGGTGCTAACACCTTCCCTTTTCATAACCTCCCCCTGAACTCAAGAAAATAATCTCAAAGGTATTTCTAGCTCTTTTCACCATTTCCTTATTGGATAAAAGAAAATTCGGTGGCGACTCTTGCTATTCGCAACAAATGCGATCATACGCAAAACACCCAAGTCAGTTCTCTCACCGTATTACAGAACTGGCGACTCTACTGGGGATTTTACTTAAAAGTGGGGTTACCTTAGGGCTAGATCACCTTTACTTATTTTGTTTGACTTGTTTGCTTTATATTATGGTTCCTTGTTTGGGCTTGTTTTGATCCTCTACCCGGATTTGGGACACCTTTTAGGTAAGTAGCAATAGATTGTGGAAACTGTACGGTGTAGACCGATATGGTTGAAACAATGATTATGTTAGTGTGACACATTTGTTGGTACCGGTATCCCTTGTGTTGAATCAAGGAGAATACGGGGCTGCTGAGCAGCATCATGAAGCACTAACTGACTTTAGAACCTTAATTGAACAACTTGGCCATTAGGAAGTAGTGAGATAGCCGACTTTGGTGTAAATCCGAAGATTGGTTGATACTCAATACTACACTCATTGAAATCATACTTTTGGGATATCTCGGCCGCAAGAAAATATTGATTGTGCTAAGACAATACCTAAAAGAAAGGTCGGTGATATTGAGATCCCCTAGAAACCGATTACTTTCTAGGACAGGTTGAGCCAACTAAACTTCAAGAGGGTACTTACCTACAAACTCCATGCAAGCCTAAACCTAAGGAATTGTCTGCTTTGTGTGTACATAACAACTTACTTGCTTTGCATACTTGTACATAACATCATAAACATCATAACATCATAGGCATTCTCAATAACCATTTCAAGGATTTAGGAATTTATCTTTTCTTTGTTTTGTAGGCCATGAATCCCATCCGAAGGAATACCATCTGAATCAGCTTCGTGAAAGCACACCCTTAACTCCAAGATTTAGCATCAAGGGTGCCTAGAGATTCTCCCTTCACTAAGAAATATGGTCGACTTCTCAGCTTGGCTACCTCCAATTTCCAAGAAGAAATGATGTGTGTGCTCTTCCAATTATTTAATCCCATGCATCATTACTTCACCTTTCCTGACTATCAGTTGGTTCCTACACTAGAAGAGTTCTCTAAACTGTTAGGAGTGCTTGTGCTTGATCAAATACCATTTACCGGTTTAGAAGGTATTCCAAAAACTAAAGTCATTGCTGAAGCCCTGCATCTGAAGAGAGCCGACATTATAGCAAATTGGGAGACAAGAAGCGGAGTTAAGGGTTTCCTAGCCAAGTTTCTGTTGGAAAAGGCTCGTTCATTCTAGGAAGATATGTATTTTCAAGCCTTTGAAGATATTTTGGCCGTTCTAATCAATGGTTTGGTTATATTTCCCAATTCGGACCAATTCATAGATGTGAATAACATCAAAGTCTTCCTCTCTCGTAATCCTATACCTACTTTTCTTGGAGACATTTTACATTATTTTCATACTCGCACCATGAAGAAAAGAGGTACTCTCTTGTGTTGCATTCCCCTACTCGCCAAGTGGTTTACTTTGCACCTACCTCGATCAATACTGAAGAACGAGCAAGGATTGACATGGTCTCAAAGGATGATGTCCCTCACACACTCTGACATTTATCGGTGTTCTCAATCCTTGGAAGATACTACTATCATTGATTATTATGGGGAATTACCTAATATCCATTTGCTTGGAATTATGGGAGGTATCACTTACAACCATTGCGTAGCTTTACGACAGTTTGGGTATGCCCTAAGAGACGGTCCTCATGATGCGCTCATCCAAGGTGTGGTGTTCGACTATGAGAGTGACGATCAAGGCTACCGTCAGAGGTTTATACGAGCTTGGAGGATGGTAAACAAAGTGGATAGTAAGACATTGGGACGAAAAAACTCTATTCCCCTTGAGCCTTATCTTAGGTGGGTGCGAGCTCGTGCTCAGAGTCTCGTAATGCCTTACCCCTCCATCCTCCCTGTTATCATGGAGCATGCTGCTGAAGGAAATGTACCGTATACTGTCCTTCAGCCCAACATTCCTACCTCTCTTGAAGAATTGTAAAAGGATTGGATTCAGCTAAAGGAAGAGCGAGACACCATCGAAGCCCAATTCTACGCCATTGATAAGAATGTTCTGGAACTCACTAAGCAGCTTCATGAAGAGTGGAGTTTTAACGCCTACATTGCACCGAAGAGGATGCGTTCAACCTTTTTGTCTTAGGAGTTTTTGTATTTTATTTCTTTCATTGTAAGCCCAAAGAGGGATGATGTACTCGAACTTGGATTTATTAATACAACATGTGTTTCCTTTTTGTCTAAAGAAATTTAAATCTCTAATTTCCTTGAACTCATTTGCATATGCATTTTCATTTATCGTAACACAAACAGGTTTCTTACAACAGGTCTCCTTATCTTTCTACTATTTATTTCAGTGAGATGGATATTGAACAGACAATAAAGGATCTTCAAGAGAAGAACGCTCAATTCCAACGGATGTTCTTGTCTCTAGCTAAAGGACAAGAGGACCTGAAGGCTCTTATGACCAAAGATAAGAAGAAGAAGGTGAAGAAACCAATCGGCGTTTTGAATTTCGGAAGAAAGTTCAAAGGACCAACCAGATGAACTCTAGATTTCGCAACCTTGTCGGGAGAAGGAGATAATCAAGAAGGAAATAACAAGGAAGTAAATGACAGCCCATAGTCTGAAGAAGAAGAAGAAGTTGACTACTTTGAAGAACATTATCCTCATGTTGATGATAAATACAAATAGCTAGAGGATCGTCTAAATGCTATGGAGATTCAGAGGGTACTCGGGCTGGGTTTTGAAGAGCTAGGACTTGTCTCAGGGGTCGTCATCCCGCAGAAATTCAAGGTCCCTACATTTTCTAAATATGACGGTGTCTCTTGTCCTAAGCTGCATTTAAGGTCATACGTCAGGAAAATCCAACCCCATACGGCCGATAGGAACCTATGGGTACATTTCTTCCAAGAAAGCTTGTCAGTGACGTAGTTGGATTGGTTCTATCAGTTGGAAGGAACTAATATTCGCAATTGGGAAGATTTGGATGCTACTTTTTACAAGCAATACCAGTATAATGCTGACCTAGCTCCAACTCGAACACAATTATAAGGCATGTCTATGGGTGCTGGTGAAGGTTTCAAAATTTATGCCCAAAAATGGAGGGATCTCGCAGGAAGAGTCCAGCCCCCTTTATCTGAAAGAGAATTGGTGGATATGTTCTTAGGTACATTGTCTGGACCATTCTTCAACCATCTGATCGGAAGCTCTTCAGCTGGATTTACTGAACTAATCATGACAAGTGAGCAGGTAGAAGCCGATATTAAGAGCGACAAAATTAAAAGGGATGTATCTTATGGTGTGATGAAGAAACCCTTTACCGGAAAGAAGGAGGTCAGTGTTGCATATGACCACAGGAATTAAAGCAAAACTGAACATCGCCTGACGGTAGGGGCTGTTATAATCTCCAATCTTGTCTCAAATCAATAGCGAAACTATCAACGCTGGCCGGAGGAGCCCATAAGAGATTCACCCGAATCAACATAACCTTGTCCCAAGTTTTGCCACATCTATTGAAGTCTAATCTGGTGACTCTAAAGGAAGCTCCCAAGAACCCCAATACTACTTCTCCCTGCTACAACTCGAATGCTCGATGTGCCTATCACTCTGAAAGTCCAGGGCATGATACAAACGATTGTTGGGCCTTGAAGAATAAGGTACAAGACCTTATCGAGTCAAAGGAGATTGAGTTTGACCCCCCAGAAACACCTAATGTAATAACGGCGCCAATGCCCAAACATGGTCAAGGTGTCAACACTGTTGATGATGACTATTTTGTTTCTTCCGTGGATGATTTAACTACTCCCCTTTTGACTGTTAAACATAATCTATTGCAAGCTAGCTTGTTTCCGGGTTGTGATGAAAATTGTCACTTATGTATGTCTCTACCAGATGGATGTTTGTTAATAAATATGGGCATCCAACGCCTGATAGTTAACAAAGAAATCTTGTTCGATAAAGTTCCTCTTGACAGAAGTTCCTATGAAGATGTTTCAATAATCACCATTTTTGACAATCCTCCCAGGGTATCCACCAAAAGACCCGTCAGGATTAAATCTTTTCCAAAGCCTGCTCCCCTAATCATCACCACGCCAGGGCCAATACCATATTCTTCAGATAAAGCTGTTCCCTGGAACTATGTGGCCGACGTCTATTACCATGGCGTCAAGCAAGATCTATTGGCTATTAAAGACAAAGTTCCTAAAGGTACTAATCCTAACATTGACAATATCGTTGGGACCAGTAAGATAACAAGAAGTGGAAGGGTTTTCTCCCATGAGATCTCTCCAAATACCATTACTACTCCTGTAATTATTCCCGCTACCGCTCCTACCAACACTCCCAGTGATACTCTCATTGTTCGTCCTACAGTTATCCCTGCAACCGAGACACGGGGAAAAGAGGTATTATTTGAGCCTGACCAGACGAAGGCGCATCCAGAAGTCATTCTTGAGGCTTCTAGGAAGGATATGGAAGAGATATTAAAGATAATCAAGAAAAGTGACTACAACATTGTAGAGCAGTTGGGGAAGACCCCCTCAAAAATATCAATGTTGGCTTTACTTTTGTGCTCTGAGGCCCACTCTAAGACCTTAGTAAAATTTCTGAAGACCGCCCACGTGCCCCAAGAGACCTCCATTGATCAATTTGAAAATTTTGTGGCCAGTCTAACTGTTGATAATGGACTGGGTTTTTCTGAAGCTGATTTAACTCCCAAAGGAAGGAAACACAATGATGCCTTGCATGTCTCCATTGAGTGCAGGGGAACTATGTTAGCCCATGTTCTGGTGGATACAGGTTCATCGCTGAAAGTATTACCAAAGAATGCTCTTTACCGGTTAGATCATGAAGGAATCACATTAAAGCCCAGCAACATTGTGGTGAGGGCATTCGATGGTTCTAAAAGAACAGTGCACAGAGAAGTAGATATCCCTATCAAAGTTGGAACTCAGACTTTTGATTCAACCTTCTATGTGATGGATATCCACCCATCCTATTCCTGTCTATTGGGTCGCCCCTGGATCCATGGTGCTGGTGCCGTTACTTCTACCCTACATCAGATGTTGAAATACCCAGTCAAGGGAAAGATCATCACAGCCCATGGGGAGGAGGAATACATGGTTAGCCACCTGAACTCTTTCAGGTATGTTGAAATGGACGGTGAGTTCATTGAGACCCCATGTCAGAATTTTGAAGAGGTCCTAGAGACGGTTGCTATGGCTAAGACTACTACCAAGACTCCGAAGGGTACCAGACCTCCATTAAAAATGGCCTCTCTGAAGGATGCTAGAGCAGTAGTTAAGGAAGGTGGATGTACCATCTGGGGTCAACTTTCGAATTTTCCCTACAAATCCAACAAATTTGGTTTGGGTTTTACTTCAGAGGCCCAAAGAGCTGTTCGACGTGCTCGTGTTAGGGGACCACCTTTACGTATCAGCAATCAGGGAGTCAATGCATTGGAAGACAGTGATAGCAGTTGTGACATGGACGAGTGGATTTTTCCAACCATCAACGGAGGAATCAATAATTGGGAGGCCAAAGATTTTATTCCTATTACTTTTATTTAATAGTAATTGTCTTTTAAATTTTTCGGACTTGTAATATTTAAACAATTTAGACTTTAAAACCTTGTGTCTTACCCGAGGCACAATGGTCCATCTGTGAGGGTTGTTACTTCATCTTCATGTGTCATTAATAAATCATGGGATGTTTTTGCATGCAAATTTTATACTTTTTCTTTTTCTTTTTCTACCTTTTATTTTATCAAAGATAGCTACGCTCTTACACACACTCACATATTGAAATGCAGATCCATGTCCACTCGGGATCCCATGGGTAACGATTCTGCTATGGCTTATCATGAATTTAAAAATCCGGTCTACCAAGCCGAGGACGAAGGTGAGGAAGATTGTGAGGTACCAAGGGAACTTTCCAGATTATTACAACGGGAAAAAAGGACCATATAGCCCCACGAAGAGTCGGTTGAAACAATTAACTTAGGTACTGAAGAGGACAAGAAAGAAGTCAAGGTGGGTGCTAACCTGGATCATAGTGTCAAGAAGCGCTTAACTCAGTTACTACATGACTAGGTTGAGGTCTTTTCCTAGTTATACAAAGACATGCCAGGACTCGACACTGATATCATAGTCTATCATTTGCCGATAAAAGAAGACTGCCCTCCGGTGAAACAGAAGGTTTTTCGTATGCGGCCAGAAATGTCAGAAAAGATTAAGACTGAAGTCATGAAACAGTTCAACACCGAATTCTTAGCTGTCACCTCCTATCCACAATGGGTCGCCAATGTTTCTCCAGTGCCTAAAAAGGACGATAAGGTGCGTACGTGTGTGGATTATTGAGACCTGAATAGGGCAAGCCCTTAGGATGACTTCCCGATTCCCCACATCGATATTTTGGTTGACAACACCGCACATCATAAAGTATTATCCTTCATGGATGGTTTCTCCGGATACAATCAGATCAAAATGGCACCTGAGGACATGGAGAAAACAACCTTTGTCACACAGTGGGGCACGTCCTGTTACAAATTATGCTATTTGGGATGAAGAACACCGGGGCAACCTATCAGCGTGCCATGGTAGCTTTGCTTCATGATATGATCCATCATGAGATAGAGGTCTACGTGGATGATATGATATCCGGATCTCAAACTAAAGAGGAACACCTTGACCACCTGCAGAAGCTGTTTGAAAGACTGAAGAAATACAAACTAAGGTTAAACCTGAATAAATTCACTTTTGGAGTAAGGTCCGGTAAGCTTTTAGGCTTTGTTGTCAGCGGTAAAGGTATTGAAGTGGACCCTGCAAAGGTAAAAGAAATACAAGAAATGCCCGCTCCTCACACTGAGAAGGAAGTTAGGGGATTATTAGGACGACTAAATTACATGGCCAGGTTCATTTCCCATCTAACCGCTACTTGTGAACCAATCTTCAAATTACTGAAGAAAGATCAAGTGGTGGAATAGAACGATGACTTCCCGACTTACTTTGATAGGATCAAATAGTATCTTCAAGAGCCTCTCATTTTGATGTCGCTAATTGAGGGAAGACCTTTGATCATGTACTTAACAGTTTTGGAAAATTCAATGAGGTGCATGTTGGGGAAGCATGACGCGTCTGGCCGAAAAGAGCATGCGATATACTACCTGAGCAAAAAGTTTACCGACTGTAAACTAGATATTCACTGCTCGAGAAAACTTGTTGCGCTCTGGCATGGGATGCTCGCCGACTAAGACAGTATATGCTGACTCACACTACCTTGTTGATATCCAAGATGGATACAATTAAATACATATTCGAGAAGCCCACCCTCTCTAGAAGAATCGCAAGATGGCAGATGGTCCTGACCAATTATGATATTCAATACACTACCCAAAAAGAAATAAAGGGAAGTGTGTTAGCTGATCACCCGGATCATCAGGCTGTGGATGACTATCAATCAGTGAATTTCGAATTCCCAGACGAAGACATCATATTGGTAAATGATTGTGAAGAACTTGAACCATGTGACGTACCTGAACAAGGATCCCGATGGACCATGGTTTTTGACGGAGCTTCAAACGAACTCGGCAATGGCATAGGCACCATGATCATATCTCCTGAGGGTTGTCACACTCCCTTCACTTCCAGGCTGTGTTTCAACTGTACCAATAATATGGCTGGATATGAAGCGTGTATGTTATACCCCAAAATTTTCCCTCCCATATTTCTCAAAACATTCCAAGAAAGATCCTCAAGTTGCTCAAGGAAGCCCAAGGGTTGACCAGACAAGCTCTCTCCTAAGGCAGTCTACCTCAAATTAGGGTTTCATGTTGCATCAAGATACTTGAGTCCAAGGGATCCCAAATTCTCACCTTTATCCTAAAATGTTCTCGAGGTCATCCATGTCAAGTTTCAAGCCCTACAGAGAAAGTTTGCTCAGTCAATTGCTCAAAGGCTTGAAAATCGACTATGCTAGGGGAAAAGTCAACTGTGACCCCCATACAGTCAAACTTCAATATTTTTGGTCAACATCCTCATTTTAAAGTATATTTCATCATATTATCAAGGTTTGATCATGATTCATCAAGAATTGCTCACAATTCATCAAGAACCAAAAGTTGCTAAATTAGGGTTTTGCAGGAAAAGTCAACTCAACTTTGACCAAGCATAACATTCTCATAATTTATGAGAAATGACCCATCCAAAGCTCATGGATGCCATGCTATACAATCCATATTCATCTCCAAAGTTCAAAATATGCACTCATAAGAAGTTATAAATTTGGACATTATATGTCATTTTGAAAAGTCAACAAAAACACCTTTTTTGTCAAAGCTTCATACATGAGCATGGAATATCAAATTGATATGATACCAAAAGGGTTGCTTAGAGTACATCTCAAGCTTTCTAAAAAGTCCAAGAACACCTTCAAAGAGTCAAAATTGAGGAAGTTATACATTGGTGAAGTTGACCCTTTTTGCAAAATTATCAAAAGTCAACTATGCCTCAAATTGCAATTTTTGCCAAATGGGCTTAACTTTTTGCGAACACAAACGCAAAACCTCAAGTCAGTTCTCCTACCGCATCACAGAACTGACGACTCTGCTGGGGAATTAAGAATGGTGGGGTTACCTTAGGGTTTAGATCACCTTTATTTGCTTACAATTGTTTGACTTGTTTGCTTTACAATTATGGTTCTTTGTTTGGGTTTGAATCCTCTACCCGGATTTGGGAAACATTATAGGTAAATAGCAATACATTGTGGAAAATGTGCGGTGTATATCGACATAGTCTAAGAAATAGCTATATTAGTGCGACATATTTGTGGGTACTGGTAGCCTTTGAGTCAATCAAAGAGAATACGGGGCCTCTGAGTGGAGCATGAAGCACTAATGGACTTCTAGAACCTTTACTTGATCAACTTGGCCTTTTAGGATGTAGTGAGGTGCCGGCTTTAGTGCAGTCCGAAGTTGGTAGATACTCGATACTACACTCATTGAGGGTTGGTTCCTTGGAATATTTCGGCCGCCGGTAAAGAGGCTGAATTGAAACAATGAACAAGGAAACAATCCAGTGATACTGAGCTCCTTAGAACCCGGTTACTATTTCTAGGACAGGTTGAGCCAACTAAACTTCAAGAGGGTACTTACTTATGAAACCCCATGCAAGCCTAAACTAGGAACTTGTGTGATTTGTTTGTACATATATACTTGTGCATAATATCATGGACATCATGAACATCATATGCATTTACTAACCATTTCAAGGATTTTGGAGATTCATCTTTGTTCTTGTTTTGTAGGTTATGGATACACTTCGCAGAAAAACTATCCAAATCAACCTTGTAAGAATTCCTCCACAACTCAAGGAGCTAGCTTCAAGGATTCCTGAGAATTCTCCATTCACCGAGAGACATGGTCGTCTACTCAAGTTGGTCACTTCCAACACAAAGGAGGATATGGTGAAAGTTCTCTTCCAGTTCTTTGACCCTTTGCATCATTGCTTCACATTTCCTGACTATCAACTTGTGCCTACTTTGGAAGAATTCTCTCAACTCTTAAGGATTCCTATTCTCAATCAAATACCTTTCAACGGTACGGAAATAGATCCAAAGCCAGAAGAGATTTCTCAAGCCTTACACTTGCACTCATCTGATGTCACAACTCATTGGGAAACTAGAGGTGGTGTCAAAGGCTTCTTGTCCAAGTTTCTGTTTGAGAAGGCCCAAAGTTGTTGAAATTCTATAGACTTGCAAGCTTTTGAGGAGATTTTGGCTCTTCTTATCTATGGGATGGTCTTGTTCCCTAATCCTGACCAACTTATAGATGTAAGCGCTGTCAAAATCTTCATGACTCGCAACCCAGTGCTTACATTGCTTGGGGATATCCTCCACTCTTTTCACACTCGTACAATGAGGAAAAGAGGTGTTCTCATGTGTTGCACTCCTCTCCTAGAAAGATGGTTTATTTCTCATCTTCCCCAATCAGTCTTGAAGAATGAGCAAGGTTTGAGGTGGTCACAAAGGTTAATGACACTTAACCATTCAGATGTTCATTGGTGTTCTCGATCCAAAGAGAATGTTATCATCATTGACCATTGTGGGGAATTCCCTAATGTCCCTATACTTGGCATTAGGGGAGGCATCACCTACAACCCTTGCTTATCTCTAAGACAGTTTGGTTATGCCCGAAGGGATGGCCCACATGATATGCTGATTCAAGGCTTGGTTTTCTACTTCGACAACGACGGCCAAGAACTCCGACAAAGATTCATCCGAGCTTGGAGGATGCCCAACAAGGTGGACAGTAAGACCTTGGGACACAAGAATTCCATCCCTCTTGAGCCTTACCTCAAGTGGGTACGAACCCGCGCCTAAAGTCTTATGATGCCTTACCCCTCCAATCTCCCAGTGATTATAGAGCCTGTTAAGGAAGGAGAGGTTCCATACACCATCCTACATCTTGACATGCCAACATCACTCGAAGATCTACAAAGGAGTTGATATAGCTCAAGGGAGAGCGCGATACTTTCGAAGCCCAATTCTATGCAAGAGAGAAGAAGGTTTTGGAACTCACTCGGCTACTTCACGAAGAGTAGGCTCTCAACACCTACATTGCACCAAAAAGGATGTGCAACGTCTTTTTACCTTAGATTTTTGTATTATTTTTCCCAAGGGGCATTGATGTACTAACAATTCTATCGTATTAATATGACGTGTGTTTCTTTTTTGTTTAAAACAAATTTGAATTTCTGAATCCTTGAAAGCATTGCATGAATACATATCATTCATCATAAGCATAAACAGGTCTTCACACCAAGTTTCCTCATCTCTCTGCTGTTTATTTCAGCAAGATGGATCTAGAACAAATGGTCAAAGATTTGCAAGCTCAGAACTCACAATTTCAACAGTTGCTCATGACCTTAGCCAAGGGGCAGGAGGAGCTGAAGACTTTGCTAGAAAAAGAAAAGGAGAAAAAGAAGAAGAAGCCAAATGATGTGGTTATCATGGGCCGAAGATTTCAGGGACAAGCCAGATGGACATTAGAATTTCCAACAACCTCTGAAGAAGGAAAAGGAAAAGGAACAACAGTACCATCAGATTCTGAAGAAGAAGAAGAGGACTACTCTGAACAACAATACCCTCCGGCTGATTTTTAGGAGTTAGGGCTGGTGTCAGGAATTGTAATCCCTCCAAAGTTTAAAGTGCCACTGTTTGCTAAGTATGATGGGGTGTCTTGCCCTAAAATGCACCTCAGATCCTATGTCAGGAAGATTCAACCATATTCTGCTGACAAAGACCTGTGGGTCCACTTTTTCCAGGATAGTTTATCAGGAACACAACTTGATTGGTTCTACCAGTTGGAGAGGGATGAAGTTCACAATTGGGAAGACTTGGCCGCCGCCTTCTATAAACAATATCAATACAATGCCGACTTGGCGCCAACCCGTACTCAGCTACAGAGTATGGCCATGGCTACCAATGAGGGCTTTAAAGATTGCGCCCAAAAGTGGAGAGACCTAGCCGGAAGGGTGCAACCTCCTCTATCTGAGAGGGAGTTAGTGGACATGTTCTTGGGAACTCTTCCAGGTCCTTTCTTCAATCATTTGATTGGGAGTTCTTTTGCGGGATTTACTGAATTGATCTTAACCGGCGAAAGAGTGGAGGCTAGTATAAGAAGTGGGAAGATTCAAAAGGATGCGTCTGCCTCAGCAGCTGTAAAAAAGCCCTTCACTGGTAGGAAGGAAGTGTTTGTTGTCTATTCAGAGAAATCAGCGAAGAACCGAGCGTCGATCAACAGTGGGGGCCGTTATAATTCAAAAGCCTGCATCAAACAACCAGCTAAGAAATAACCAGCCGAGAGACAACTAGCAAAGGGTAGAAAGGCCAGTTCAGTAATTTACCAAGATTAACATGACGCCAGCCCAAGTTCTACCACATCTCTTGAAGTTGAATCTGGCCACTTTGAAAGAGGCACAAAAAATCCTAATACTACTTCTCCACATTACCATCCCAACGCCAGATACACGTACCATTCTGAAAGTCCAGGGCACGACACCAACAACTGTTGGGCTCTGAAGAACAAGATTCAAGATCTGATTGACGCAAAGGAAGTTGAATTTGAAGCGCCTGAGAAACCAAATGTTATTTTCGCCCCAATGCCGAGGCATGGTCATAATGCCAACGCTATTGAAGAAGATCTGTTTGTTGCTACTATGGATAAACTGTTAACTCCACTACCGATTATCAAGTTGAATTTGTTAAAAGATGGCATCTTCCTAGGTTGTGACAAAGACTGCCATGCTTGCCTATCCTCCCCATTTGATTGCCTTATGTTGAAGAAAGGTATCCAATGACTGTTGGATAACCAAGAAATCTTGTTTGAGAATGCTTCTGTTACACCCATTCCAGTTCCAGAAGTTTCTATAATAACCATATACGCCAATCCTTCCAGGGTTCCTAAAAAACCCGTTAGGATTACATCTTCTCCAGTGACTACTCCGTTGAAGATAACAATGCTCGGGCCAACCCCATACAAATCAAATAAAACGGTACCATGGAATTATGGTGGAGAAATCTACTACCATGGTGTCAAACAGATTGAACTGATTGCCAAAGAAGAAAGCTCCGAAGAAGACAGTTCTGACATTAGCAATATTGTTGGAACTAGCAAGATCACCCGCAGTGGTAGGATCCTCTCTCTAGAGATTGCTCCTCCAACATCAGTCTTTAGACCCGTGGCCATTCTGAAGATTACCTTTACACCAGTAATTGTACCTGCAAGCGTACCCACCAACAAAGACAATACAATTCCCATCCCTACTTCCACTGCTGAGAATAAAGGAAAGAACGTTCAAGAGGAGCATGTCCAGACAAAGGCTCAGTCACTAGTTATTCCTGATACATCCAAGAAGGAGATGGAAGAAATCCTGAGGATCATTAAGAAGAGTGATTATGATATGGTTGAACAACTGGGGCAGACCCCTTCCAAGATCTCTATGCTAGCCCTGCTACTCTGTTCTGAAGCACACGCCAAAGCTCTGGTCAAATTTCTGAAGACAACTCACGTGCCGCAAGAAACATCTGCTGACCAGTTCCAAGACTGTATGGCCAGTTTGACAGCTGATAATGGCCTGGGTTTCTCTGATGCTGACTTGACACCCCGAGGGAGAAAACACAACGATGCACTACATGTCTCAGTGGAGTGCAGAGGAACAACCCTAGCTCATGTCTTGGTTGATACTGGGTCATCTCTAAACGTCTTGCCGAAGAAAGCCCTTAATAGGTTGGATTGTGAGGGGATGATTTTAAAACCCATCAATATAGTGGTTAGAGCTTTTGATGGTTCTAAGAGGATGGTCCACGGGGAGGTGGACATCCCAATCAAGGTGGGAACTCAGGTATTCAACTCGAAATTCTATATGATGGACATCCGTCCTTCCTATTCCTATCTATTGGGACGCCCCTGGATCCACAATGCTGGAGCTGTCACTTCCACCTTGCACCAGATGCTCAAGTACCCCGTCCAAGGGAAGATCATAATTGTCCATGGGGAGGAGGAGTATATGATTAGTCATCTAAATTCCTTCCGTTATCTGGAGCTGGATGGAGAGTTCATAGAGACCCCTTTCCAACATTTTGAATAAGTCTCTCCTGAAATAGCGGCAACCAAGGCGGTATCTTCGATTCCAGAGATCACAAGACCTTCACCTCGGATGTCATCTCTCAAGGATGCAAGGGTAGTAGTGGAAGAAGGGGGATGCATAATCTGGGGTTAGCTTCCAAACATTCCTTACAAATCAGACAAGTTCGGCTTGGGGTTTACTTCGACTGGTCAGAAGGCTGTGCGTCGTGCCCGTGCTAGGGGGCCACCGATAAAGATTAGCAACCGAAGCATCAATGTCGTGGAAGAAAATGAAGAGGAGGGCAGCTTGGAAGATTGGATATTTCCTACTGTCAGCGGAGGACTGTGCAACTGGGAAGCAAAAGACTTTGTTCCGATTACTTTCATATCTCAGTAATTTATCTTTTCCATTTCTATTGGATCTGTAATAATTCACAAACAATTCGTACTTTAAAAACCTTGTGTCTTACCCGAGGCACAACGGTCCATTTGTAAGGGTTTTTATTTCATTTTCATATGTCATTTCAATGAATCATGGACGCTTTTTCATATATAAACCTTTTGTGCTCATTGTCTTTCTTTTGCATTTTTGTTGTTTTAAGATGGCTATACCCTTACACACACCCACACTCACAAATGCAGGTACCCTTCCATTCTGGAACCCATGGGTAACGATACTGCTATAGCCTTCAGTGACTCTGAAGATCTGATCTACCAAGCCGAATACGAAGGTGAGGAAGATTGTGAGGTGCCAGGGGAATTGGCCAGATTATTACAGCAAGAGGAAAGAGCAATTCAGCCTCATGAGGAGCAGTTGGATACAATCAACTTGGGTACAGAGGAGGATAAAAAGGAAATCAAGATAGGTGCCAATCTAGAGCCGAGTGTCAAGGAGCGCCTAATCCAGCTATTGTATAATTATGTTGAGATCTTCTCCTGGTCATACGAAGACATGCCGGGACTCGATACAGACATTGTGGTACACCGTCTACCCATAAGATAAGATTGTCCACTAGTGAAACAAAAGGTCCGCCGCATGAGACCTGACATATCAGAGAAGATTAAAGCAGAAGTTATGAAACAGTTCAATGTTGGATTTCTGGCTGTTACTTCCTATCCTCAATGGGTTGCTAACATTGTTCTTGTGCCTAAAAAGGACGGAAAAGTGAGAATGTGCGTGGATTATAGAGATTTAAACAAGGCCATCCCTAAAGATGATTTTCCACTACCGCGCATCGACATCCTGGTTGACAACACAGCTCAACACAAAGTATTTTCTTTCATGGATGGATTCTCGGGCTATAACCAGATCAAAATGGCACCTGAGGACATGGAGAAAACTACTTTTGTCACACAGTGGGGTACGTTCTGCTACAAAGTGATGTCATTCAGACTGAAGAATTCCGGGGCAACCTATCAACGCGCCATGGTAGCTTTGTTTCATGATATGATACATCATGAGATATAGGTCTACGTAGATAACATGATAGCCCGATCACAAACTGAAGAAGAACACCTTGATCACTTACAAAAGCTGTTTTTCAGGTTGAAGGAGTACAAGCTACGATTGAATCCGAACAAGTGTACATTCGGAGTCCGGTTCGGTAAACTCTTAGGTTTCATTGTCAACAACAAAGGCATCGAGGTTGATCCTGCCAAAGTCAAAGTTATACAAGAAATGCCTGCTCCTTGCACTGAGAAGGAGGTCAAAGGTTTTTTGGGATGCCTAAACTACATTACCAGGTTCATTTCTCACCTAACGTCTACTTGTGAACCAATCTTCAAGCTGTTGAAGAAAGATCAGGTAGTCAGATGGAATGACGAATGTCAAGTTTCTTTCGATAAAATCAAGGAGTATTTACTGGAACCTCCTGCCTTGATGCCACCCGTCGAGGGGATACCGCTAATCATGTATCTGACCTTCTTAGAGAATTCAATGGGGTGCGTATTGGGGCAGCATGACGAGTCTGGCCGAAAAGAGCATGCCATTTATTACCTTAGTAAAAAGTTTACCGACTGTGAAACCAGATATTCACTGCTCGAGAAAACTTGTTGCGCTTTGGTATGGGCTGCTCGCTGGCTAAGGCAGTATATGTTGACTCATACCACTTTGCTGATATCTAAGATGGATTCGATAAAGTACATATTTGAGAAGCCTGCTCTGTCCGGGAGGATATCCAGATGGCAGATGATCCTAACGGAATACCACATACAGTACACGACCCAAAAAGCTATAAAGGGAAGTGTGCTAGATGACCATCTGGCTCATCAAGCTGTAGAAGATTACCAATCCATGAAGTTCGACTTCCCTGACGAAGACATCATGACATTGGAAAAAGTTGAAGAGATCAGACCATATGACGGACCTGAACAAGGATCCCGATGGACCTTGTACTTTGATGGGGCCTCCAATGTGCTTGGTAACGGTATCGGTGTTGTGCTTATATCTCCAGAAGGATGCCATACTCCTTTCACGGCCAGACTTTGCTTCAACTGTACGAACAACATGGCAGAGTACGAAGCATGCATCTTTGGACTCAAGGCTGCCATAGACTTGGGAATCAAATCCTTAGATGTGTTTAGGGACTCGGCTTTGGTCATCAGTCAGATCAAAGGAGAGTGAGACACTAAGCATCCAAACCTCATCCCTTACAAAGGACATGTTTTGACATTTTTACCACATTTCGAGCAGATTACCTTCGAGCACTTCCCGCGAGAAGACAATCAGCTAGCAGATGCTCTAGCTACAATGTCATCTATTTTTAAACTTGATTGGGACAATGAGGCTCCCCAGATCTCCATTGAACGGATGGACGAACCGGCACACTGTCACGAGATTAATACCGAAGAAGTAGTGGACCAGTCGTGGTTTCCTGAAGTCAAAAGGTATCTCGAGACTCAAGAATATCCCAAAGGGGCTTCAGTCAATGACAAAAAGTTCTTAAGGAGATTCTCAGCTAAGTTCTTCCTAAGTAATGGCATCCTGTACAAGCGCAATCATGATTCTATTCTGCTCCGTTGTGTGGACAAGATTGAAGCTGAAAGGATTATGGCTG
This sequence comes from Vicia faba, assembly GCA_948472305.1. NCBI lineage: Eukaryota > Viridiplantae > Streptophyta > Magnoliopsida > Fabales > Fabaceae > Vicia > Vicia faba. Next base: position 284,148,131 of record OX451739.1, on the reverse strand, counting down.
AATTGCACGAAGGTACCTTTGGCACTCACTCTAGTGGGCATACGATGGCAAAGAAGATTCTACGGGCAGGCTATTACTGGTCTACCATGGAAGTTGACTGCTATCAACACTCCCGAACCTGCCATAAATGTCAAATCTATGCAGACAAAGTGCACGTGCCTCTGGTTCCTCTAAATGTCTTAACATCTCCTTGGCCCTTCGCTATGTGGGGAATCGACATGATTGGAGAGATCAAGCCTACAACTTCCAATGGACACTGTTTCATTCTGGTGGCCATTGACTACTTCACCAAGTGGGTCGAAGCAGCTTCCTTCACATCCGTTACTAAGAATGTTGTTGCCCGCTTCATCAAGCAAAATCTCATTTGCCGGTACGGTATCCCCAAAAGGATCATCACTGAAAACGGTACAAACCTTAACAATACTATGATCATCGCCTTGTGCGAGCAGTTAAAGATTCAACATCACAATTCATCCCCCTATCGACAAAACATGAATGGTGCAGTTGAAGCTGCTAACAAAAATATCAAAAAGATCACACAAAAGATGACAGTCACCTACAAAGACTGGCATGAGATGTTACCGTTTGCTCTTCACGGGTACCGTACCACGGCTCGCACATCAACTGGGGAAACACCATATTCTTTGGTATATGGCATGGAGGCTGTTTTACCTATCGAGGTTCAGATTCCCTCTTTGAGAATCATGAAGGATGCCGGTTTGAGTGAAGACGATTGGATTCAGACCTGGCTTGATCAGTTAAACTTAATCGACGAAAAGAGACTTACTGTTGTTTTCCACGATCAGACGTATAAAAAACGGATGATCAAGGCTTTCAACAAGAAATTCAGACGCCAGATATATCAAGTTGGAGACCTAGTGATCAAGCGCATCATCTTGCCACAAAGTGATCCCAAGGGGAAATGGACTCCTACCTATGAAGGACCATTTGTAATCAAGAACATCTTTTCTGGTGGGGCAATGATCTTAACCACCATGGACGGTGACGACCTATCACACCCTGCAAACGCAGACATAGTCAAAAGATACTACGCATAAGAGACCCGCTAGGTTGACACACCTAGACAAAACAAGGGCATCCCAGCGAACCAAAAAGGTTTGAGCAAAAATTAAGGATAAAATTAAAAAAAATCTGTACACCCGGCAAGTTGAAAACCCGAAAGGGAGACTTGGGCAAAAAAGGGTTTCCCGGTGGACTGAAAACCCGAAAGGGAGGTCCAGGCAAAAGTTAGGGAATTAAAGCGTATGACTATGTCTCATCGGATCACTTTAAGGACAATCTCTTCATTGACAAATCTGGAACTTCTGATCAATCCAATCATCTTCGGACGAAGCAGCGAATGGACAAGATATTCGGAGATACGAAGGTTATAGCGGAATGGGAACCCCATGGGATTTCTACACACATAGTTGTCTTTCTTTGTATAAAATTTTCTTACTTTTTATGACACCATCCTCTTACTAGGATGCCTGGCTCCTTTGTACAAAATACTCATTCAAAGTAAATACAAAGATATCTCTTTCAAAGTACAGAAAACTATTTTCCTTTTTCTTTATACTTGTGTTTTTATTTGCAAAACGTCCAATGATTCATTGATGAACATATGCATTTGAACATAATTACTGTTTACAAAATAAACAGGATGGAAAAGAACAATTACTGGCAGACTGAAAGGATATGAAAACGTCTTTAGGCTATTCCAGGAGCAATCCCTACAGTACATCATCTAGATCCCCAGCGGAGCTAAAAGTTTCAAACCCTTAATCCCCATCAGAGTTAAAACTTCAAACTCCCAATCCCCAGCGGAGCCAAAACATCCAACTATCAATCCCCAGCGGAAACCATTCAGTTTCTCCAAATTCCCCAGCAAGTTACCTTGAAGCCTGAAAATCAACCAGATAACAGTTAACTTTTTTCTATCCCCAACCTAGGATAATTCCCCAGTAGAGTGGCAGACAACCGAAAACTCCTGAACCTACTCCCCAGCATTAAGCCTTCTTCCCCACAGGTTTTTTTATTTTTCAATAGAATGAAGATTCTCATTCTTAATTCCCCAGTGAAGTCGCCACATAATTTTCATTTCTCCCCAACAGAATGAAGATTCTCATTCTTAATTCCCCGCAGAAGTCATCAGAGTTTTCTTTATTCTCCAGTAGAATAAGGATTTCCTTTGTATAATCCCCAGTAGAAGTCATCAATTCTCTGGATTCCCCAAGCAGATTACTCGAGCAGTATATGGCATTGCTCGCAACGGATTTTTTTTTGACAATACTCCAACTTCAAGACATGAAGGATCCCTATATCCCTAGGGAAGTCATCAAGGATTTTTAATCCCCAATAGTCGCCAAGGATTTCTTATCCTCAGCAGTCAAGGATTTATTTTCCCCGGCAGCAGTCAAGGATTTATTTTCCTCATCAATACAACACATCAGCTTGCATGCGCATACATTACATGAACATTGATAAATACATATATTGCATCATACATTTCATGCAACATAACTTTATGTTTCAGCTAACATTTTACCCTTTTCAGGATAAGGTTAACAACTACCTTTTAACAATATGCAATCATGATACAGTTCAGACACGGAAGTCATTCTGCTACTCATTCAGATTTCAAGTTCAGATACGCTCCAGACACGGATGCCATTTTGGCCCTTATTCAGATCTCAGATACAGTTTAGATACACTCCAGACACGGAAGCCATTCTATTTCTCATTCAGATTAAATCTTCAGATACGCTCCAGGCGCGGATGCCATTATGTTACTCATTCAGATTCAACTCTCAGATACAGTTCAGATACGCTCCAGACACGGATGCCATCCTGATGCTCATTCAAATTTCGAGTTCAGATACACTCCAGACACGGAAGTCATTCTGTTACTCATTCAGATTCAGATCCCAAATACAATTTAGATACGCTCCAGACACGGATGCTATTCTATTACTTATTTAGACCTCAACTTTCAGATACAGTCCAGATGCACTCCAGATACGGAAGTCATTCTGTTACTAATTCAGATTTCACACTCTTCAGATACAGTTCAGATACGCTCCAGACACGGATGCTATTCTGTTTCTTATTCAGATTTGAAGTCTCCAGATGCAGCTCAGATACGTTCCAGACACGGACACCATTTTGATACTTATTCTTCTGACTTACAACTTACAACTCAGCAAACACTCTTGGATGGCATCTACAAGCCCATCTCCAACAAGATTCTATCACCTCTCCAAATGGCATCTTTAAGCCCATTCCCTTAACTACATTTTGATGAGTGCAAATTTATGGGCACTCTAGTGTCCAATCATCTTTTACCTTCGAGTCACGAACGACAAAGCTCGCCAATCTAACTCTTCGGGTTCAAGAAGATTGAAAAGGGGTAGATGTTGTACCCCAAAATTTTCCCTCTCATTTATCAATATTTTTCTCACAAGACTTGGACTCAAGACAAGGTTAGGGTTTGCCCAGCTCAGGACATTCCATCTTGCACTGATAACCCCAAATTAGGGTTTGAGTTTGCACAGGCATTTTAGGACCATCAATGCTTCATGTGACTTTCATACATCATGTTGGACCCCTAAGATTGCTCATGTTAAGTTTCAAGCCTTGAATCACATTTTTGATCAGTCAATTGGACAGTTGACCTAAAAATCAGTTGTATTGGGAAAAAAGTCAACCATGGCCAATTTACAGTCAAACTTCATAATTTTTTATTCACATCAACATTTTAGGCTCATATGTACCATTTTATCAAGTTTGGATCACAACTCCTCAAGAAATTTGATCAAATAATCAAAAGGGCAAAATGGTTAAAATTAGGATTTTGATTGAGAAAGGGCAATTTTTGATTTTTAACCTAGCCAATGACCAATTGGGTTCAAACATGATTTCAAGGGTTCAATGGAATAATCTTGACCTAATTACATGTTTCAAAAGATCTCAAGTTCATTAGATTGACAGATGAATTTTCCAGTCAACTGATCAAAAGTCAACTGTACACTGAAAAGTCAAACTTTGACTTTTTGGTCAAAATCAAATGCCAAGGGTCATAATTCATCAAGTATATCAAAATATGAAACTTGTTCACCAAGAAACTCAAAATTGCAATTTAGGGTTTTGAATTTGAAATTTTTCATAACTTAGAATTTTTCTAAGTATGGAAATTTTCTTATTTTTTCCCAACTTTCCACCACTTTTTCACCATGATGCAATTTGATTCAAAGAAAACTTCCAACATTAAAGTTGTATTCCTCCATGAAATCTACAACTTTGATTAACAAATTTTTCCCAAAAGATGCTTGTATCTCAAGTTATTAATTTGTGAACATAGGTCCATGAACTAAATAACTTAGTGAAAATTTGCCCTAATTTAGGCAGTTTTTTGACCCAACTTCATGGATATTTTTCACCTAGTTCCAAGAGGTATTTTAAAATGAATTTGAAAGATGGATTATAGATCACATTGCAAGCTTTCTAAAATGTCCAAGAACTCTCCAAGATCATTTGTGGTTAGGGAGAATCGAAGAAGAAAAATTGGCATTTTGTCACTTTTGTTCATGCCATTTTTACAATGCATCAAGTTGCAAATCTGATCTTGGATGCTTGTACCTTGCATTACAGATCCTAAACTCATTCTACACTCTATAATTTAATGCTAACTCAGAGGATAAGGGCTTTATCTTTGCTTTTAGAACATTGTACAAGAGTTTTTCTCCATTTTTAGCATAAAGGGCACATTGCCATTTTCATAAAGGCAAACTTTTGTAACTTTATCAACCTTGAGCCATGGACATGTTCCTTTGGTACAAAAAACTTCCAAAGATATCAAGCAATGTACACCAACTCTCTGCAGCTAGCAAGCAAGCAGTACAAGCATGTTACCATGGTCACTTCAACTTTTCTTCAAATGCAAGAAAAGTGGCAAAAGGGGTCAGAACTTGTACAACTGATAAGGGGTGGACTTTGTATCATTCTATACATATTCACCAAGTCATTACAAACAAGAACACGAATTGATAGCATCCAAAACACCCTAAAACTCAGAAACTTCATTTTTCTGCCAAGAACATCCAGTTGCTGCAAAACTCTAGCCATTTCATTTTTGGATCGTGCGTTTCTTGTTTCAACACTTCAAACACCTTCCATATATCCTACCAAAACTATCCAAGCATTCATCCTGCACCTGTAAGCTCTGTTTCAGCCATTGCCATTTTCAAGTTTGGAGGTTCCAGCTTGACTTCTACAGAGACTTCTAGCCATCCACAAAGCAAGCTAGGCATTGGAATAGCTTGAAGGAACTTCAAGGAAGCTCACACGATCCTCAGGCCTCACTCAAAGTCCCCACATTGCCATATCCAAATCCAGCTGAAGGAGCAATAGCAAGATACAGGTTTGTACATGATGCGCGCGCAGAACATAAGGACAGGGACGGAGATGAGCTGGCTTGGGCTTTTTGTTGCATTTGGCCTTTTTGTTTTTTCTTTTCACACCCCCTGGATTGCTTTTGCACCCCCCTGATCTATTTCTTATATTTTTACATTTTTCTTGCATATTTTTATTTTGTTACTTGCATTTATTTTTTCTAATGATAAAAAATACCCAAAAATATTTTATTGATTTTCACATTTTTATTTTTTTTATTTTTTATTTTTTGCATAAAAATAGTTTATTTAATAGAATAGAAATCATTTTCTTAAAATAACTTGTAAATAATAAACAAATACTATACATTTTTATTTTATTATTTTACACATAAAATATTTATTTTCATACATATTTAATTTTTAAATATTGACATATAATATTATTTATTATTTTCTTGTACAAAAAGAATGGATAAAATAATAATATAGAACATATTTTTATTTTATTTGAAAACTAGGGTTTCATCCCTCCAAAAATAATACTATTATTTTTTCCCTTTTTCTAGGGTTTACATAAATTATTTTCTCATACCTTAAACAAATACAAAACATTTTTTCCATAAATACATTGCATTGCATATTTAAATAATTTGTATATTTATTTTGCACAATATTCAATTCGGTTGTAATAGTATTTTAGGGTTTATTTTATGCAATATCCCCATTCAAAAACTTGTATCCCCCCTCCCATAATAATTGTTGTAATAGCTTAGTTTATATTCCCGCAATTTATCGCTTTTATACCATGTTTAGTAAAACTAGGGTTTGCATGATAAGACCAAAAATCAAACAAATAGAAAAGACCTAATACAAGACAAATCAAATGCATGAAAATGACACACATTGCACACAAGCACCCTTAGGGTTTCACCCATTTGGTTGCCTAATTTAAAATGGCCATGTTACGCAAGTATCTTGGCAAAACAAAACAAACAAAAGATCATAGTCCCTCAATGACGCTATACAAAGGTTGCCTAAAAACAAAAATGATCTTAGTCCCTCAAACATGCTAAGATACTTGGCAACATTGCTATCATGGTCATACGATGACCCACGCCCGTCCCGTTTACATCCAAAGATAGGGTTGTTTATCAAATCAATGGTAAATCAACAATGTCAAAGGAATAAAAATGCACAAGAAAGACTTTTGAGTAGGTAGATAGCTTCTAGTTACTTGATCATTTGAAAACAATCCTTGCTATTTTCAAAGATAAACACACACATTTCCAAACATTTTACAAAACATTGAAACATTTTTCAAAAGACAAACATCTTTGTATACATTCTTACAAACGAGAATCATTACAAAGGTTGCCTAAACAATGGTCTCATTTCAAAATACTTCCAAAACCACACAAAGCACCATTTCAAACAATTTCAAAAGCAAAGCAAGTGATCTAAGCAAGTAACTAAGAGCCCATGGAAAACCATGGATGAAAATGGTGCTAGCATCTTCCCTTTTCATAATCTACCCCCTGAACTCAAGAAAACATATCAAAGGTCTTTCCTGTGCTTTTTTACCTTTCCTTTTGGATAAAAGAAAAATCGGTGGCGACTCTTGCTAACCGCGACATTTACGAACACAAATGCAAAACCTCAAGTCAGTTTTCTCACCGTATCACACATGGTAAACAGGTCTGACCCTCAAGAGCTAGGTCTAAAGACTTCTCTTCCGATGCAACCATATCTCCAGTGGGTTCGAGCCCGTGCTCAAAAGCTGGGGATGCCTTATGAAGCAGTTTTTCCTGTGAATGGGGAGCATACTAATGAAGAGGGGGTTCCTTATACGACCCTCCATCCATACATGCCTACTGATCTTGGGGCATTGAAGAGATCCTGGATTCAGTTGAAGGAAGAAAGGGATACCTATAGGGAGAAGTATCATAAGTAGGAGAGGAAGATCTTGAGGCTTACAAGGCAACTTGAGAATGAAAGGACGATCAACGATTATTTCAGCATGAAGGGAAAGAGACCATGGGATTTCTGATATCTTTTATTGTTTCTAGTTTAGATTTTCTTTTCAGTTTATTTCTTTTGTAACGCCTTGAAGGCATTGTTAAACATTGTTATAAGTTTTATCTAATAAAGTGTGTTTTATTTTGGTTCACAATTTGAATCTCCCAAAGTCTTTGAAATCATATCATACGAATTCCATTATCATGCACCTCATCACATGTACCATTACAGGTTTCTTATCTTCTTCGCTGTTTATTTCAGCACAACATGTCTTCTGAAACACCTACCGATCAAGCCACCAAGGCTCTTCAAGCACAGAATGCTCAATTCCAGGAGCTGTTCCTGAATTTGGCCAAAGGACAACAAGATTTTAAATCTCTCATCTTGAAGGAAAAGAAAAAGAAGAAGGTGGTCCTCCTGAATATGGGTCACAGATTCGAGAACAATTTGCGACAGGAAACTGATTTGTCCCATTCATCTGGAAGAGGAGAGAATCAAGAGGAAAGAAAGGGGCCTAGTCCTGTGGTTTCTGATAATGATACTGATTTTGATGAAGACCAGTATCCTCCTGGTGAGGATAGGTATAAGCAACTTGAAGACCGGTTGAGTGCAATGGAGATTCAGAAGATACCTGGGTTGGACTTCAGAGATCCAGGTCTGGAATCTGGGGTAGTGATCCCGCACAAGTGTAAAGCTCATGTCTTTTCTAAGTACGATGGGGTATCCTGCCCAAAGCTACACCTCCACTCATACGTTAGAAAGATTCAACCATACACTGCTGATAGGAACCTGTGGGTTCATTTCTTTCAAGATAGTCTGTCAGGGACTCAACTTGAATAGTTCTATCAATTGGAAGGAGCTAACGTCCACAATTGGGAGGACCTTGCTGCTGCTTTTTACAAGCAATACCAGTATAATACTGACCTTGCTCCCACGCGTACCTAACTTCAGGGTATGTCTATGGGTACAGGCGAAGGCTTTAAGGACTATGCTCAGAAATGGAGAGATCTTGCTGGAAGAGTCCAACCCCCTCTGTCTGATAGGGAGTTGGTGGATATGTTTCTTGGGACTTTGTCTGGTCCATTTTTCAACCATTTGATCGGAAGTTCGTCATTAGGGTTTACCAAATTGATTTTGACTGGGGAGAGAGTGGAAGTTGGTATCAAAAGTGGAAAGATACAGAAAGGTGATTCATCAAGTATAGAGAAGAATCCTTTCAGAAAAGAAGCTAGTGCAGTTTACAACTCGAGGAGCCAAAACCGACCTGAACGTTGCCAAGCAGTTAATGCAGTAGTAATATCAAGACCAACGGTTGCCCCACAATGCAACAATCAGCAAAGAGTAGAGAGACCACAAAGACAATATACTCGGCTCAGTATAACCCTATCTCAAATTTTACCGCAGTTATTAAAGACCAACTTGATAACTCTGAGGGAAGCTCCGAAGAATCCCAGTACTACATCACCGCTGTATAATCTGAATGCCCGATGTGCTTATCACTCTGATAGCCCAGGGCATGATACAAACAATTGCTAGGCCTTGAGGAATAAAGTGCAAGATTTTATTGAAGCTAAAGAGATCGAGTTTGACGCACCAGAAAAGCCTAATGTTATGACTGCTCTTATGCCCAAGCATGGAGTAAATGCTGTGGACGATGATTCATTTGTAACCTCTGTGGAAGACAGTTCTACTCCTTTGATGATAGTAAATAAGAACCTATTATTGGCCGGTTTATTTCCGGGTTGTGGCGAAGGTTGCCACCTATGTTCAATCCTGCCTGCGGGTTGCCATTTATTGAAGTCAGGTGTTAAACGCCTGATGGATAACAAAGAGATCATGTTCGAGAAAACTTTGATTTCGTTGATTCCTGTTGAAGATGTTTCCATAATAACCATTTTCGCCAATCCTTCCAAGGCTTCCTCGAGAAAGCCTGTTAGGATTACACCCATTCCGAGAGTTGCTCCATTGATCATTACTATTCCTAGTTCTATCCCTTACACTTCGGATAAAGCTGTCTCGTGGCACTATGGGGCCGATGTGTATTATCATGGGATCAAACAAGACTTGAAGGTTGAAGAGGCTGATACTGATGTCAGCAATATTGTTGGGTCTAGCAAGGTCACCTGAAGTGGAAGACTTTTCTCTCCTGAAATTCCCCCTCCAACTGTTCAAAATCCTGTTGCTATTCCATCTGCCAGTACATCTGCTACTGTCCCAGTACATATTCCAGTTATCACCCCTGTCGCCGAGTCATCCGACGCTCGGGGCAAGGAAATTATAGGTGAGCCTGCCCGGATGGAGGCACCTAAGAAGATTATTATAGAAACCTCTAAACAGGAGATAGAGGAAATTCTGAAGATTATCAAGAAAAGCGACTACAACATAGTCGAACAGCTGGGGCAAACCCCGTCGAAGATCTCCATGCTATCTTTATTGTTGTTCTCAGAAGCCCATGCAAAGGCTTTAATTTCTTTCCTTAAAACTACACATGTGCCGCAGGAAACATCTGCTGATCAATTCAAAGACTGTGTGGCTAGTTTGACCGCTGACAACGGGATGGGTTTCTCCGACACAGATCTGACTGCCAAAAGAAGAAATCATAATGACGCTCTGCACGTTTCGATCGAGTGCAGGGGCACTACTCTGGCCCATGTACTGGTGGATATTGGGTCCTCGTTAAATTTTTACCCAAGAAAGCGTTAGACCGGTTGGACTATGAAGGGTTGGTTCTTAAGCCGAGTAATATTGTGGTTAGGGCTTTTGAAGGGTCTAAAAGGATGGTACATGGGGAGGTGGATGTCCCAGTTAAAGTTGGTTCCCAGACTTTCGCATCTACGTTCTATGTAATGGACATTCGACCATCTTATTCTTGTTTTCTAGGTCGCTCGTGGATTCATAAGGCTGGGGCAGTAACTTCTACGCTCCATCAGATGTTGAAATATCCAGTGAAGGGGAAAATTGTTACGGTACGAGGAGAGGAGGAGTACATGGTGAGCCACCTTAACTCTTTTCGGTATGTGGAGATGGATGGGGAGTTCATTGAAACCCCGTGTCAGAACTTTGAAGAAGTCCCCAGACTCTGGCGTCGACTGAAGTTGCTGATGAAAGACCTCCAATGAAGATGGCTTCCCTTAAGGATGTCCGAGCTGTTATTGAAAAAGGTGGGTGTGTAAATTGGGGTCAACTCCCTGACTTTGCACACAAAACTGACAAGTTTGGTTTGGGTTTTACTGCAGAAGCTCAAAGGGCTATTCGGCGTGCGCGGATTGGAAGACCTCCCATGCGTATCAGTAATAGAGAAGTGAATGCAATTGAAGATGATGAAGAAGAGTCAGAGTTTGACAGCTGGATTTACCCGACTACCGATGGTGGATTAAGCAATTGGACGGCAAAGGACTTCGTGCTCGTTTCTTTTATTACACAGTAATAGACTTTTGTTTTTGAGATTTGTAACAGACAATTTAAACCTTTACGGCCCGGTGCCTTGCCCGAGACACCGTGGCTTTGTTTGTGAGGGCTTAATGTTTGTCATTTCCATATATCATCAATAAAGCATTGGACGTTTTCTTGCATTAAAAATTTTGCGCTCCTTGTTTTTCTTTTCCATTTTACACCTTATCAAAACAGCTATTTGTCTTACACACACTCACATATCATAATACAGGTCCACATCCACTATGGATCCCACTGATAACGACTCTGCTACTGCCAGTTATGACTTCGAAAGTTCGATCAACCAAGCCGAGGACAAAGGTGAGGATGATTGCGAAGTGCCTGGGGAACTTGCTAGACTGTTGCTACAGGAAGAGAGGGCCATACAGCCCCATGAAGAGCCAGTGGAATCAGTGAATTTGGGTACAAAGGAAGACAAGAAAGAGGTCAAGATAGGTGCAAATCTGGAGCCTAGTGTCAAGCAACGGTTGATACAAATGCTGCGTGACTATGTTGAGATCTTTGCTTGGTCTTATGAAGATATGCCTGGGTTGGATACGGATATTGTGGTTCATCGCCTGCCAACTAAAGAAGATTGTCCTCCAGTGAAACACAAATTTCGCCGAATGCGCCCAGAAATGTCTGAGAAAATCAAAGTTGAGGTCATGAAACAATTTGATGCTGGTTTTCTAGCAGTTACTTCTTACCCGCAGTGGGTTGCCAACATGGTGCCAGTGCCCAAGAAAGATGGTAAGGTGCGAATGTGTGTTGACTATAGGGATTTGAACAGGGAAAACCCCAAGGATGATTTCCCTCTACCTCACATTGACGTTCTGGTTGACAACACCGCACAACACAAGGTCTTCTCCTTTATGGATGGTTTTTATGGTTACAATCAGATTAAAATGGCTTCTGAAGACATGGAGAAGACAATGTTCGTTACGCAGTGGGGTACCTTTTGCTACAAGATCATGCCGTTCGGATTAAAAAACGTTGGGGCAACGTATCAGCGCGCCATGGTCGCTTTGTTCCATGACATGATTTATCATGAGATTGAGGTATATGTTGATGACATGATTGCAAGATCCCAGACTGAAGAAGAACACCTTGACCATCTTCAGAAACTATTTAACAGGTTGAAGATGTACAAGCTGAGGTTAAACCCGAACAAGTGCACCTTCGGGGTAAGGTCTTGTAAGCTGCTGGGTTTCGTCGTTAGTGATAAAGGTATTCAAGTGGATCCTGCAAAGGTGAAGGCTATACAGGAGATGCCTGCTCCCCGAACAGAAAAATAAGTCAGAGGCTTTCTGGGACGCCTAAACTACATTACTCGATTCATTTCACATCTAACTGCTACTTGTGAGCCAATCTTCAAGCTGTTGAAGAAAGATCAAGTGGTAAGATGGAATGATAAATGTCAGGCCACTTTCGAAAGGATCAAGGAATATCTCCAAGATCCACCTATTATGATGCCTCCAGTTGAAGGGAGACCTTTTATCTTATACTTGACAGTACTCGACAATTTGATGGGGTGTGTGTTGGGGCAGCATGACGAGTCTGGCCGAAAAGAGCATGCTATCTACTACCTTAGCAAAAAGTTTACCGACTGTGAGACCCGATACTCACTGCTTGAGAAAACTTGCTGCGCTTTGGCATGGGCTGCTCTTCGGCTGAGACAATATATGCTGACTCACACTACCCTATTGATATCAAAGATGGATCCAATCAAGTATATCTTCGAAAAGCCTGCCTTGTCTAGAAGAATAGCAAGATGGCAGATGATCTTAACTGAATATGACATCTAATACACAACCCAAAAGGCAATCAAGGGGATTGTATTGGCAGATCATTTGGTGGATCAGGCAGTGGATGATTACCAATCCATGAATTTCAAGTTCCCGGATGAGAACATCATGTTGGTGACTGACTGTGAAATGCCTGGACCGGATGAAGGACCCGAGGAAGGATCCTTATGGTCTATTTATTTTGATGGAGCCTCAAATGCTTTAGGTAATGGTGTTGGCGCCGTGATTATATCTCCTGAAGGTTGTCATACTCAGTTCACCGCCCGATTATGTTTTAACTGCACCAACAACATGGCAGAGTACGAAGCGTGCATCATGGGCCTTCGAGCAGCTATTGACCTAAGGATTAAGTTTCTGAGTATGTTCGGAGATTCCTCTCTCGTGATCAGTCAGATCAAAGGAGAGTGGGATACGAAGCACCCAAATATTATTCCTTACAAAGAGTATGTATTGACGTTGCTTCCACATTTTGAGGAGATAACCTTTGAACACTTCCCCAGAGAGGAGAATCAGTTAGCGGACGCGCTAGCTACTATGTCTTCTATGTTCAAGGTCAGGTGGGACAATGAGGCTCCCCAGATTACCATTGAGAAGTTGGATGAACCCACACATTATTGTGACATTGAGACTGAAGAGGTAGCGGATAAACCCTCGTTTCATGAGGTAAAGAGGTATCTTGAGGCTCAAGAGTACCCCGAAGGTGCATCTGTTAATGATAAGAAATTTCTGAGGAGATTCGCTGCGAAGTTCTTCATCAGTAATGGTATCCTCTACAAGCGTAACCATGATTCAACTTTACTGCGTTGTATGGATAAGAACGAGGCAGAAAGGATTATGGCAGAGTTACAGGAAGGTACTTTCGGAACTCATTCCAGTGGACACACCATGGCAAAGAAGATCCTACGAGCAGGATATTATTGGTCCACCATGGAAGTCGACTGTTATCAGCATTCTCGGACATGTCATAAGTGCCAAGTCTATACTGATAAGGTGCACATACCTCTAGTTCCTCTGAACGTCTTGACATCTCCTTGTCTTTTTTCAATGTGGGACACCGATATGATTGGTGAGATCATACCTACTGCATCCAACGGGCATCACTTCATCCTGGTAGCAATTGACTATTTTACAAAGTGGGTTGAGGTAGCTTCTTTTGCTACAGTAACCAAGAACGTCGTGGCACGGTTTATTCGGCACCACTTGATCTGTCGATATGGTGTACCAGAGAGGATCATTACGGACAATGGTACAAATCTCAATAATACGATGATCACCAAGCTCTGCAAGCAGTTCAAGATACAACATCACAACTCTTCTCCTTACCGGACGAAGATGAATGGGGCTGTTGAAGCGGCTAATAAGAATATCAAGATAATTGTACAGAAGATGGCGGTTGTTGTACCCAAAAATTTGCCCTCTCCTTTCATCAATATTTTCTCACCACAAGACTCTTGGAACTCAAGATCAAGTTAGGGTTTACTCTACTCAAGACCCCTCTTGGCACTCTTTACCCAAATTAGGGTTTGAGTTTGCACAAAGATGTTTTGACCTAAAATGCCCAAAGTGACTTTCATGCTTCATGTTGGACTCACAGGTTTATCCATACCAAGTTTCAAGCCTTGATTCCAATCTTTACCCAATCAATTGGACAGTTGACCTAAAAATCAACTGTATTGCGGAAAAAGTCAACTGTGGCCAATTGACAGTCAAACTTCATGAAATTTGACCCACATCAGCATATTGAACTCATATGAACCATTTGGTCAAGTTTGGATCACAATTCCACAAGAAATTTGATCAGATCACCAAAAGGGTAAAATGGTCATTTTTAGGGTTTTGACTGCACAAAGGCAATTTTTGACTGTTTGACCTAACTAATGGCTAAAAAAGTTCACATATGGACTCAAGGACTCAATGGCATGGTATTTACACATTCAACAAGTTCAAAAGATCCCAAATGCATAGGATTGACAGATGAATTTTCCAGTCAACTGATCAAAATTTGACTGTATACTTAAAAGTCAAACTTTGACTTTTTGGTCAAAATCAAGTGCCAAGATTCATTTTTCATCAAGACATGTCAAATTATGAAACTTGTTCATCAAGAAACCCAAATTTGCAAATTAGGGTTTAAAATGAAGAAATTTCATAACTTAGAATTTTTCTAAGTTATGAAACTTCCTTATTTTCTCCTAACTTTGCCCCATTCTTTCACCAAGATGAAAATGGATTCAAACAAAACTCAAAACATGAAAGTTGTAGTATATTACAGAATATACAACTTTGATTCACAAAGTTTTCTCAAAGGAAGCTTGTAGCTCAAGTTATGATTTTTGGAACAAGGGTGCAAAACATTCTTAACTTAGAAAAATTTTGACCTATTCTAGGCAGGATTTTTGTCCAACTTCATGGCCACTTTTCACATAGTTCCACTTGGAATTTCAATTTGCATTACAAATATGGATTGTAGTACACATTCCAAGATTTCTAAATTGTCCAAGAACTTCTCAAACACCCTTGTGGTTAGGGAGAATCGAATTGGCAAAGTTGGGCAAAAGTCATTTTTGTTCATGACCAAATGCATGTTCATACATTGGCATTTTTTCAAGTCAGCTTGTACAAGCTAGATTACAGGCCTCTAATCCTCTTCACACTCAATAATTAAATGCCAAACCATTGTGTTCAAGCATTATTTTGATCATTTGGTCATTACATGCAAGATTAATCTTTAAATGGAAAAAGCATATTTGCCATTTTTGAAAAGGTACACTTTATGTCAAATTCAAAATCCAAGAGGCATGGGCCAGATCTTTGAAGCTAGCATTTGTACACAAATCACTCTGATCAAGAAGAAGATATGCAGCATGCTCAAGGACTTGATACAAGCCTATAACCCAACTTGCATTTCCTTGCTTACAAGAGAAGAAAACTTGCAAACTCACTCCAATCTCTCATTCCTGTAAACACCAACAAAAACAAAGTTTGAAAACACTTTCCATACATCAAACCAAGCTTGAAACACGACTTAATCATCCCTAATCCCTCCTCATACAGAAGATCACATTTTTTCTGCAAAACAGGGCACCTGTTGCAGTTTGACTTCCACAAACACTTCCACTCGTGCGTTTTGGCCAAAGCTTGTTCAAACACACTCCCTACCACCCACTGAAGCTATCCCAAGCATTGAACACAAACTGTAACATCCCTAACATCACTTGCCATTTTCAGTTTTCAGTTTTGCAGGTGGACTTCCATAGCTTGATTCAGAGAGATTCAAAGCAAGCTAAGCATAAGAGAAGCATCCTTGGACTTCAGGCAAGCTGTACCAAAGTTCAAACTCCATTGAAGATACCTCCATTGTTGTACACGACTCAAGCTGAACAGGTAAAAATATGAACTTCTATCTCTCTATCCAGGCATGATTAGGCTTAAGTTTGTGAAGAAAACATGTTCTACTCATAGCCCTGAAGCCATCCATGCATTTACTTTTCATTTATATTGAGTGTGCTGTGAGAATTTTGGCCATGAACATTGAAAAAAACTTAGGTCAGAAATTGGGGATGAAGAAATTCTCCTTCATTTCTGAGAGTTAGGTCCAGATTTTTATATGTATGAATTCGTCTCTTGATGCTCTACATTGTTTATGTTATGAGTTTTTGTTAAAAATCAAAGAATCAGGAATTTGAATGAAGCATAGAGGGCGCACGTTTTTGACAGAAGCTGGAGGAAGAAGATGATGTCTTGGGTTGGGCCTGAGCTATCCTTGCTTTTTGCACCTCTTTTCTCATTTTGCACCCCCCCTGGCCCATTGTGTGGAATATCCATTATTTTTGACTTTTTATTTTTTCTTCTGACTTATTATTTTTTGTCAAAACATTAAAAACATTAAAAATATTTTTTCACCCATTTTTGCATTTATTTGGAATTTGTTTGTTTTATTTAAGCATATATATATATAAACAAATATATTTCTTTTTATCCAAAATATTAAACAATAATACAAAAATATATATTTTTTGTTATTATTTTTTGTTTACATTTTGAAAACATTTTCTAAAAATATACACTTTTGTAAATAATTAATATTTTATTTTTAAGTATATATTTAGTATATTTAATATATAATATGAATATTTGCATATTTTATTAAATATTTAAGATAAAAATATGAAAATAATACATTTTTATTTTTCATTAATACATGACACTACAAAATACTTTTTTTTACAATATACTTCTCTTTTTATTTTTTGTATAAATTAATATATAAATGTTGTATATAATTAATAAATAATTGTTATTTATTCAAGAATTAGGGTTTTGCCCTAAAACCATAAAAAATATCAAAAATTAACCTTTTTATTTTTTTTTATATTTTACATTGAAAAATACTTTTACATACATAAAAAACCATTTTTGTGCATAATACATTTTGCCTATTTATTGTATTTATTTAATTATTGTACAATTAAATAATTTGTATATTCAATTTGGATGTAATTGTTTTAGATTTAATTTCTTGCTAAATATCCCCCCATTCAAACATTTGTACCCCCACCCCCAAAATGCAAAGCAAGTGATCTAAGCAAGTAACTAAGAACCCATGGATAACCATGGATAGAAAGGGTGCTAATACCTTCCCTTTCTATAATCTACTCCCCGAACCCAAGAAAATATCTCAAAGGTTTTTCCTGTGCTTTTTAACCTTTCCTTAGGATAAAATAAAAAGTCGGTGGCGACTCTTGCTCAACCGAAACATTTGCGAACACAAACGCAAAACCTCAAGTCAGTTCTCCCACCGTATCACAGAACTGGAGACTCTGCTGGGGAGAAATTTAAAAGTGGAGTAACCTTAGGGCTTAGATCACCCTTTTGCATGAGTAATTGTTTGCTTTGATTGCTTTACATCTTGGTTCTCTTGTTTGGGCTTGAAATCCTACACCCGGATTTGGGGAAACATTCATAGATAGCAATACGTTGTGGAAACTGTGCGGGGTATACCAACATGGTCGAAGCAATAGCTATATTAGTGCGACATATTTGTGAGTACCGGTAACCCTTGAGTTCAATCAAGGAGAGTACGGGGCCGCTGAGTGATGTCACTAAGCACTAATGACCTAGAACCTTACTTGAACATCTTGGCCTTTTATTAGGGGTAGTGAGATGACCGGCTTTGGTGCAGTCCGAAGTTGGTAGATACTCGATACTACACTCATTGAGGGTTGTTTTCCTGGAATATTTTGGTCGCTAGTTAAGTGGCTAAACCAAAACAATGAACATAGAAAACAATTCAATGATATTGAGCTCCTTAGAACCCGGTTACTATTTATAGGACAGGTTTTTAAGCCAACTTCACTCAAGAGGGTACTTACCTATGAAACCCCATGCAAGCCTGAAACTAGGGTTTTATGTGACTTGCTTGTACATATGTTTGTGCATACATCATGAACATCATAAAGCATCATATGCATCCATTAACCATTTCAAGGGTTTGGATCTTCATCTTTGTTCTTGTTTTGTAGGTCATGGAAATTCTTCGCATGAAAACTATCCAAGTCAACCTTGTGAGAATCCCTCCTCAACTCAAGGAGCTCACATCCAGAATTCCAGAAAGCTCTCTCTTCAGTGAAAGACATGGTAGACTGCTCAGCCTAGTCAACACCAGCATTGAAGAAGACATGGTGAAAGTGTTGTTCCAGTTCTTTGACCCCCTTCACCACTGTTTCACATTCCCCGACTACCAATTGGTGCCCACTTTGGAGGAATTTTCTCAACTCCTGAGAATTCCTATTCTTAATCAACTACCCTACAATGGTACGGAAAAAGAACCAAAAGCCTGAAGATGTTGCTCAAGCACTACACTTGCAACCATCTGACATCAAGGGGCATTGGGAAACTAGAAGTGGTGTCAAAGGCTTCTTGGCAAAATTCTTGTTTGAGAAGGCACAAGAGTGTTGGAACTCCTTGGATCTACAAGCCTTTGAAGAGATTGTGGCACTCCTCATTTATGGGTTGGTCTTGTTCCCAAATCCTGACCAACTTATAGATGTCAATGCTGTCAAGATTTTCCTATCCAAGAATCCCATACCTACATTGCTTGGGGACATCCTCCACTCATTTCACACACGAACAATGAGAAAGAGAGGTGTTCTCATGTGCTGTACTCCTCTCCTTGCAAGGTGGTTTATTTCTCACCTTCCACTATCTATTTTGAAGAATGACCAAGGCTTAAGGTGGTCACAACGGTTGATGACCCTCACGCATTCTGACGTACATTGGTGTTCTCGGTCCAGAGAAAATGTCATCATCGTCGATCATTGTGGTGAGTTCCCTAATGTTCCATTACTTGGCATTAGAGGGGGCATTACCTACAACCCTTGTCTAGCTTTGAGACAATTTGGATATGCACGGAGGGATGGCCCTCATGACATGCTGATTCCTGACCTAGTTTTTGACTTCGACAACGATGCGCAAGGACTTCGACAAAGATTCATCAGAGCTTGGAGTATGCCTAACAAGGTAGATAGTAAGACATTGGGGCACAAGAACTCCATCCCTCTTGAGCCTTATCTCAAGTGGGTAAGGACCCAAGCCCAGAATCTTATGATACCTTACCCTCATATTCTCCCTTTGATTAAAGAGCCTGTTAAGGAAGGAGAGGTTCCCTACACCATCCTACATCCTGACATGCCAACATCATGGGAGGAAATGCAGAAGAGTTGGATCCAACTCAAGGAAGAGCGGAATACTTTTGAAGCCAGCTTCTATGCCAGTGAGAAGAAGGTTTTGGAGCTTACCCTCCGACTTCACGAGGAGGAGACCCTCAACACCTACATCTCACCAAAGAGGATGCGCAACATCTTTTTGCCTTAAGAAGTTTTTGTAATATTTGGCCCATGGGGCATTTATGTATTGACAAAATTTCTTCTTATTAATATGACGTGCGTTCTTTTTGTTTGCAACAATCTTGAATTTCTAAATCCTTGAATGCATTGCATGAATAAACATATCATTCATCATATGCATAAACAGGTCTTCACACCAGGTTTCCTTATCTCTCTGCTGTTTATTTTAGTAAGATGGATCTCGAACAGACGGTCAAAGATCTGCAGGTACAAAACTCGCAGTTTCAACAGCTCCTTATAACCTTGGCGAAGGGTCAGGAGGATCTTAAAGCATTTCTAGGGAATAAAGAGCAAGAAAAAGGAAAAAAGAATAAGAAAAGAATCGGGGTAGCTACACTGGGAAGAATGTTTGAGAATGAAGCTAGAAGAGTTCTTGAATTTCCCTCCGTATCTGAGGAGGAAACCAGCAAGGGAAAAGGAGCTGCACTACCTTATAAGTCTGAGGCTGAAGAGGAAGAGATTGAGGAAGATGAAGATTACTCAGAGCAACAATACCCGCCAGTAGACTACAAATACAAAAACCTGGAGGATAGACTGGCAGCTATGGAGCTGCAAAGGGTTCCTGGGTTAGATTTTGAAGAATTAGGATTGATTGTTGGGATTGTGATCCCTTCAAAGTTTAAGGTGCCTATTTTTGCAAAATATGACGGACTGTCTTGCCTGAAGATGCACCTGAGGTCGTATGTCAGGAAAATTCAACCTCATTCATCCGATAGAAATCTTTGTGTACACTTCTTCCAGGATAGCCTGTCCGGTACACAGCTAGATTGGTTTTACAAGCTTGAGAGGTCAGAGGTACATAGTTGGGAGGATTTGGCAGCTACCTTTTATCGCCAGTATCAATATAACGCTGACTTGGCGCCAACCCGTACTCAGCTACAGAGCATGGGAATGGCCTCAAATGAGGGATTCAAAGAATACGCCCAGAAATGGCGCGACTTGGACGGAAGAGTGCAGCCACCTCTTTCTGATAGGGAACTAGTTGATATATTCTTGGGGACCCTATCTGGCCCGTTCTTCAACCATTTGATCGGGAGCTCTTCCGCAGGGTTTACTGAATTGATTCTGACTGGCGAACGGGTGGAAGCAGGTATTAAGAGTGGGAAGATTCAAAGGGATGCCTCTGCATCTACAACTGTTAAAAAGTCATTTCCAGCCAAGAAGGAGGAAGCTGTTGTGTACTCTCAAAAAAGATCGGGAAGAACTGAGTGTCGGCCGAATGTGGGGGCCGTGATGATTCAAAATTCATCAAGTGATCAGCCTCGTAACAATCAATCCAAACCAAATCAGCAACGGGTAGAACGGCCACAACGGCAGTTCACTCGCATCAATATGACACCTGCACAAGTTCTTCCCCATTTGTTGAAGTTGAATCTGACTGGTTTAAAGGAGGCACCGAAAAACCCTAACACCACATCTCCATACTATCATGCCAATGCCAAATATGCCTACCATTCTGATAGCGCCGGACATGATACCAACAATTGTTGGGCGCTGAAGAATAAAATTCAAGACTTGATAGACGCAAAAGAGGTTGAGTTCGATGCTCCAGAGAAACCAAATGTAATATCCGCTCCAATGCCGAAGCATGGTCGCAATGTCCATGCTATTGAAGAAGATCTGTATGTTGCTGCTGTTGATAATCTAGTAACTCCATTACTAACAATCAAGTTAAATCTGTTGAAAGCTGGGATTTTCCCAGGATGTAAAGAAGACTGCTACTGTTGTTCCTCCCTACCAATCGACTGTCCATTGCTGAAGATAGGCATCCAAGGCCTAATGGATAGCCAACAAATTCTTTTCGAAAAGATTCCTGCTACTCCAACTCCTATCAAAGATGTTTCAATAATCACCATTTCCACCAATCTTTCCAAGGTCCCTAAAAAGCCTGTTAAGATTTTATCCGCTACGAAGTTTGTTCCTCTGAAAATAACCATGCCTGGGCATGTCCCCTACAATTCCGACAAATCAATACCATGGAATTATGGTGGAGAAATCTACTACCATGGTGTTAAACAAGTTGAGATAACTGAAGAAAGCTCTGACAAAGAAGATGTCGACATTGGAAACATTGCCGGTACGAGCAAGATTACCCGAAGTGGGAGAATTTTCTCTCCAAAGATTTCCCCTCCAAAGGCAATCTTTGGACCCTCAGCTGCTGCCAAAGTTACTCCTGCACCGATAAAACTTTCTACAAGAACTCCGCTGATTGAAGAAGTTGTTACTCCTGTGGTTGTCCCTCCTACTTCTGCTGATAAGGGGAAAGGGATCCAAGATGAGCTCGTCAGGACGAGGGCTCGGCCATTGGTCATCCCCGAAACCTCTAAGAAAGAAATGGAGGAGATTCTGAAAATAATTAAGAAGAGTGATTATGATGTGGTAGAGCAACTGGGGCAAACCCCCTTGAAGATCTCCATGTTAGCATTGCTGCTTTGTTCTGAGGCTCATGCCAAAGCGTTGATAAGATTTCTGAAGACAGCCCATGTACCCCAGGAAACCTCAGCCGATCAATTCCAGGATTGTGTAGCCAGCCTTACCGCAGACAACAGTCTGGGTTTCTCTGATGCTGACCTGACTCTGAAAGGAAGAAAGCACAATGACGCATTACATGTGTCAGTAGAATTCCGAGGGACTACTCTGGCTCATGTTTTGGTCGACACTGGTTCTTCTCTGAACATGCTGCCTAAGAAAGCTCTGGATCGATTAGATTGTGAAGGCTTGGAGCTGAAACCAAGTAATATCGTTGTCAGGGCCTTTGACGGGTCTAAAATAATGGTACATGGGGAGGTCGACATCCCTATCATGGTAGGAACTGAAGTATTCCACTCAACTTTCTATGTGATGGACATTCGTCCGTCATACTCTTGCTTGCTAGGGAGACCATGGATACATAATGCTGGCGCAGTCACTTCCTCCCTACATCAGATGTTGAAATACCCTGTCAAAGGAAATATTATAACCGTACACGGTGAAGAGGAATATATGATCAGTCACTTGAACTCCTTTTGGTATGTGGAAGTGGAGGGCGAATTCATTGAGACACCATTCCAACACTTCGAGGAAATTACTCCTGAGGTTGCTGTAGCAAAGGTAGTAGTTGAGGTACCCAAGCAGGTGGCCAGGATGGCATCTCTGAAAGACGCAAAGGCTGCAATGAAGGAGGGAAAGAGCTCAACATGGGGACAGTTGCCTGACATTCCTCACAAAACAGACAAGTTTGGGTTGGGATTTACCGTTGCGGGGCAGAAAGCTATGCGTCGCTCAAAAATCGAAAGGGCGCCCATCAAGATTTATCCTTATGGGATCAATGCTTTGGAAGATGAAGACGAAGAGGGTAACATTGAAGACTGGATCTTCCCAACCATCGAAGGGGGACTGCACAACTGGGAGGCAAAAGACTTTGTCCCCATTACTTTCATTAATCAGTAACTTATCTTTCGAACATTTCATGTTGGTCTGTAATAATTACTTTTAAACGATCTGCACACTACTTTTTCACCTCATGCCTTGCCCGGGGCATGTAGGTCCATTTGTAAGGGTTTCTATTCTCTTCATAGTCATATGCCATGTTTAATGATTCATTGGACGTTTTTCATTGATAAACTGCTATGTTCATTTTCTTTCCTTTTGCATTTTTGTTTGTTTAAGGATGGCTATCCCTTACACACACCCACACTCACAAATGCAGGTACCCATCCACTCTGGATTCTATGGGTGACTATTCTGCTATGTCCTTCAATAACTCTGAAGATTTGGTCAATCAGGCTAAGTATGAAGATGACGAAGATTGTGAAGTACCAAGAGAGCTAGCCAGACTTCTACAACAAGAAGAAAGGGCCATCTTGCCTCATGAAGAGTTGTTGGAAACAGTCAACTTAGGAATAGAGGAAGACAGGAAGGAAGTACAAGTGGGTGCCAATCTGGAACCAAGTGTCAAGGAGCGTTTGGTACAGTTGTTAAATGAATATGTTGAAATCTTCGTCTGGTCTTATGAAGACATTCCGGGTTTAGACACGGACATAGTGGTTCACCGTCTCCCTACAAGAGAGGATTGTCCACCGATCAAGAAAAAAGTCCGCCGAATGAGGCCCGACATGTCTGAGAAGATTAAAGCTGAAGTAATGAAGCAATTCAACACTGGCTTTCTGGCTGTTACATCCTATCCACAATGGGTTGCTAACATCGTGCCAGTACCTAAAAAAGACGGCAAGGTCAGAATGTGTGTGGATTACCGGGATTTGAATAGGGTCAGCCCTAAAGATGATTTTCCGCTACCGCATATCGACATTTTGATTGACAACACAGCTCAGCACAAGGTGTTCTCCTTCATGGACGGATTCTCGGGCTACAACCAGATCAAAATGGCCCCCGAGGACATGGAGAAAACAACCTTTGTTACACAATGGGGTACTTTCTGCTACAAAGTGATGTCGTTCGGACTGAAGAATGCAGGGGCAACTTATCAGCGCGCCATGGTAGCTTTGTTTCATAATATGATACATCATGAGATCGAAGTTTACGTAGACGATATGATAGCTCGATCACAAACAGAGGAGGAACACCTTGAACATTTGCAGAAGCTGTTTGCCAGGTTAAAAGAGTACAAACTCAGGCTGAATCCAAGTAAGTGCACCTTTGGAGTTAGGTCTGGTAAACTTCTAGGATTTATTGTCAGCAACAAAGGCATTGAGGTCGATCCAGCAAAAGTGAAAGCAATACAAGAGATGCCTGCCCCCCATACTGAAAAGGAGGTTAGAGGGTTCTTGGGGCGTTTGAACTATATTGCCAGATTCATCTCTCATCTAACGTCTACCTGTGAGCCAATTTTCAAACTATTGAAGAAAGATCAGGTAGTCGAATGGAACGATGATTGCCAAGCTGCTTTTGATAAGATCAAGGAGTATTTGCTAGAACCTCCTATTCTGATGCCACCCGTCGAAGGAAGGCCGCTGATCATGTATCTGACCGTTTTGGATAACTCAATGGGGTGTGTATTGGGCCAGCATGACGAGTCTGGTCGAAAAGAGCATGCCATTTATTACCTTAGAAAAAAGTTTACCGACTGTGAGACTCGCTACTCACTGCTCGAGAAAACTTGATGCGCTTTGGTATGGGCTGCTCGCCGGCTAAGGCAGTATATGTTGACTCATACCACCTTGTTGATTTCCAAAATGGATCCTATCAAGTATATCTTCGAGAAGCCCGCTTTATCTGGAAGAATCGCTAGATGGCAAATGATCCTGACTGAGTACGACATCCAGTACACTACCCAAAAAGCTATAAAAGGGAGTGTACTAGCTGACCATCTAGCTCATCAAGCTATCGAAGATTATCAGTCCATGAGATTCGACTTCTCGGACGAGGACATCATGAATTTAGACAACATTGAAGGTAACGGACCGTATGACGGACCTGAAAAAGGATCCCAATGGACCCTGTACTTTGATGGTGCTTCAAATGCACTTGGAAACGGTATCGGTGCGGTACTCATTTCCCCGGAAGGTTGTGATAACGAGAAAACATATCGTATAATTAACATACTTTTTACCGATTTTATATTTCATTAAGTCGTCTAACCCCCGATTATTCCAAGATTATTTGTCTTTTTTGCAGGTATAACACTTGTCGACTCAAACCAATGAAAAAGGACAAAATGAAGAAGGCTAGACGAAAAACAAAGAGAAAAAGAATAAAAAAATACAAAGTTGGGACTTCTGGATAGGTGACGGTCGTCACGTCCCTGTGACGGGCGTAACACCCCTCAACATAAGGAAACGCTCGTCACACTCACCTGACGAGCGTAAGGCACCACTTCAGCGTGTGACGACCGTCACCCACCTGTGACGACCGTCACGCGCGTAAAGGAGGACGTTACGCGTGGATTAGAGACGTGGGCGTGAAGGGAAGACTAGTTCTCCCTGTTTCTACTGAATCTCCTATTTTATTGCCACCACTATTACTGCTCCTACAATTTCTCCACGAAGACTTCATCAAGAATTCAAATTAAACTGCTGATTTTTCCTGCTATATATATGAGTACCAAGGCACAGTCCAAGGGTCGAAGAATTTTACTCAGAGCAAGGATTTATTTTATTTTACAGTTATTTCCAATTTGTTTGTTTTGGAATTCTGCTTTTATTTTCTTGTAATTTTTCATTTCAAAGTGAAGAAGTGAAAAACACAAGAAGGGGGGTTGAATTGTAAAACTAAAAATCAATGCAATGAACAAGATATTTTTATCCTGGTTCGTTTGATCTCAAACTACTCCAGTCCACCCGTCAAGGTGATTTCGCCTCTCTCCAACGAGGTCTTAATCCACTATATTCAACTGAATATTACAAACTGCTTTAACAACTGCTAAAGCCTTCTTGATGCAAACCACAACCCGGTTTGTCAAGGAAACACTTTCTTACAAAGAAGATAAATCTAAGTGTGTGAATGTTTTCTACAAAACTGTATCACAACTGTGATGTATACACAACTTAAGCTTATGAAACTAGATTGCTAAACAATGATTGAATAAGGAGATATGTAGCGTTTAGCAAGCTGAGAGAAGGAAGATTATGATTAGCTTTTAGGCGTGTAAAATGTTGGAGAGCATTAGCCAATTCAATCTTCATAGTCTTGTTTATATAGCACTGAGATTGTTGAACGTTGGAGCAATATTCTTGATTCAATGCTAATAACAAACTTTCCTTATCGAGCAGATCTTGTCTGGAATGAGGCTGTTGGTAATAATTTGCTTTCAATGCACAGTACCGTTGCTTACTTAATGCATGTTCTGGCTTGGCTCATTCTGACTCTGCTTAACTGCTGATGAACTGTTGTTTTCTTTATCAGAGTGTTGAGCGCAGTTCTGTTCATCAAGCTTCAGCATACACGTGAGTTAATCTTCTGATTCTGGTATTCTGATATGGCAACTTCTGATGCTGATGTCAAGAACCAATATTTTGATGCTGATTAAGTGCTCTTGCTGATACCTATCAGAGTTTCTGCAAAGCAGAACGTAATATTTTTAGGTAGCAAATAGTTCATACATGAATCATATAAATAATATATCTTTTCATTTTGTTATCATCAAAACTTAAACATAGGGTAGTAGATTCAAACTTTGTTCTAACAATCTCCCCCTTTTTGATGATGACAAAAACTAGATATTTTTAATTGAAAATAACGTGAAAAAGTATCAGAGGTAACTAAATGATAAGATGTATCAGAGTAAGAGGTTATCAAAGATAAGAGATAAGAGTTGAGAGATACTCCCCCTGAGTTTATTGCTTCCCTTTTTAATTCCAAGAGTTCTTCAGGATCAGATTTTTTATTGCCTTTCTTTGAACATCAGATTCTCAGAGTTTTGACTATCAGAAGCTTTAGATCAGCATATCAGAGCAGAGCTTCAGATCAGCGTATCAGAGCTTTTCTTGTCAGAGCTTTGCTTTGGGTCAGCGTATCAGAGCTTTAGTCTTCAGAGTATCATGGAGCTTTCTTGTACCTGTAGACTTAAGCAAAACAAAAAACATATTCAAGTATATCAGAGTTAGAATGTTCGAGAATTTCTGTCTTAGTAATCTGTTATTATTTAAAATATCATTCTTGTTCTCCCCCTTTTTGTCAGCAATCAAAAAGTGTAAGTGATGTGCTAAAACAGTTAAGAGCAGAAAAACTTGTCATATTAAAAGGTTCAGAATCAAACAAAACAGTACAACAGATAATAAAAGAAAACATGAAAATGACATGAATGAAAAACTAAGGTTGGGGAGGAAGGCGTGTGAACAGGTTCTCCAGCATGGCTTTGATCTGATCAGCAGTCTCATTCTGCTTGTGTACCATGCTGACAACTGTGTCTATCTTGCTATCCTGCACATCCATCCTTTCTTTCATCTTCTGGTCATTTTCATCCATTCTTTGCTGCAGACGCATGTCATTCAGCTTCAGCTCTTCCAGAGTCTGCCTGTCCAAGGCAGCTTGAGAAACATCAGAAGCAGGGAGCTTCTGAGAGCTTTCTGCAACATCTTCTGCTTGACTTGCTTCAGCTTGAATAGTCTTGTCTTCTTCTGGTTGCACCTTTGAAGCTGGCTGTTTCTCAGACCATGGCTCACTATCCAGAGGGAGCACGTCTTCCTGTGGCAGCTGACTTTCAACATCCTTCAGCAGCTTGCTGAAGTTCTGTTGTGCCTGCTCATAGTTGATATCCTGCAACTTGATGGCTTCAGCACGTACCCAAATTCTGAATTGTGACCAGAGCTGGTCAGAGGCAGCTGGGTCAATCATTCCAGGACAGACTTGCTTCAGAGAAGCAATCCACTGCTGCAAACCTGTTTCAAAATTCATAATACCAGAGCCAACATCTGGTTGTTTTGGTTTTGGAATGGCTATTTTATTTTTCAGATCAGCAAGACGGTCAAGGATTGTTAAATCTATGAAGGTCCTGCTGGGGTTTTCGGTGGTTTGCTTGGGAGTTGTTTGTTTTGGAGATGGAGTGGGAGAATCAGAGATAATGATTGGACTGTTTGGGGTTTTGGGAGTATTTGGTGGTGTAGATTCTGGTGAGGACGGCAACTGGGCCATTGTGACTGTTGTTCCACATGGCAGCTGGATTTCCAGAGGTGATGGTTGAGGTGAATGAGGTTCAGAAGGTGGAGGAGTTGGAGTTTCAGAGTGATGAAACTCAGGTTGAGGTGATGGTGGATGAATTTATGGTTGAGGAGAGGGAGAAGGAATTGCTGGTTGTGGAGAAGTTGTTGGAATTTCTGGTTGTTCAGGGATAAGAGGTTCTTCTGGAATGGATGAGAGAGGTTGTTCTGGTTGTGGAGAAGGGACAATTTGTGGTTCAGAGTTTGGATTAATGGAGGAGTGATCAGAGGTGTGTTGATCAATGTCAGACAGCACTTTGTCAATTGCTGAAGTTGTTGAGATTGTTGGTTTGGGATGTTTGGTTCGGGGTCTTCTGAGTTGAAGTGCCTCAGAAGGGTCATCTTCTGGTTCAGTTTCATCTATTGTTGGGATGGGGATTGAGATTCTATGAGAGGTTGGAGGTGGAATTGATGCTGGAATAGTAGAAGAATTTAAAACAGAAGCAGCAGATAAATTACCTCTTTTCTTGGGTGTCTGCTGGGATGATCCTTCTGAAGGTGCCTTCCTTTTCTTCGTCTTCTTCAGTGTCACTTCTGGTTGAGGCTGGTGCAGATCTTTGATCTTCAGATTGGGATCTGTACCATCAGCTTTGCACGCGTCCAGATATCTGAGAACTACCACTGGCTTGGATTCTATCTCAGAAAATAAAGGAAAGTCACTCAGTAGGACTCTTCTGCTGGTGATATCAGCAATAGGAGTAGCGCTGGGTTCCTTTTTGATATTCTCTATCAACTTCATTTTCTTCAAGTTCTTCACGTTCAGAGGCTTCCCAACCGTTGTGTAAGTGCCTTCGTTTGGGATTGGCTCATCTCTTGTAAAATAAATAGCAACAATAATGTAATGTAATGTACAATAGGAACAGCCTGAAAATTCTATTGTAAATGCCTAAACATGCTCTGGAACAACATGTCTCAAGAGATGTCATAACATCATACCAGACATCAAGCTACTGAACTGTCAAGACTGATGCAGTTCTGTTCCTAAAGTTATGCAGAATATTCTGCCAAATAGAATGCATAACAAGTAGCGAAAATTGAAGGCATACGTGGAGCCCTAGAAGATTCAATCAGAAGCTAAGGATAAGGAGAAAAGCTCGATTGAAGACCTAACTTGTAGCAGAAGTTTTCTGCTTATTTTATGCAGGTTGTTAGAGCTGCATTGCTGTCATGTGAAGGCCCAAATCCAGCTGGGTAAAGAGGGTTATAAATAGAAGCATTGTAACCTAATTTAAGGGTGTTCGCGGATCGACAAGATGTAATGATTTAGGGCTAGTTTTGTTGTGTACCACCCGGGCTGTGGGATGGTCACCATACTCCTTGAAACCTGTAGGTAAAAGGATGTATGCATTGTACTTGATTGAAGCTTTTAAGCATGATTAAGATGTGTAATGGAAGTGTATCTTCTGAACAGTTTATGTACTGTAGAAAGTTATCACTGCGGTGATTGAGGGGGAGTGAGAGGGGTCTCATATCTAGGATTGGATCTTAGGTAAAAGTGTCATTGGGTAGTGATTAAGTGAGAAGGCTGTCAACGGGTGTGTTGGCTGTAAGGTCTTTGAATTGATACTACTAATAGTGAACTTTATCCCTGGCTTGGAAGCCCCCAGATGTAGGTTGGTTGAACCGAACTGGGTGAACAATTCTGTGTGTTATTTACCTTCTGCATTGGTTATGTGTTTGATGTTACAGCATTCCTCGTGACATCAATGTATTTGATTAACCTTAACTGTTCTGAACTTCAGTAAATCAGAACCTGCGTTTGTCAAAAGGTGTTGCAGGCTCTGGTATGATAGTCCAGTGACTGTTGTAGAACAGATATCAAAAGTACAGCCTATTCTACCTGTACAGCGCTTAATGTCAGATCAGATGTCTTAACATTCCATTAGACATCCTGAGTCTGTGACATACCAGGAATTTCAATTGGTATCAGAGCAGGCATCCTGTCTGTCTCTGGATGAGATCCATGGGGGATACTTTCCTGTTGTGTACAAGGTAGAACATTGTTTGAACCAGTAGTTTTTTTTTGGTCCCTAGGAGTGGAGGATGGACCAATTTGGGAGAAACTAGATCAATCTGATCAGCTATGTTGAAGGAAGGTGAAAATGTTTGAACAAATTCAAAGACCTCATGCGGGAGTGAAGATTTTGGAGAGCATTGTTCAACCTATATTCAGTATTATCAAAACCTTCATGCGGGAGTGAAGATATTGATAAGGCATCATATGTGCTTATAAAGCTTCCTTTTAACAGGGCTGTAGAGTTGGGTCTAGAAAGTTGCTTGGTGAAGAAGCAAACAACTTGAAGGATTAATTTAAGCAGGTTCTACTGCTATTCCGCTGCACAACTTCTGATACAACCCCTAAAGTGAAAGAAGAACTCTAGGGTTATTATTTTCAACAGAATTTGTAAGCAGATTTTGCAATCTATCAATAATGTCAAAGATACTTGAGAATTCCTCAAGTCCACTCATAAAGGCTTTTAGTGTAAGTGTTGATGAGTATCAATTGATCAATGATTCTCATATACATCTGCAAGCTGCTTGAAGACCTTGAAGATTATCAAGGATAATGTGTTCCAAGGAGATGGAATTGATGTTCTTAAGGATGTTAGAACATCATGCAACTGCCAGTTGAAGAACAGATGTTCTGGGTGCTAAACACATGTAATGTGAGTACATATGTTTGGAACCTACTCCTGATCTGGAAGAGGAGACATCTGTTTTGGAATAATTGATCAGGACACGATCAACAGGTCATCTACTCCAGTTATGAGTTTAAGGGAGTATATGTACTGAGCTAAATGCACTTAAAAAGGACTTTAAAGCTATGATTTCCAGGTTTTCCCTCATGTGATGGATGATGGAACATCATTTCTGGATCTTCAGACAAGCAAATATGCTTAGCAAGCATGAAGAAGTAATCAGTCAGAAACATCTAGTGTGATTAAATAATTCTGTGATAAATATGTGGAAATCAGATGTACAACATCACAACTATTGAAGACTTCAGTTGTTCCAGACTTATCAAACATCCTCATGATTGATAATGAAGTTTCTTCTAGTACAAGTTACAGAATGTGGCAATTTGAAACTTGTACAGCAAGCAAACTAAGGACTCTTAATTTGAAACCTGTGGCAAATTCCAAATAAAGAGTACTTACTATGTGTCTAAAGTAAAGAGCTCAACAATGTATCCATAAAGAGGGAAGTTGGATAACCCTTTGTCCAGAGGCAGTAATATGATCAAGCTGATGTGAAAGGGAGTTCATCTTACCTTGTTCTGTAAGATGCTTGGGTTTATTACTCATGATCTTAGTGATTTCCAAGGAGGATAGGAATAAGAACTGGTTATGTGGTTGTTATGGATCTGATCATAAAGGATGATTAGCTTCTGGTGTACTCTTGTATCCTCTACAAGAAAAGTGTGCTTGGGATCAATGTTGCAACATCATCTCAAACGAAGGGTCTCTTCAGCAGAGGAAACTTGTAAGGACCAGTTGGTTCTTCATGCATGGAGTAATTATACTACCTTGAGAAGATGGCATAATCTAACTAATAATGAATACTTTGACGGGAGACTAAGTATTCATTAGGATCTTGGATAAAGATATATATAAACACCTTGATGGGAGACTAAGTGCATGCAAGGCTGTATTCTGAACCTATTTCTCAGAACTTGGTAGAGAGTTTATTTTTCTCTAAGAGTATTCTGGTGAGTAATTATTGCTGAAGATGAAGATCATACCTTCTTATGGGGAATATAAAAGGGCATCAATCCCCTGGATGTTAACTTCAGAACCCAAACAGATAGATTCATGCTGTAACATCATTATTGTTAGAAGTCAGTGGCAGAGACTTGGGTCTGTGAAGCTTAATATTCTATTGCCTCATTCAGAAGTGGCAGTTCTATTGTTGGTTTGGAATAAGTAGATTCTACTTGTGTTTAAAAGTAGTATGCTTAACAATGCATAACTACTGTTGTGGTCTGAAGAACTTACTAGTATTAGCAACTACTAGTAAATATATTATACATGATCAAAGGATAATCCTTCTAGAAAGTCTGAATCTTAGTAAAAGCTTGTAAGCACACTAAGAAGGTTGGAGGTTGGTTTCAGACTATGGCTACATGATTTCTCAGCCATCCAAAGAGTCATAATAACTGTGGAAGTGCAAGGTCATGAATCAGAGATATCCTTACTATTCTACGACTAGTTCAGGGTGCTTGAAGTTACTACCTCAGAGCTAGTGCTACTGGTTTCCACGCTACGGTTTTGATTGGCCTTAACAAGGGGAGTCACTGAGAGTTGCACTTTTCCCAATTACAATATACATTAAAGGGAGACTTTGTATGTGTATTGTTGAACTTGATCTGAAGATCAGAAGTCAGAAGAGAACGGTTGTATACTGATGTTTACGTGTTCTGATAATATGACATTGTGAACTTCTAAGTGAAGTCATGAATAATGTCTCAACATCAGGAGATTGAAGAATTGCTCTTGTTATCTGTCTGGGTTCAGGAAGAAAATCTCAGAGATTCTTAAAAATCTCATAAGTGGCAGTTTTGATACTTTGAAGCAATTTGGAAGATTCAGATCTTATCAATAACAACTTGGTCTGGCAAATCAGAAATGCTTGTGTGGTAAAGACTTCACTAGCTCTAGCTACTACTAGTGAATGGTAGATCAGAAGAAGTAAATCAGATTAAGAAATCTGATATATTCAGCATATGTTCAAGGGGTCCTTTTACTACAAGAAATTGACGTGGCATCTAAATTTTGTGATGTCTTGTGAAGCATTTTGGAGCCTTCTGGTTTATTCCCTCCTTCCTTATTTTGCTGTCTGGAAGATGGTAGAAAGTAATTGTGGTGGATCTCAGCAACATTTAAGAAAGCATGATTGATGGCCATGCTTAATGTTACTAGTCTCTTGTTACTAGCTGTTTAAAGTGTCCTTCTCTGTGCCTAACTGAGAGAAGTAAAAAGAAGGCTGCTGTTGTTGAAGAATGTCTAAGTAAGTGTCATGACATTACCAACGACATTACATCCTTGGAGAAATCAAGAAGAATACGTGGAAAATAACGTCACCACGTAATTGTAGCTATTCAGAAGCTATATTTGGTATTCTGTTTCCCAAAAGAATCTTCAACCTTAAAAGTCGGTCAAAGGCTGATTTTATTCAGGAATTGCTTTAACCCAAACTTATGCATGTATTAGGACTGGTTCTTTTGGCAGAAACAAACAAATGCATGCACAGTCAGTTTGAAATATGCAAACAACTTTAACAGGTATCCTTGACCAAGATTTTATATTACCATCTTCTTGAACCTGTTATCTCCTTATATAACCTCCTGTCACACATTCTATTCTCTCAACAACCATCATGGGGTTTATACGGATTTGGGAAAACTGTTCTTGGATCTGGTTTTGTGAGGGCTTTCTTTGGCAATTTTTGGCCAAAAAGGGGGAGAAAGGAGTACTGTTAGAAACTGTCCTCGTTGCAGCAGCTACTACTCAAAATTTTGATCACAAAGACTTGTCACAAACTCAGCAGAAATTCAAATGGCGTGAATTTCTTTGTGACTTGTGATCTGAGTTATGAACACAGTTGTGACCTGTGTTCTGAGTTACAAGGGAGATATTCTGGTCACTCCTTAAAGGTTCTCTGATGCCTCTGAAAGGATAGTTTATCTCCCACGGTCCTCTTTTTCCACCATCAGTGACAAGAAATGGTTCGTGGTCTAAAAGGGAATAAGGTGCATCCTCTTCCTCCTGTGCCACAAGAGGTCCTGAATGGTGAGTATTATTGTTGTATTTGTTTTAGCCAAAATTAGCCAAAGGGGGAGATTGTAAGTGCCTTCGTTTGGGATTGGCTCATCTCTTGTAAAATAAATAGCAACAATAATGTAATGTAATGTACAATAGGAACAGCCTGAAAATTCTATTGTAAATGCCTAAACATGCTCTGGAACAACATGTCTCAAGAGATGTCATAACATCATACCAGACATCAAGCTACTGAACTGTCAAGACTGATGCAGTTCTGTTCCTAAAGTTATGCAGAATATTCTGCCAAATAGAATGCATAACAAGTAGCGAAAATTGAAGGCATACGTGGAGCCCTAGAAGATTCAATCAGAAGCTAAGGATAAGGAGAAAAGCTCGATTGAAGACCTAACTTGTAGCAGAAGTTTTCTGCTTATTTTATGCAGGTTGTTAGAGCTGCATTGCTGTCATGTGAAGGCCCAAATCCAGCTGGGTAAAGAGGGTTATAAATAGAAGCATTGTAACCTAATTTAAGGGTGTTCGCGGATCGACAAGATGTAATGATTTAGGGCTAGTTTTGTTGTGTACCACCCGGGCTGTGGGATGGTCACCATACTCCTTGAAACCTGTAGGTAAAAGGATGTATGCATTGTACTTGATTGAAGCTTTTAAGCATGATTAAGATGTGTAATGGAAGTGTATCTTCTGAACAGTTTATGTACTGTAGAAAGTTATCACTGCGGTGATTGAGGGGGAGTGAGAGGGGTCTCATATCTAGGATTGGATCTTAGGTAAAAGTGTCATTGGGTAGTGATTAAGTGAGAAGGCTGTCAACGGGTGTGTTGGCTGTAAGGTCTTTGAATTGATACTACTAATAGTGAACTTTATCCCTGGCTTGGAAGCCCCCAGATGTAGGTTGGTTGAACCGAACTGGGTGAACAATTCTGTGTGTTATTTACCTTCTGCATTGGTTATGTGTTTGATGTTACAGCATTCCTCGTGACATCAATGTATTTGATTAACCTTAACTGTTCTGAACTTCAGTAAATCAGAACCTGCGTTTGTCAAAAGGTGTTGCAGGCTCTGGTATGATAGTCCAGTGACTGTTGTAGAACAGATATCAAAAGTACAGCCTATTCTACCTGTACAGCGCTTAATGTCAGATCAGATGTCTTAACATTCCATTAGACATCCTGAGTCTGTGACATACCAGGAATTTCACGTTGGTTCAATGGTGCTTAACTCTTGAGCTTCTATCAGATGCTCTATCAGCCTATTCTCAGTCAGAATATATGATATCAACCTTCCAAAGGGTATCCAATCCCTCTTTGTTCTTTCTTCTTCCCTGGTTTCCTTCACGCTTGTTCTGAGGTGATTGAACAGAAGATGAGCCAAGTTGATTTTTACCTTCTGATTGATAAAGTAGATCAGAAACTGTTGATCTACATTTATGTAATCAGGGGAACTAGTTGGCTTCCTATGGTTAAAACGCCCCAGAATTATCTTCGCCCAAACTCTGTGATGATCCTTCAGATCTTTGATCTTGCTGCTGGGCACCCCATGGGTGAAGATCCTTTCTGCTATGACGCCCACGTCAGCACATCTCTCAGCCATATCAATACAGCGGACGCCACCACCACTGTAACCAATTAACCTTGCTATGTGATCCTCAGTGATCACAATCTTCTTCCCCATAATGTAGGAGGTGACTTGATGCATTGAAGCCGTTGCATGAATCCAGAACTCCTTGACTAATATAGGGAATGTTGGTCCAACCAACCTGTCAAAATACCTTTCCCATTTTTGTGCCCTAACTTCTTCTGTTAAATCAAAACCGTTTTCCTTCAGGCTTCCAAAATCAATGATCAATTCAGATAAAACTTCAAGATTCTTCACAGGAGTGAGGAGAGTTCTGAATGGCACTTGATACTGTTCAGATGATGCTTTCTTCTGAGAACCTGCAGAAGCACTGCTGGAGGTTGCCATGTTCACACTTAGGGATTTTGAGAAAAATTGAGAAAAAGAGTTTGCAAGAGATGAACACAGAAAAATGCAGAGAATACTTTGAGAAATAATGAGAAATTGTAAAAGATCAAAGTGAGAGGTTTAACGTGTTTTAAATAGGGTTCAGAATATTTTGAAAAAGTAAACGTTTTCAATAAAGAGGAATAAAATCATGATTACGTTTTAAAAACATGATTACTTTCATTTAATGCTTGCTGATTTTGGGGGATTTGAGAAAGATACTTAAAAACGGTTACCAGACATGTGTCTCAATGCACCCAATCAGCGTTTTGCCTTCTCAGAAGCGTGCACGCGTTCTGCTTTGGAGATTTGCTGATGATTGGATGACACTTGTTTGATGTAGTGATCAGCACGTCTGTCTTTGAGCTTAGACTCTCAGATCTTTAGACTTGCATCTGATACAATCTGCATGTTCTATCTTTCTGAAAAGAGATTGATCAGAAGTTCACAGTAAAACAAATACATTCTGAAGATAAATATATGGAATTAAAACATTTTCACTCTGGGCAGATTTTCATGCTGAGATGTTTCAGAATGAAATTGAACCTATCTTCAGAAAGGGGTTTAGTGAAGATATCAGCCCATTGATGGTCTGTATCTATAAATTTTAAATTCAAATTTCCTTTCTGAATATAGTCCCTAATGAA
Organism: Vicia faba; assembly: GCA_948472305.1. Lineage (NCBI taxonomy): Eukaryota > Viridiplantae > Streptophyta > Magnoliopsida > Fabales > Fabaceae > Vicia > Vicia faba. The sequence goes on along the minus strand of OX451739.1, from coordinate 284,111,516 downwards.
GTGATGTTTTATTTCTATATGCTTAGCTCTAGAATGTAAAATAGGATTCTTACTTAAGCAAATAGCAGAAGTATTATCAGAGTATAGGAATGTTACTCTCAAAAATCTGGAAGTCTTCAAGCTGACTTTTCATCCAGAGCATTTGTGTGCTACATCCTGCTGCTGCTATGTACTCAGCTTCTGCTGTTGATAGCGCAATTGTTGATTGCCTTTTGCTGGACCAAGAGATCAGATTTTCTCCCAAAAACTGGCAGCTTCCAGAAGTACTTTTACGCTCCACTCTGTCTCCAGCAAAGTCAGCATCGCAGTAGCCTACTAAACTGTAATCACTACATTTTCTATAAAACAAACCCAGATTAGTAGTACCTTTCAGATACTTGAAAATTCGCTTAACAGCTGTTAAGTGAGATTCTATAGGATCTGATTGGAATCTAGCACAAATACAAACGCTGAATAATATATCAGGTCTTGAAGCAGTCAGATAAAGGAGAGAACCAATCATACCTCTGTAGACTTTCTGTTCTACATTTTTGCTTACCTCTTCTCTTTCCAGAATGCACGTGGGATGCATTAGAATCTTTGATGGCTTACATTCTGAGAGGTCAAATTTCTTCAGAAGATCTCTGATGTATTTGCTCTGATGAATGTAAGTTCCCTCTGGAGTTTGATTGATCTGAATTCCTAGAAAGAATTTCAGTTCCCCCATGAGGCTCATCTCAAATTCTGCCTGCATACACTTAGCAAATTTTCTTCCAAGAGAAGGATTAGTAGAACCAAAAATAATATCATCAACGTAAATTTGACAGACTAAGATGTCATTCTTAACTGATTTACAAAATAAGGTAGTGTCCACCTTCCCTCTGGTGAATTCATTTTCTAACAGAAAGTTACTTAGCCTTTCATACCAAGCTCTGGGAGCTTGTTTCAGACCATATAGTGACTTCTTTAGTTTGAAAACATGTTCTGGATGTTTTGTATTTTCAAAACCATGGGGTTGGTGCACATAAACCTCTTCTTCTATATAACCGTTTAAGAATGCACTCTTGACATCCATCTGATACAGAGTGATGCCTCTATTAACAGCAAATGAAATTAAAAGTCTGATAGATTCTAACCTGGCGACTAGAGCAAAGGTTTCTGTATAGTCTATCCCCTCTTGCTGACTATAACCTTGTGCAACCAATCGTGCCTTGTTTCTGATGACTTCACCTTGTTCATTTAGCTTGTTTCTGAACACCCATCTTGTTCCAATGACGTTGAATCCTTTTGGTCTGGGAACAAGATCCCATACGTCATTTCTGGTGAATTGATTCAGCTCTTCTTGCATTGCCAGAATCCAGTCATTATCCAGAAGTGCTTCATCAATAGAAGAAGGTTCAATCAGAGACACAAGTCCCATGAGAGTTTCTTCAGAGTTTCTGAAGCTTGCTCTTGTTCTGATTGGATCTTCCTTTCTTCCTAAGATAGTCTCTTCTGGGTGATCCAAGCTGCTTCTGGGTAATCTCTTCTGAGGTTGATCAGCAGCTGTTGTAGGATTGCTAGAAGTGCTCCTTTCAGATGTTGAAGGAGTGTCTGTGTTGAGAGCTTCTGATGACTTGTCTTCAGAACCTGTAAATTCAATTTCCATACCTGCAAAAACTTCATTCTGCTTTGACTTTTCAGAGTCAAGCTTATCATCAAAACGAACACTGATTGATTCTTCCACAATCTGTGTTTCTGTATTGTATACTCTGTACCCTCTTGAGCGTTCAGAGTATCCTAACATAATACACTTCTGTGCTTTAGAGTCAAACTTGTTCAAATAATTCTTTGTATTTAACATAAAACAGGTACATCCAAATGGATGAAAATATGAAATGTTGGGCTTTCTGTTCTTCCACAATTCATATGGAGTCTTTTCCAGAATAGGTCTTATTGAGATTCTATTCTGAATGTAGCACGCTGTGTTTATTGCCTCTGCCCAGAAGATCTTAGCAACGTTTGTCTCATTGATCATGGTTCTGGCCATTTCTTGCAATGTTCTGTTCTTTCATTCTACAACTCCATTTTGTTGGGGAGTTCTAGGACAAGAGAAATCATGCAAAATGCCTCTGTCATTAAAGAATGACTCAAAATCTTTGTTTTCAAATTCTCCACCATGATCACTTCTGACTTTAACGATTCTAAGATCCTTTTCATTCTGAACTTGGTTACAGAAGGTAACAAACACAGAGTGTGACTCGTCCTTGTGTCTTAAGAACTTTACCCATGTCCATCTGCTATAGTCATCTACGATTACTAACCCATACTTCTTGCCACTGACTGAAGCAGTTTTAACTGGTCCAAATAAGTCAATGTGCAGAAGTTCTAATGGCTTAGAGGTAGAAACAACATTTTTAGATTTAAAAGAAGGTTTTGCAAACTTGCCTTTCTGACATGCTTCACACAGAGCATCTGAATTGAACTTCAAATCAGGAAGTCCTTTGACCAGATTGAGTTTGTTAATCTGAGATATTCTTCTCATACTAACATGCCCCAATCTTCTGTGCCAGATCCACTGCTCGTTGTTAACAGACAGAAGGCACTTTACATTCTGACTTTTTAGTTCAGAAAGTTTGATTTTGTAAATGTTGTTTTTCCTCTTACCATTAAACAGGATAGTCCCATCTTTCTGACTAACAGCTTTACATGATTTTTGATTAAAGATTATATCATAACCGTTATCACTTAATTGACTTATGGATAACAGATTATGCATTAATCCATCTACTAGCAGAACATTATTAATAGAGGGAAGATTTCCATTACCTACAGTTCCAGAGCCAACTATCTTTCCCCACTGATTGCCTCCAAAGCCAACGTGGCCTCCAGGCTTAAGTTCCAGGCTTTGGAACATATGCCTTCTTCCCGTCATGTGTCGCGAGCAGCCAGAGTCCAGGTACCATGACTGGTGTTTCTGACTTGCTGCTAAAGATATCTGCAACATGTATTATTTTATCCTTAGGTACCCAGATTTTCTTGGGTCCTGATTTGTTAGTTTTACCAAAACTCTGGTTGAATTTTGGTTTCACAGAGTACTTACTGCTAGTGTATTTAATATCATGTGTGTGACCATACACAAAATGTGAATTCAGAGGAGTGTGTTTAATGGTTAAGTCCATGACATTCTTTGGTGTAGGAACCTTACCTTGGTATCCTATTCCTTTCCTGCCGTTTCTGCTAACTCCATAGATCATTGAAGCCATTTTGCTTCTATCTATGCTTTTAGCAAGGAACTTCTGGAAACTGTGATCATACTCCTTGATGATCTCATCAGCGTTGTTGGGAGTTTCAGAAATTGGTTCCTTCTGAGAGTTTTGTAAAGTATTTTCTAATTTTGAAATCTTATTTCTCAGCTCAGAATTCTCCAATTTGAGACTCTCAGTCTTATTAGAGTCAGATTCAAGATTCCTTTTCAGGTCTCTGAATTTAACTCTAATTTGCTGATACCTTTCCAGAATTTCATTAAGGCTTTCAGCAAGTTCAGCCTTGGTAAAATTAACAGCAAAGTTAGGAAATACCTCTTCAGTGTCTGATTCAGAGTCTGATTCAGAAGCTTCACTATCTTCTGAAATGTTAGCCATGAGAGCTATGTTTGCCCTCTCATCATCTGATTCTGAGTCAGCTTCAGACGAGTCAGAGTCATCCCATGTAGCCATGAGACTTTTCTTCTTTTCTCTTCCAAACTTCTTTTTGGGCTTTTCCCTCTGAAGCTTTGGGCAGTCACTCTTGTAGTGTCCTTGCTCATTGCACTCATAGCAGATGATGTCCTTGGTGTTTGGCTTTTTGCTACTTGAGGAGCCTTCAGATCTTCTGTATCCAGAGGAAAAATCTGTCCTTATGTATCTGGAAGAGGACTCGTTCTGATCAGATCTTCTGGGATTCCTGAACTTCCTTTGCCTCTGCTTCCACAGTTGATTTACTCTTCTGGAGAGGAGGGAGAGTTCGTCTTCTTCTAATGAGGATCCATCAGATGTTTCTTCAACTGCCTGCAAAACTTTAGACTCAGATTTTTTGTTAGATTTTAATGCTAAAGGCTTACCTTGCTTCTGAGGCTCGTCAGCTTCTAGCTCTATCTCATGACTTCTGAGGGAGCTGATAAGTTCCTCCAGAGTGATTTTGTTGAGATCTTTTGCTAGCTTCAGAGCTGTAACCATTGGTCTCCACTGCTTGGGTAAACTTCTGATGATTTTCTTGACATGGTCAGCAGTAGAGTATCCTTTGTCCAGAACCTTGAGACCAGGTACCAGAATCTGGAATCTTGAGAACATTGTTTCAATGGATTCAGATTCTTCCATTTTGAACGCCTCATACTTCTGAATAAGCGCCAGAGCTTTAGTTTCTTTGACCTGAACGTTGCCCTCATGCGTCATTCTGAGTGAGTCAAAAATGTTCTTTGCTGTGTCTCTGTTGGAGATCTTTTCATATTCAGTATAGGAGATGGCGCTGAGAAGGATGGTTCTGGCCTTGTGGTGATTCTTGAAGTCACGCTTTTGTTGGTCAGACATTGTTTTTCTATCAATCTTCTGACCGCTTGCATTCATAGGGTGCGTGTATCCATCTGTCACCATATCCCACAGATCAGCATCATGTGCCAGAAAGAAGCTTTCAATTCTGTCTTTCCAGTAATCAAAGTTTTCTCCATCAAAGACTGGAGGTTTGCCGCTGAATCTGTCTATGTCCTCATGGTTGTCATTGCTGGTGTGAGAATAGTTTCCTGCCATTGTGTTTTTCTGACGCTGGATCTTGTACTGACACGGTTAAGTGTTTTAGCTCAGAACCAGGCGCTCTGATGCCAATTGAAGAAGTGAAAAACACAAGAAGGGGGGTTGAATTGTAAAACTGAAAATCAATGCAATGAACAAGATATTTTTATCCTGGTTCGTTTGATCTCAAACTACTCCAGTCCACCCGTCAAGGTGATTTCGCCTCTCTCCAACGAGATCTTAATCCACTATATTCAACTGAATATTACAAACTGCTTTAACAACTGCTAAAGCCTTCTTGATGCAAACCACAACCCGGTTTGTCAAGGAAACACTTTCTTACAAAGAAGATAAATCTAAGTGTGTGAATGTTTTCTATAAAACTGTATCACAACTGTGATGTATACACAACTTAAGCTTATGAAACTAGATTGCTAAACAATGATTGAATAAGGAGATATGTAGCGTTTAGCAAGCTGAGAGAAGGAAGATTATGATTAGCTTTTAGGCGTGTAAAATGTTGGAGAGCATTAGCCAATTCAATCTTCATAGTCTTGTTTATATAGCACTGAGATTGTTGAACGTTGGAGCAATATTCTTGATTCAATGCTAATAACAAACTTTCCTTATCGAGCAGATCTTGTCTGGAATGAGGCCGTTGGTAATAATTTGCTTTCAATGCACAGTACCGTTTCTTACTTAATGCATGTTCTGGCTTGGCTCATTCTGACTCTGCTTAACTGCTGATGAACTGTTGTTTTCTTTATCAGAGTGTTGAGCGCAATTCTGTTCATCAAGCTTCAGCATACACGTGAGTTAATCTTCTGATTCTGGTATTCTGATATGGCAACTTCTGATGCTGATGTCAAGAACCAATATTCTGATGCTGATTAAGTGCTCTTGCTGATACCTATCAGTGTTTCTGCAAAGCAGAACGTAATATTTTTAGGTAGCAAATAGTTCATACATGAATCATATAAATAATATATCTTTTCATTTTGTTATCATCAAAACTTAAACATAGGGTAGTAGATTCAAACTTTGTTCTAACACAAAGCATTAGTTTCTATTTTTAAGTGTTAATTCTTCTTTCAAGAATTAACACGAATTTCTACTTCAAGTCAAGCTCGAAGATTGGATTACTGTATTACCTCAAGATTACTATAGCATCTTTAATTCCAGGTTTTTTATATTGCAATTATTATTTATTCAGTTTTTATAATATGCCAATTATGGCCATGAATTATGTTTTAAATTGTATTGCTGTTAAGTTAATTATGTCTGGCTAAATTATTAATACCGGTATGTGACCGTAAGAACTGAAAGAATTCAATGATACCTTGGCCAAAAATATTTATAAAACAATTTCTGGTTTCCAATTTCCAATATTAATTTAACTATCCTTGTCACGAGAGTGAGAGGTTAATTAACACGATTTTGCCACGAGAGTGGGAAATTAATTAAGGCAAGAACCTGCATGCGAGAGCTGGGGTTCAACCCAGATAGTGGTAACGAAGCATTGATTTTTAAATACACGAGAGTGTTTTAATAAATTAATTAAATTCAAATTGTTTTCAAAAAGTGTTATTAAATTTAAAGTGCATCCACTAGGTTTAGTAGCATGACTTATTTCATAAACACGAGAGTGTATGTCTCAGGTTTTTAAACAATTAGCTTTTACCGAAATACTTTATAGGCCAAGCGATTCATCGAATTCCCTAAGTCCGATTATCACATACCGGTATAATTAGTACTATTACTTTTAAAACTAAATTGTCTCCCCCAAATATCGAATATTCATCGCTTAGTTAGACAAAACTGTAGCATTAGATCATATGCGATTGATACACAGTCTCTGTGGGTTCGATAATATTTTAAAACTAGAACGACTGAACTGTATACTTGCAGTTAGTATCCCGACAGACTTATAAAGTCCCGATCAAGTTTTTGGCGCCGTTGCCGGGGACTGGTAGTCAATTAATTACGATTCTTTTGTTGCGCGTTTAGACTAAACAACAGACACCCTTTGTCGATTTGTATGCCAAGGACTCGCTCACAAGACGAACCACTTGACAAATCGACGGACGAACCTGAACGCATTCTTTCCGTAAGACGTGCAGTCAGGGATTACTGTTTAAATCACGCTATTCCTTTACCCAAACCAGAAATCAAGATTGATTCTGAAACTGATTCTAATTCTTCCTATGAAACCGAAACCAATCCAGAATTAGACATGGCCGAAGAACAAAGGACCTGTCCACTGAAGGAGTATGCAGCTCCATCACAACAAGAGCCCCATAACAGCATTGCTGCTCCAGCAATAAACCGAAACGATTTCGAGTTAAAGCCGTCATTGATATCAGCTATCCAACAACGCCAATTCTCTGGAGATCCTTCTAAGGATCCGAATGAACACCTTACAAAATTCGTTCAATTTGCCGACACAGTTATAGCAAATGGTGTTAGTAAAGATGCGATAAGATTACGTCTTTTCCCTTTCTCACTAAGAGATAGAGCTTGGGCTTGGTTGCCATCCTTGCCATCAAATTCCGTCACTACGTGGGAAGGAATGAAGATCGTATTCTTAGCACGATACTTTCCCCCAAGCAAGACCATTGCACTAAGAGCCCAAATCAACGGATTTAGGCAGAAGGATACTGAATCACTATTCGATGCATGGGAGCGCTACAAAGATATGATGCGAATGTGCCCACATCACGGACTAGAAAAATGGCTGATAATCCACACGTTTTATAATGGACTCTTGTACAACACAAGACTATCTATAGATGCCGCCGCAGGTGGTACACTGATGGACAAGCCTTATGACGAAGCTAACCAACTCATTGAAAACATGGCTCAAAACCACTATCAGTGGGGAGGAGAAAGAACATCTGTGGAGAAGACTCAAGCCAAAGGCGGGATGTACGAGGTTAGTAGCCTAAATAAAGTTAATGCTAAGGTAGATGCTCTTACCCAAAAGATAGAAAGCTTGACCTTACCTCCTGCAGCTACCGTAGCTGCAGTTACCCCAAGCTGCGAAGTTTGCGGAGTACCTGGTCATGTTGGAACTGAATGTCAAATCTTAGCAGGAATAACGGCTGATCAGGTAAATTATGCTCAAGGAAATCCTTATGCCAATACCTATAATCCTGGTTGGAAGAACCATCCTAACTTCTCGTACAAGAGCAATAACGCTTTATATGCACCTGGCCAAGCACCTGTTGTACCTCCAGGTTATCAAAAACCCGCTGGTAATGTTCCTAACATTCCTAAGAAATCTAACCTTGAAATCCTAATGGAAAATTTTATCGCTAATCAAGCCCAACAAAACAAAGAATTCCTCAATCAAAACGTTCACACCGGTGAACAATTGAAGCTATTAGCAAACAAGGTAGATGCCCTAGCTACTCACAACAAAATGTTAGAAACCCAAATCTCCCAAGTAGCACAACACCAAGCTAGTTCTGCCACACCTGCTGGTACATTTCCTGGACAGCCACAGCCCAATCCTAAAGGACATGCAAATGCTATTACATTACGAAGTGGGACAGCCCTTGATGGACCGGTAGATCCTAGACTCCAAAACCCGACCATGTATCAAAAGCCCGAAAAGGAAGTAGAAAAGTCGAAAGATCAATCTGAAAACGTAGAGGAAGACGCGAATGAGAACAGAGAGGCCTCAGAGAAACCTTATGTGCCTCCACCACCATACAAACCACCAATTCCATACCCTCAAAGACTTGCAAAATCCAAGAACGAGGGACAATTCAAGAAATTTGTAGAACTTCTGAAACAACTAAACGTCACTATTCCGTTTACAGAAGCTATAACCCAAATGTCGTCATATGCTAAATTCCTAAAAGAAATATTAGCTAATAAGAAAAAAATCGTTGAGAACGAAACCGTTATGCTAACTGCCGAGTGTAGCTCCATAATTCAAAATAACATGCCTCCCAAGCTAAAAGATCCTGCTAGTTTCTCCATACCATGTGTAATTGGAAAATCTGTCATAGACAAAGCTCTATGCGATTTAGGAGCCAGTGTCAGTCTAATGCCCTTATCTATTTGCGAAAAGCTCAAATTAGGCGACATGAGACCTACCAAGATGTCCTTACAACTAGCCGATAGATCAGTCAAATTTCCTGTTGGTATGCTAGAAAACATTCCTGTCTGAATAGGACAATTTTACATACCGACTGACTTTATAATAATGGACATCAAGGAAGATTCAAACATTCCCATCATACTAGGAAGACCATTTTTAGCTACTGCAGGAGCCATCATTGACGTCAAGAAAGGAAAACTTACCTTCGAGGTAGGAGAAGAAAAAGTAGAATTCATTCTTTCCCAATTCTTTAAAGCCCCTGCTATAGATGACTCATGTTGTCTCCTAGATATCATTGATGAATGTGTCAAAGAACTTGAATGCCAAGAGGACACCTACTCTGAGATGCTGAAAATTCAAACACCGACTATCCTCAAGAACGAAGACTGGAAACAAGAACACTTAGATGCCAACCTAAGTGAATGTTTAGCCTTAACACCCGATCCTGACTCAACTAATAAGAAGCCCGGTATAGAACTTAAAACATTACCTGAAGATCTTAGGTATGAATTCTTAGATAAAGAACTCGAAAGACCCGTTATAGTCAATGCTGAATTAGGAGAGATCGAAACCGAAAAACTTCTTAGTGTGTTAAGGAAATATCCAGCCGCATTAGGATATAATATAACAGACCTAAAAGGAATAAGCCCTTCTCTCTGTATGCACCGCATTATGCTGGAGGAGGACTGCAAGACTTCTAGAGAACATCAAAGATGAATAAACCCTATCCTAAGTGAAGTCGTTAAGAAGGAAGTGCAAAAACTACTAGAGGCAGGCATCATATACCCAATATCAGATAGCAACTGGGTCAGTCCAGTTCATGTGGTGCCTAAGAAAGGAGGTGTTACAGTTATAACAAATACAAAATGCGAATCGGTAGCATAACGTACACAAACAGGATGGAGAATGTGTATCGATTATAGGAAACTAAACAAAGCTACGCGCAAAGACCATTTCCCATTACCATTCATTGATCAAATGCTCGAGCGTTTAGCCAAACATTCCCATTTCTGCTATCTTGATGGATATTCAGGATTCTTTCAAATTCCCATTCATCCTGACGACCAAGAGAAAACTACGTTCACATGTCCCTATGGTACCTTTGCATACCGGAGAATGCCATTTGGACTATGTAATGCACCTGCAACTTTCCAACGATGCATGATGGCGATCTTCGCAGATTTCTTAGACGGAATCATAGAAGTATTCATGGACGATTTCTCTGTCTGTGGAGAAAGTTTCGACGGATGTCTAACAAATCTTGAATTAGTACTGAAACGCTGTGTTAATGTCAACCTAGTGCTCAACTGGGAAAAATGTCACTTCATGGTGAGACAAGGAATTGTGTTGGGTCACATTGTATCAAACAGGGGGATTGAAGTTGACAAAGCAAAGATCGAAATTATCAAAAACCTTCAACCACCCAAAACAGTTAGAGAAATACGAAGTTTTCTAGGACACGCGGGTTTTTACCGACGTTTCATAAAAGATTTCTCTAAAATCACCAAGCCACTAACCGAACTTTTAATGAAAGAAGCTGAGTTTATTTTCGACGATAAATGCTTGAACGCATTCGAGACACTAAAAGAGGCCTTAATATCGACACCTATTATGCAACCTCCTGATTGGAATTTACCATTTGAAATAATGTGTGATGCGAGCGATTATGCTATAGGCGCAGTCCTAGGACAACGCAAAGAAAAGAAGCTTCACGCTATCTACTATGCGAGCAGAACGCTTGATCCCGCTCAAATGAATTACGCCACTACGGAAAAGGAACTCTTAGCTGTGGTATTCGCATTGGACAAATTTTGTTCCTACTTAGTGGGCGCTAAAATCATTATTTATACGGATCATGCTGCGATCCGATACCTACTAAGCAAGAAGGACGCCAAACCGCGATTACTCAGATGGATCTTACTCCTACAAGAGTTTGACTTAGAAATAAAAGACAAAAGAGGAACTGAAAACGTGGTAGCTGACCATTTATCGAGATTAGATGGAATCCAAACCGAGAGTGTTCCCATAAACGAAGATTTCCCTTATGAACGCCTCATTGCCAAGCTAGAGACAAACCCTACCGACAGTTTAGATTCACTAGATGAAACTTTCACAATTGCGGTAGTAAAATCCATTTGTACTAATACCACATTACCATGGTACGCTGACTTCATCAACTATTTAGCTGCTGGTGTTTTACCACCTGATTTGACATACCAACAGCGGAAGAAATTTTTCCATGACCTTAAACACTACTTTTGGGATGAACCATTACTCTTTAAAAGAGGCGCCGATGGTATCTACCGTCGCTGCGTTCCCAATGATGAAATAAACGACGTAATTTCCCATTTCCATTCCGCCCCTTATGGTGGACACGCTAGTACATCGAAAACATGTGCAAAAATACTTCAAGCGGGCTTCTTTTGGCCTACCTTATGGAAAGACGTCCACGTAGTAATTATGAACTGCGATAGATGTCAACGCACAGGAAACATATCTAGACGTGACGAAATACCGTTAAAAGGAATCCTCGAAGTAGAAGTTTTCGATGTGTGGGGAATTGATTTCATGGGACCTTTCCCCGCATCTTTTGGAAATAAATATATTTTGGTAGCCGTCGACTATGTATCAAAATGGATTGAAGCCATCGCTGCACCCATAAACGATACACGTGTGGTACTAAAACTATTCAAGAATATTATATTCCCACGATTCGGTGTACCAAGACTAGTGATCAGCGATGGTGGCTCACATTTTATCTCCAGAATCTTCGAAAGGTTACTTTCCAAATATGGCGTTAAACACCGCATAGCCACACCATACCATCCTCAAACAAGTGGACAAGTGGAAGTGTCAAATAGGGAGATCAAACAAATACTTGAGAAAACCGTAGCCACATCCAGGAAAGACTGGTCCTCCAAGCTCAACGATGCTCTTTGGGCATATCGGACAGCTTTCAAAACTCCTATTGGAACAACGCCGTTCAAGTTAGTTTATGGAAAATCTTGTCATTTGCCAGTAGAATTAGAACATAAAGCTTATTGGGCGATAAAAACCCTTAACTTAAACTATAAGAGTGTTGGGGAGAAACGTGTGTTAGATATCCATGAACTAGAAGAATTGCGTTTAGACGCTTATGAAAATGCTAAAATCTATAAAGAACGAACAAAAAAATGGCATGATAGGCGTATCTCGCGGAAAGACTTTAAGGAAGGAGACATTGTACTCCTATTCAACTCTAGACTAAAACTCTTCCCGGGTAAACTACGTTCCAGATGGTCCGGACCGTTCGAAATTAGCAAAGTTTTCCCAAGTGGCGCGATAGAAATTAAAGGTAGTTCTATTGAACCATTCATTGTTAATGGCCAGCGCTTAAAGCACTATTTTAACATCGAAAATATCGACTTCTCGGCTTATCTTCGGTTAAGTGAGCCGCCTACCCCGTTACCTAACTGAATAGGTATTTCCTGTCGAGCCGTCGACATAAAATAAAGGTGCTTCGTGGGAGGCAACCCATGTTTTACTTTAATTATTTTTTTCTGCTTTAACATGCTTTTATTCTTCTTTTCTTTTTCTTAATCTTTAAAACATTTTCATTATTGCATTTCTAACTCCTTTCTTTTTTTCTTCTGTTTTTATTTCTCCCTTTCATCTTTCTTTTTTCTTTTTACTTTGGCAATTTCTTAACCCGAAAATACTTACTTAATTTCCTTTTCTTTCAAACATTTATCAAATATTTTCAGGGGGGTATTTCTTTTTCTTCCACATCTCGCGCTATGGATTGTGCTAACTTCATGAATGTCAAATTGCGAAGCCGACACCAGAGAAGACGGTTTGCAGACCTGGGTGAACGGGAGATGTGTCCTACTATATATGCAGATGATCATGCTATGGCTGCCCTTGGCATTCGCGAGAGTGTCATGTACTTGCTGCACCAGATTGGTTGGGACACCGCTCCTATCCGTCGAAGGTTCTGTACCTACAAAAGGCTGACTCTGGAGTTTCTCAGCACCTTGAGTTTCATTCCAAATCATGGAATGGGATTCAACCGTGGGTTAATTACATTCAGAATGTTTAACATGGATTACACTTACAACTTGCGGGAGTTTAGCCAGCTGCTTGGGTTCCCTTTTGGACCCGATGTTATCAGTATGACACAGGAGAACCTTTTGCCTGTATCTGAGCTTGACTTTTTCTGGGGAAGCATAGCTGGTGTTAACCATCCTGAGCCGTCAGATATGTACTCTGAATGCACTCATAACCCGGCTATCAGGTATTTCCACAAGATCATAGCTCACACTATCTTTGGCAAACAGCAAAATGTCACCTCTGTATCCCGCGATGAGCTGTTTATTATGTATTGTGTATCTCAAAACCGTCCGGTGAACGGTGCAGCTTATATGCTCGCCAATATGGAGCGGATCATCGAAAATCCAAATGCACATATCTTGTTGGGTGGGTTAGTTACCATGCTGTCTAATGCCATTAGACTCCGACGGCCTATGCTCGGTTCTGCTCCGCTTTATGGCATAAAGCCGATGGACATTGCCTTTTGTTTCAACACTAGCATGATCGGAAACCTTGGACCAGATTCATTTGACCTGCTAGTTAATCATCAGATCGTCCATCATTTTAAGCTTCCGGACCCAAGAACCAGTGTGCACAACCGGGATAACTGGCTGTTTGACCTTCACTACCCTGCTTCACCACCCTCTTCACCATCTACAGTCGACATTTATGAGGTTCCAAACACTGCTAATGCTGAAGAAGATCCTGCTACACCGCCAGGATACCATGATCTCCCTGATCCTTGGGAACAGGAGGCTACATCCGCCGAGACCGCGCCAGGCTCCTGAGGCTACTCCACCTCCACCTGATGTTACCCTGGACTCCCTACATGAGGCTATTACGGACATGCGGGGCGAGCTGACTTCCCTCAGGGTGGACTTCATTACCTTCATGGACTTGGTGACTGATCAGTTGGACTATATGCATCAGCATTTGTTTCCACCTCCCCGTGGCTAGAGTTGCCATCGTTATTTCATTTCCTTCTCTCTTGCATTTTTACGTACAGTGAGGGCACTGTAAAGTTTCAGTGTGGGAGGGATTTTTAGTTTAGTTATTATTTCAACATTATCATTTTCTTTTATTTTTAGTTACTTTGAAATAATTTGTTATGCATTTATTAAATTGAAGTTTATTTTAATTTCTTTCCCAGTTTACTGTTTACTGTCTATGTTTTATTTACTGTTGTTATTTACTGTTATTTACTGTCTATTTCGTTACATTTAAACCTTTAATTAATTAAAATAATTAATTAAAACATTTCAAATAAACCAAAAAAATATAAATTCTTCAAAAATCCAATTTCCAAGAAAAATAATAAACTCATCACTCTCCAACGGTCCTGTAACGTTCTTCTTATTTATGACTCTGTCTGCGTTACGACGGTCACACCCTTGTGACGAGCGTAACGCGCCTTTTTACTGCATGACGAGCGTCACACCCTTGTGATGACCGTCACACAGACAGAAACCACAACGGCTGTTGCAGGGAACCGTTCCAACCTTCCTCCTTATAAACCCATTTTCATTCCTCCATTATCACCACACCACAAAAACACCTATCCACTCCATTTTTTTCTTCCAAATTCTAAACTCCCAACACCAAATTACCATCCTCACAATCTCCCATTCTCACATTCCCAAATCAAATCCTACCTCCACCATGGCAAACAACCCAAACGCTCAAGTTATCAATTTCAGAATCGGCGAACCTGGGGAGAATCAACGAGCAAAGTATCAAAAATTCCAACGTCGAGGTCTCCAACCCACAAGGTACGTTGACATCGACTTCCTACGGAGTTTGGGACTACTCGACAGTGTCCGTCGATTATTACAAAGCGTGGATTTGTGGAACCTCTGTCGCGAACCAAGGCCAATCTACGAAACTCTTACTCTTGAGCTCTTGAGTTCGTTTGCTTACCTCACTCCACCGGGTGTCACAAACCAACTATCAGGCGTGGCAAAATTTCGCATGTTCGGCGTTGAGCACCAATTGCCTCAATCCGACATCGCGAGGCTTATGGGATTTTGTTCGGACGAAGGTGCTCATTTTCGGGTACCAGATAGTTTTGGTGAGGAGGCTTTCAACTTGTGGCACAGTTTAACGAACATCCGTGTCGGATCCTACGACCACCTCAACGCAACCCACATCCACAATCCGGCCATCCGCTACTTCCATCCCATTCTTAGTAACACCATCTTCGCCCGCGACAACAACCATAAGCTCAACTCCAAGGAGCTCTTCTTTCTACATTGTATGTTCACTGGGCAAAAGATAAATGCCGCCCCGTTCCTACTTGCTCACATCCACTCTATTTGTGATAGAGGTGGAAAACCTTTCTATTTCGGAGGGCTGGTTACTTCAATTGCCATTGGTCTGAATTACGGTGCTGCTCTTGCAACCTTGCCTTCTATGGCACCGGCTTTGCTAACCTTGGATCACTACAAAGCCGCACACCTCATCTACGAGCGGGAAGACGGCAGATTCCACCCCGTAATCAGGAATACTGTCTATCAGAATATTATTTTGCCGAACAGGGACCGAATCGATCCAAGTAACCGAGCCAACTGGTTGTTCGACCCTGAAGTTCCCGCATAGCCTGCACCTGCTCACGAAGACCAAGCTGCGGCCGCCGCAGACGACATACAAGAAGAGTTGGATAGTGCTCCGCCTGTCCACGACATCCCTGGATCCTCATCTGCACCTCCTCCTATCAATCTTGAAGACATCCTCCGCGCCCTCCACATGCAAAATCAAATGAATGCGGCGCTTGAAAGGAGGCAAGCTGAGCAGTTTGAGTCTCTGTGCGCCCAAAACGCTCAGATCTTGACTGGGCAACGAAACATGAATGAGAGGTTGGATGAGGCGCTGTCAGAGCTTAACGCCTTGAGGATAGATATGAACACCTATGGCTTCCAAGACACCGACGCTGAAGCCACTCCTACCAGACGCTCTCGCACCAGGAGTAGAGGACGTGGTCACCAGTAGTTTGTCTTTCTTTAATTTTTATGTAATTTGTTTCATTTCTTTTCCTTTTGTAATTGTACTTCCCCGCATATATACCACAACATTGAGGACAATGTCGGATTTTGTGTGGGAGAGGTACCTTTCAATCTTTAATAAAACTAGTAAATTCTTCCGATATGTCTCGATTCAAATTCTTTGCTTTACTTTTCCATACCGAAAATTTTTTATTTTCGCAGTAGCCCGACATACCTATTTTAACGAAATCCCAGTTGAGGAAGCCGAAAATGATATAACAAGATCGATACGGTTCTGTCACCGTAGACTTCCTACTTACGCGATCCGTTTCAATAACCATTATACCGATATCTGGAGTTTCAAGTTCTAGAAGTAACCCCTAGTAGTTTATACTAGCAGTCGGCACCGTCTTGACACAAACCACGTGGAGAATCGATGAATATAAGTGTTTGATGCCTTATTCTAAAAAATATCCTTCCTATCTCGCTGCTAAAAGAAAAGAAAATTTGTGTACCAAAATATACGGGCACATATAAGAGCTGAGCAAATAATGAAGGAATCTAGTGTTGGTTGGTTCAGAGGTATCTGGTTCTGAACTCGGTAGGGCGTGCTACGGCCCGATCCCCCACAACCTCCAATTTGGATAACATATGTAGGGTTGCCACATTCATGTACCAGACCCCGTGCTAAAGGATCAAAGTCACTAACCGGTTACTCCACTACGTGTGTGCTAAGGCAAAGGGCTTAATGTGATTGCGCCAGAACGAAACCGGGTGAAATAGATACGAGGAACTCCGGGCAGAGTTATAACGGAACTGTTGGATAGCTCGTTTAAAATAGAAGTCTACGGGTAAGCTTATTGCTTGCGTCATTAGCGTATCTTTAGTGTTTTACTCAAGTATTGGTCGAACCAACGAGGATTTCCCGAAACCCCTTTAAAAATCCAAGGTATGTCATGCTTATGCACTTGACGAAAACTTGTCCGACCATTCGAATGACTATTTGCTTGAGGACAAGAAAAGGTTTAAGTATGGGGTAATTTGATAACGAGAAAACATATCGTATAATTAACATACTTTTTACCGATTTTATATTTCATTAAGTCGTCTAACCCCCGATTATTCCATGATTATTTGTCTTTTTTGCAGGTATAACACTTGTCGACTCAAACCAATGAAAAAGGACAAAATGAAGAAGTCTAGACGAAAAACAAAGAGAAAAAGAATAAAAAAAATACAAAGTTGGGACTTCTGGATAGGTGACGGTCGTCACGTCCCTGTGACGGGCGTAACACCCCTCAACATAAGGAAGCGCTCGTCACACTCACCTGACGAGCGTAAGGCACCACTTCAGCGTGTGACGACCGTCACCCACCTGTAACGACCGTCACGCGCGTAAAGGAGGACGTTACGCATGGATTGGAGACGTGGGCGTGAAGGGCAGACTAGTTCTCCCTGTTTCTACTGAATCTCCTATTTTATTGCCACCACTATTACTGCTCCTACAATTTCTCCACGAAGACTTCATCAAGAATTCAAATTAAACTGCTGATTTTTCCTGCTATATATATGAGTACCAAGGCACAGTCCAAGGGTCGAAGAGTTTTACTCAGAGCAAAGATTTATTTTATTTTACAGTTATTTCCAATTTGTTTGTTTTGGAATTCTGCTTTCATTTTCTTGTAATTTTTCATTTCAAAGCATTAGTTTCTATTTTTAAGTGTTAATTCTTCTTTCAAGAATTAACACGAATTTCTACTTCAAGTCAAGCTCGAAGATTGGATTACTGTATTACCTCAAGATTACTATAGCATCTTTAATTCCAGGTTTTTTATATTGCAATTATTATTTATTCAGTTTTTATAATATGCCAATTATGGCCATGAATTATGTTTTAAATTGTATTGCTGTTAAGTTAATTATGTCTGGCTAAATTATTAATACCGGTATGTGACCGTAAGAACTGAAAGAATTCAATGATACCTTGGCCAAAAATATTTATAAAACAATTTCTGGTTTCCAATTTCCAATATTAATTTAACTATCCTTGTCACGAGAGTGAGAGGTTAATTAACACGATTTTGCCACAAGAGTGGGAAATTAATTAAGGCAAGAACCTGCATGCGAGAGCTGGGGTTCAACCCAGATAGTGGTAACGAAGCATTGATTTTTAAATACACGAGAGTTTTTTAATAAATTAATTAAATTCAAATTGTTTTCAAAAAGTGTTATTAAATTTAAAGTGCATCCACTTGGTTTAGTAGCATGACTTATTTCATAAACACGAGAGTGTATGTCTCAGGTTTTTAAACAATTAGCTTTTACCGAAATACTTTATAGGCCAAGCGATTCATCGAATTCCCTAAGTCCGATTATCACATACCGATATAATTAGTACTATTACTTTTAAAACTAAACTGTCTCCCCCAAATATCAAATATTCATCGCTTAGTTAGACAAAACTGTAGCATTAGATCGTATGCGATTGATACACAATCTTTGTGGGTTCGATAATCTTTTAAAACTAGAACGACTGAACTGTATACTTGCAGTTAGTATCCCGACAGACTTATAAAGTCCCGATCAGGTTGCCATACACCTTTCACGGCCCGACTTTGCTTCAACTGTACCAACAACATGGCTGAATATGAAGCCTGCATTTTTGGTCTCAAGGCTGCTATAGACCTGGGGATCAAATCTTTGATCGTATTTGGGGACTCGGCTTTGGTTATCAGTCAAATCAAAGGAGAGTGGGATACCAAGCATCCTAATCTTATCCCATACAAAGAACATGTCCTGACATTGTTGCCTCATTTCGAGCAAATCACCTTTGAGCATTTCCCGCGAGAAGAGAATCAGCTAGCAGATGCTCTGGCTACAATGTCTTCCATGTTTAAACTCAACTGGGATAACGAGGCTCCCCAAATCACCATCGAGCGAATGGATGAACCTGCGCATTGTCATGAGATTAATACTGAAGAAGTAGTGGAACAACCCTGGTTTCACGAAATCAAAAGGTATCTCCAGACTAGAGAATATCCCGAAGGAGCTTCCGTAAATGACAAGAAGTTCCTAAGGAAATTTGCTGCCAAGTTCTTCCTGAGCAATGGCATCCTCTATAAGCGCAACCATGATTGTGTTTTACTCTGATGTGTAGACAAAGCTGAAGCAGAGTTGATCATGACTGAGATGCACAGTGGCACATTTGGCACCCACTTGAGCGGGCATACAATGGCTAAGAAGATTCTAAGGGCAGGCTATTACTGGTCTACCATGGAAGCAGATTGCCATCAACATTCCCGTACTTGCCACAAATGTCAAGTCTATGCTGACAAGATTCATATTCCTCCTGTTCCCCTCAACGTTCTGACAGCTCCTTGGCCATTCGCAATGTGGGGCATTGACATGATTGGAGAAATCAAGCCCACAGCGTCCAATGGACATCGCTTCATCCTGGTCGCCATTGACTATTTCACCAAATGGGTCGAAGCAGCTTCCTTCGCCTCTGTTACAAAGAATGTGGTTGCCCGCTTCATCAAGCAAAACCTCATATGCCGATATGGTGTCCCCGACAGGATCATCACAGACAACGGTACAAATCTGAATAATACTATGATCACCGCGCTATGTGAACAGTTCAAGATTTATCATCACAATTCATCCCCCTATCGGCCGAAGATGAACGGTGTTGTTGAAGCTGCGAACAAAAACATTAAGAAGATCATTCAGAAAATGACAGTCACCTACAAGGACTGGCATGAGATGTTACCGTTTGCTCTGCATGGATACCGTACCACGGCACGTACTTCAACAGGGGCAACCCCATTTTCTTTAGTATATGGCATGGAAGTTGTCCTACCCATGGAAGTTCAGATTCCTTCTTTAAGGATTATGAAGGACGCTGGTTTGAATGAAGACGACTGGATTCAGACCCGACTTGATCAACTCAATCTGATCGACGAGAAGCGAGTCGCTGCTGTTTGCCATGGTCAAACGTATCAAAAACGGATGATCAAGGCTTTCAACAAGAAAGTCAGACGTCAAGTATATCAAGTCGGAGATCTCGTAATCAAGCAGATTATCTTACCGCAAAGTGATCACAGGGGCAAATGGACTCCTACTTACGAAGGACCATTTGTGATTAAGAGCATATTTTCTGGTGGTGCAATGATTCTGACCACCATGGACGACGACGATTTGCCGCACCCTATGAATGCAGACATAGTCAAAAGATACTACGCATAAAATAACCCGACAAGTCGAAAACCCGAAAGGGCGGCTTGGGCAAATATGGGCATCCCGGTGAACCGAAAACCCGAAAGGGCGGTTCAGGCAAAAATTAGAGATAAAACAAAAAAAAGTGTACACCCGAAAAGTCGAAAACCTGAAAGGGCGGCTTGGGCAAAAAAGGGTTTCTCGGTGGATCGAAAACCCGAAAGGGCGATTCAGGCAAAAGTTAGGGAATTAAAGTGTATGACTATGTCTCGTCAGATCACTTTATGGACAATCTCTTCATCAACCAGCTCCAAGCTTCTGATCAATCCAGTCATCGGCGGACGAAGCATTGAATGGACAGATATTCAGAGTTGTGAAGGCTATAGCAGAATGGGGATCCCATGGAATTGTTTCACATAGCCACCTTTCTTTTATAAAATTTTCAATTTTTTACGACAACATCCTCTTACTAGGATGGCTGTCTCCTTTGTACAAAGATACTCATAAAAGATTAATACAAATACTTTTCCAAATATATAAATTTTCTTTGTCTTCCTTTTACGCTTATGTTTTATTTGAGAAACGTCCAATGTTTTGTTAAATAGGCATATGCATTTGAACATAAGCATTTCCTTACAAACCAAGAAAAAGATGATTACTGATAGGTTGAAGGTACAGGTAGATATCTCGATGCCCTTTCAGAAGGAATCCCCAGCAGATTTAAACTCCAAATTCCTCAATCCAGAACTTAATTCCTCAAACAGAGTTAAACTTCAGGATCCTCAGCAGAACAGAAGCTTTCTCAAAACTGATTTCCCCAGCCAGAGGGCCTTCTAGAACTCAATCCCCCTCAGAGTTAAGTTTCAGAATCCCCAGTGGAGCCTTAAAAATCTGGAAATCTTATCCCCAGTTGAAGTCAAAACTATCAATCCCCAGCGGAGCTAACACTTCCAACTATCAATCCCCAGCAGAACCAGACTAGTGAACCTTCTCCCCACGGAGATACTTCTCGCCAGACTGAAGATTCTCAGTCTTACTTCTCCAGCATGAGTCTCCCAGGTTCTGAACTTCCCAGTAGAGATCACCAAGGAATTTCAATCCCCAACAGTGGTCCTAAGATCCCTCAACAAATTGAAGATCTCGTTCCCCGAGCAATCGGCAGTCAACAAGGATATCTCAGCTTTAGCACTCAGAAATTCTTGCAATCCCCTGCAGCAGTCAATGATTCATTTTCCCCGGCAACAGTCAAGATTCTCTCATCTCCGGCTATCCAGGATTCATCTATCCTCAGCAAGACAGCTCGTCAGCTTACATGCGCATTCATTACATGCATATATCATAAACATTGATATAACACATATATTGCATCATACATATCATGCAACATAACTTTGTGTTTTAGTTAACATTTCATCCTTTTCAGGATAAGATTAAAAGGCTATCATTAACAATTATTCAGATAAAGTACAGATACACCCCAGACACGGCGGTCATTCTATTACTCATTCAGAATTTCAAGTCAGATACAGTACAGATACACCCCAGACACGGTGGTCATTCTACTACTCATTCAGACTACAGCAATCAGATACAGACTAGATACGCTCCAGACACGGCAGCCATTCTATCTCTCATTCAGATTCACTTATCCACTTCAAGGTTCAATGCATTCCAGACACGGATACCATTCTGACCCTTACAACAGCAGTTTGATTCTCCCCAGTGCATTCGCCACGGAAGTCATTATGTCATTTATTTAGATCCCGGTTACAGTTTCAGATACACTCCAGACACGGAAGTCATTCTATTACTCATACGGATCTCAATCCCAGTTACAGTTTCAGATACACTCCAGACCCGGAAGTCATTCTGCTACTCATACAACTTTCAACTTCAGATACAGTCCAGATACGCTCCAGACACGGTTTCCATTCTGTCACTCATTTGGAATTTGTCCCCAGCGCGCAATTGCTCCATGAATAGACGTTTCTCTGTTACCCAGATACAATACAGATACACTCCAGACACGGCAGTCATTCTGATATTCATTCTACATTCAAACACAGATACGCCCCAGATACGAAGGCCATTCTTTTGCTCATACAAACTCAGTCTTCGGATGTAGTTCAAATGCATTCCAGACATGGATACCATTTTTTATCCTCTTTTTTCTGATCCATCACATTACAGTTCAACAAACATTCCAGATGGCATCTCTAAGCCCATCCTCCTACCAGCAATCTCCAAATGGCATCTCTAAGCTCACCTCCAAATGGCATCTTTAAGCCCATTCCCGCACCCATGTTTTGACGAGTGCAAATTTAAGGGCACTCTAGTGTCCAATCTCCTTTTACCTTCGAGACGCGAAAGGCAAACCTGCCAATCTAACTCTTCAGGTGCAAGAAGATTGAACAGGGGCAACTGTTGTACCCCAAAATTTGCCCTCTCCTTTCATCAATATTTTCTCACCATAAGACTCTTGGAACTCAAGATCAAGTTAGGGTTTACTCTGCTCAAGACCCCTCTTGGCATTGTTGACCCAAATTAGGGTTTGAGTTTTCACAAAGATGTTTTGACCTAAAATGCCCAAAGTAACTTTCATGCTTCATGTTGGACTCACAGGTTTATCCATACCAAGTTTCAAGTCTTGATTCCAATCTTTACCCAATCAATTGGACAGTTGACCTAAAAATCAGCTGTATTGGGGAAAAAGTCAACTGTGGCCAATTGACAATCAAACTTCATGAAATTTGACCCACATCAGCATATTGAACTCATATGAACCATTTGGTCAAGTTTGGATCACAATTCCACAAGAAATTTGATCAGATCACCAAAAGGGTAAAATGGTCATTTTTAGGGTTTTGACTGCACAAAGGCAATTTTTGACTGTTTGACCTAACTAATGGCTAACCAAGTTCACATATGGACTCAAGGACTCAATGGCATGATCTTGACACATTCAACAAGTTCAAAAGATCCCAAATGCATAGGATTGACAGATGAATTTTCCAGTCAACTGATCAAAATTTGACTGTATACTGAAAAGTCAAACTTTGACTTTTTGGTCAAAATCAAGTGCCAAGATTCATTTTTCATCAAGACATGTCAAATTATAAAACTTGTTCATCAAGAAACCCAAATTTGCAAATTAGGGTTTAAAATGAAGAAATTTCATAACTTAGAATTTTTCTAAGTTATGAAACTTCCTTATTTTCTCCTAACTTTGCCCCATTCTTTCACCAAGATGCAAATGGATTCAAACAAAACTCAAAACATGAAAGTTGTAGTCCATTACATAATCTACAACTTTGATTCACAAAGTTTTCTCAAAGGAAGATTGTAGCTCAAGTTATGATTTTTGGAACAAGGGTGCAAAACATTCTTAACTTAGAAAAATTTTGACCTATTCTAGGCAGGATTTTTGTCCAACTTCATGGCCACTTTTCACATAGTTCCACTTGGAATTTCAATTTGCATTACAAATATGGATTGTATTACACATTCCAAGCTTTCCAAATTGTCCAAGAACTTCTCAAACACCCTTGTGGTTAGGGAGAATCGAATTGGCAAAGTTGGGCAAAAGTCACTTTTGTTCATGACCAAATGCATGTTCATACATTGGCATTTTTTCAAGTCAGCTTGTACAAGCTAGATTACAGGCCTCTAATCCTCTTCACACTCAATAATTAAATGCCAAACCATTGTGTTCAAGCATTATTTTGATCATTTGGTCATTACATGCAAGATTAATCTTTAAATGGAAAAAGCATATTTGCCATTTTTGAAAAGGTACACTTTATGTCAAATTCAAAATCCAAGAGGCATGGGCCAGATCTTTGAAGCTAGCATTTGTACACAAATCACTCTGATCAAGAAGAAGATATGCAGCATGCTCAAGGACTTGATACATGCCTATAACCCAACTTGCATTTCCTTGCTTACAAGAGAAGAAAACTTGCAAACTCACTCCAATCTCTCATTCCTGTAAACACCAACAAAAACAAAGTTTGCAAACACTTTCCATACATCAAACCAAGCTTGAAACACGACTCAATCATCCCTAATCCCTCCTCATACAGAAGATCACATTTTTTCTGCAAAACAGGGCACCTGTTGCAGTTTGACTTCCACAAACACTTCCACTCGTGCGTTTTGGCCAAAGCTTGTTCAAACACACTCCCTATCACCCACTGAAGTTATCCCAAGCATTGAACACAAACTGTAACATCCCTAACATCACTTGCCATTTTCAGTTTTCAGTTTTGCAGGTGGACTTCCATAGCTTGATTCAGAGAGATTCAAAGCAAGCTAAGCATAGGAGAAGCATCCTTGGACTTCAGGAAAGTTGTACCAAAGTTCAAACTCCATTGAAGATACCTCCATTGTTGTACACGACTCAAGCTGAACAGGTAAAAATATGAACTTCTATCTCTCTATCCAAGCATGATTAGGCTTAAGTTTGTGAAGAAAACATGTTCTACTCATAGCCCTGAAGCCATCCATGCATTTACTTTTCATTTATATTGAGTGTGCTGTGAGAATTTTGGCCATGAACATTCAAAAAAACTTAGGTCAGAAATTGGGGATGAAGAAATTCTCCTTCATTTCTGAGAGTTAGGTCCAGATTTTTATATGTATGAATTCGTCTCTTGATGCTCTACATTGTTTATGTTATGAGTTTTTGTTAAAAATCAAAGAATCAGGAATTTGAATGAAGCATATAGGGCGCGCGTTTTTGACAGAAGCTGGAGGAAGAAGATGATGTCTTGGGCTGGGCCTGAGCTATCCTTGCTTTTTGCACCTCTTTTCTCATTTTGCACTCCCCCTGGCCCATTGTGTGGAATATCCATTATTTTTGACTTTTTATTTTTTCTTCTGACTTATTATTTTTTGTCAAAACATAAAAAACATTAAAAATATTTTTTCACCCATTTTTGCATTTATTTGGCATTTGTTTGTTTTATTTAAGCATATATATATATATATATATATAAACAAATATATTTCTTTTTATCCAAAATATTAAACAATAATACAAAAATATATATTTTTAGTTTATATTTTGAAAACATTTTCTAAAAATATACACTTTTGTAAATAATTAATATTTTATTTTTAAGTATATATTTAGTATATTTAATATATAATATGAATATTTGCATATTTTATTAAATATTTAAGATAAAAATATGAAAATAATACATTTTTATTTTTCATTAATACATGACACTACAAAATACTTTTTTTTACAATATACTTCTCTTTTTATTTTTTGTATAAATTAATATATAAATGTTGTATATAATTAATAAATAATTGCTATTTATTCAAGAATTAGGGTTTTGCCCTAAAACCATAAAAAAATAAAAAATTAACCTTTTTATTTTTGTTTATATTTTACATTGAAAAATACTTTTACATACATAAAAAACCATTTTTGTGCATAATACATTTTGCCTATTTATTGTATTTATTTAATTATTGTACAATTAAATAATTTGTATATTCAATTTGGATGTAATAGTTTTAGATTTAATTTCTTGCTAAATATCCCCCCATTCAAACATTTGTACCCCAATCCCCATAATTATGTTGTAATAATTTAGGACTTTAAATTTCCGCATTTTAAAGCTTTCAAATTATGCCATGATAGACTTAGGGTTTGTATGCAAATCAACCAACAAATAGCTTGACTAATACAAAGACAAAAAAGCATGAAAATGGACAACACCAATCACACTTGCACCCTTAGGGTTCCTCCACTTGTTGCCTTCAAAAATGGGCCATGTTTGCATATTGAGTTTCTTTGGCAAAACAAAAAAACAATTCAAAATGATCATAGTCCCTCGATGACGCTTTCTCAAGTTGCCCAAAAAATGATCAAGTCCCTTAAAGGAAAAATTGCCAAAGACACTTGGCACTATTGCATTCATGGTCTAAACGATGACCCGCGCCCGTCCCGTTAACATCCTAACACAAGGTTGTTCACCAAATACAATGGTGAAACAACACTGTTAAAAGGGTTAAAACATGAGAAAGATCTTTGAGAAATTTAGGGTAGATAGCTCTTAGTTACTTGATCAAATTTGCAAAGAAAACATCCTTGCTACTTTTCAAAAACACACCTCACAACACAACTTCAAAACAACTTTCAAAACATTGAAAAACTTTTCAAAAGACAATACACCTTTGTATACATTCAAACATGGATCATTATAAAGGTTGCCACAACAATGGCTTCTTTTCAAAACATCTTTCAAAACCACACACAAAGCACCATTTCAAACAATTGAAAATGCAAAGCAAGTGATCTAAGCAAGTAACTAAGAGCCCATGGATAACCATGGATAGAAAGGGTGTTAATACCTTCCCTTTCTATAATCTACTCCCCGAACCCAAGAAAATATCTCAAAGGTTTTTCCTGTGCTTTTTAACCTTTCCTTAGGATAAAATAAAAAGTCGGTGGCGACTCTTGCTCAACCGAAACATTTGCGAACACAAATGCAAAACCTCAAGTCAGTTCTCCCACCGTATCACAACGGTGACATACAAAGATTGGCACGAGATGTTACCGTTTTCTCTTCATGGGTACCGAACCTCAGCACGGACGTCAACAGGGGAAACACCCTACTCTTTGGTGTATGGCATGGAAGCAGTCTTACCTATTGAGGTTTAGATACCCTCTCTTCAGATTATGAAGGATTCAGGTTTGAGCGAGGACGATTGGATCCAAACCCGGCTTGATCAGCTGAACTTAATCGACAAAAAGAGACTTACTGCTATTTGTCATGGTCAGACGTATCAAAAGCGAATGATCAAGGCATTTAACAAGAAAGTTAGACGACGAGAGCATCAAGTTGGGGATCTGGTGATCAAGCGCATCATCCTGCCACAAGGTGATCCCAGGGGCAAATGGACCCCTACGTACGAAGGGCCATTTGTGGTTAAGAACATTTTCTCATGAGGAGCCATGATTCTAACCACCATGGATGGTGACGACCTTCCTCACCCCGTAAATGCAGATATAGTGAAAAGATACTACGCATAATCAAAAACCTGCTAGGTTGACTGGCCTAGGAAAAAATAAGGGCTTCCCGGCGAACCAAAAGGGTTCGGGCAAAAATAAGGGATGAAAATAAAAAATTTGTACATCCGACAAGTCGAAAACCTGAAAAGGCGGCTTAGGAAAAAAAGGGTATCCCGGTGGACTGAAAACCCGAAAGGGCGGTCCAGGAAAAAATTAGGGATTAAAGCGTAACACTATGTCTCATTGGATCACCTTGTAACCAGACTTCGGTATCGACTATCAAGCTCGGACGACACTAATCAATATGATCTACCTTCAACCAAGTAGCAAAGTGATGAGATGCTCGAGGATATAAAGGCGATAGCAGAGTTGGAACCCAGTGGGATTATTCACATAGCTGTTTTTCTTTCTTTTACACAAACTGTATAAATTCTATTGTTCAGCGGCGTTCTCTTACTAGGACATCAGCCTCTTGTACAAAAGCGCATATTTACAGGCCAACATCAAAATCAATACAATTCATTTTCACAAAGAAATTTCAAATTGTTTTCTTTTTCTGTTTTGTTTTGCAAGAACGTCAAATGATTCATTTTTTGATATATGCATTTGACAATAATTGCTGCTCATAAATATTTACATGCGAAACAAAAGACGCTTACTCGTAATATCAGAAACAGGGGCAAATAAGAAATGTCTGAACCGTACAGTTGCTCTATCCACCAGGTATAGGGATAGACCTAGTTGGAGAAAACGATTGAACGTACATTCACTCCCCGCAGAGTAAGAAAAGACAATGATGTTAGCGATCCAGAACAGGACACCACTCTCCCCAGCTGAGGCTCGCTACCGCGAATGAGTCGGTAATATTCTCCCCAAGCAGAGTTTATCTATCATCAGCACTGAAGGATTATCCCCAGTAGAGTCTGGAGGATTGTCCCCAGTAGAGTCTAAAAGATTATCTCAAGTGAAGTCGCCACTGGAAAATCATCCCCAACGGAGTTCATTCCTTTCACAAACAGAAACTCAATTCCCAACAGAGTTCATCATCACCAACAACGGTGATTCATCCTCGGTCGAGGTTATTTCTCCAAATCAAGAGGTCCTTTAACAGAGCATCTCTTCCCTACAAAATCATATTCTCGTTGGTTTATTCTCCAGCAGGATTATTCTCACGGTCATCTTCATTATCTATCCCCAACGGAGACGAAAATTCAACTCTCTTCTCTAGCAGTAATCCGGGATTTATTTTCCCCAGCTAGAGAATATCATAAAAACGTTGCATGTCCATACATCATGACATATGCATAAGCGTCATACAACACAATCTCATTTATTTTGAGAACATCATTGCTTGATACATGTCATGCATTACATACGATTAACCTTTACCTTTCAGGAAGGATACAATCAAATTCTCACAAAGTTCAAGCTATGAAGCCCAGATTCAACCGGATAGTACCTTGATTTCTACAGCATATTGTGAAGCCCGGATTCGACCGGATAGCAGTATCGAACACCATGAAGCCTGGATTTGACCAGATAGTGGTTTATCTCTAAGCTATGAAGCCCAGATTCGACCGGATAATAGTTTAATCCGCAGCAAGCCGTGAAGCTCGGATTACGACCGGATAATAGCTCAGCAAGTTATTGTGAAGCCTGGATTACGACCAGATAGCAATACAAGTTTTTGTGAAGCCTGGATTACGACCAGATAGCAGCCAAAGACACCGCGAAGCCTGGATTACGACCAGATAGTGGTATATCTTTAACACAAATTATGAAGCCCAGATTACGACCGGATAGTATCTTGACTTTCTCCAAACACCATGAAGCCTGGATTCGACCAGATAGTCGTATGAGACATCGTGAAGCCTGGATTTTGACCAGATAGCGGTAAGAGACACTGTGAAGCTTGGATTACGACCAAATAGCAGTTTACCCGACCAATTACTATAAAGCCCAGATTACGACCAGATATTAGTAGGCCCAAATCCAAAGGGAAGCCCGGATTATGACCGGATAACCATTTGATCTCTTCTGAAGCCTGGATTATGACCAGATAACAAGTAAGGTATTGTGAAGCCTAGAGTACGACCAAATAGCAGTACAGGACACCATGAAGCCTAGATTCGACCAGATAATGGTATGAAGCATCGTAAAGCCTGGATTACGACCAGATAACGATAAAAGGACTGAAGCCTGGATTACGACCAGATAATAGTACAAGACACTACGAAGCTTGGATTTCGACCAAATAGCAGTTTGCCTGGACAATTACTAAGAATCCCGGAGTCGACCGGATATTAGTGTGCCCTAAGTTCAAGTTGAAGCCTGGATGCGACCGGATAACAACTTAATTCCTTCTGAAGCCTGGATTACGACCAGATCAGAATCGAGAAATTGTGAAGCCTGGATTACGACCGGATAGCAAGTTTAATCTCATCTCCCTAGTAAGTCACTGTAAAGCCTGGATTACGACCAGATAGCAGTCGGTATTATCACTATGAAGCCTGGATCACGACCAGATAGTAGTTCATTTTCACCTCTTCGACCAAGAGACTATTCCCTAGTAGAATAACGGACGACCGAAGCTCCTAAAATTCTATTTTTTTTTCTCAAGACAGAGATCAGCATTCCCTAGCGGAATCTTCCTCAACAACAGGTATACAAGCTCTCACTAAGGAATCTCTTAGGCAATCGACACTCCTTAGGATGGCATCTTTAAGCCCATCTTCCGTCATCTATTTCCAAATGGCATCTGTAAGCCCATTCTCGACATCGCAAGACGAATACCACTTCATGCGAGTGCAAGTTTCTGGACACTCTAGTGTTCAATCATCTTTCACCTTTGGATCACGAAAGGCACGCAAGCCAATCTACATCCTCATGTTTAAGAAAATTGAATAGGGGAAGCTGTTGTACCACAAAATTTTCCCTCCCATATTTCTCAAAACATTCCAAGAAAGATCCTCAAGTTGCTCAAGGAAGCCCAAGGGTTGACCAGACAAGCTCTCTCCTAAGGCAGTCTACCTCAAATTAGGGTTTCATGTTGCATCAAGATACTTGATTCCAAGGGATCCCAAATGCTTACAATTGTCCTAAAATGTTCTCAAGGTCATCCATGTCAAGTTTCAAGCCCTACAGAGAAAGTTTGCTCAGTCAATTGCTCAAAGGCCTGAAAATCGAGTATGCTAGGGCAAAAGTCAATTGTGACTCCCATACAGTCAAACATCAAGATTTTTGGTCAACATCCTAATTTTGAAGTATATTTCATCATTTTATCAAGGGTTGATCATGATTCATCAAGGATTTCTCACAATTCATCAAGAACCAAAAGTTGCTAAATTAGGGTTTTGTAGGAAAAGTCAACTCAACTTTGACCAAGCATAACTTTCTCATACTTTATGAGAAATGACCCATCCAAAGCTCATTTTGAAGAGGATGCCATGCTATACAATCCATATTCATCTCCAAAGTTCAAAATATGCACTCACAAGAAGTTATGAATTTGGACATTATAGGTCATTTTGAAAAGTCAACAAAAACACTTTTTTTTGTCAAAGCTTCATACATGATCATGGAATATCAAATTGATAGTAGACCAAAAGGGTTGCTTATAGGACATATCAAGCTTTCTAAAAAGTCCAAGAACACCTCCAAAGAGTCAAAATTGAGGAAGTTATGCATTAGTGAAGTTGACCCTTTTTGCAAAATTGTCAAAAGTCAAATATGCCTCAAATTGCAATTTTTGCCAAATGGGCTTAACTTTTTGCACTTGTTTTGAGTTGGCAACATGGTCCACGAGACCTAGCCCTTGACACTTGTCATTATCTTGTTTTTATTATTTATTTTGATTTTTATTTGAATTAAATCATTTTAAATCAAAATAAATCATAGAAAATCCAAAACATTGAAATTCAAAGATCTTGTACATGTTTTAGGTCCTACATCCAGCTAGCATAAGATTGAATTCGTGCCAAGGCTTTGTGTGCACAAAAAGATTGAGTTTGCTCTATTTTTAGCAAGATATTCAAAGTGAATCAAATCTAAATCAAAAGCAATGATAAAGGAAGATTGAGATCAAGTTTTGAACCCTAATTCAGTCCTTGATATATATTGAACCATTACAGACCAAAAACAAGGCTAGAAAGAGGCGCAAGAACCATAACTAAACTTGAAAAAATCACAACAAAGTGCTGAATCGAATTCATTGTTCCAGGCAATTTCAAAGCCTCTTGACCATCCCAATCGTTTCTTGGGATCCCCAGCAAGCAAAACCAATCAAGAACAAGCATTTCCAGGCCTTGAAACTCACTGTAAGTCAGCCAAGACCTTAGGTTTTTCTTGAATTCAAATTTCATGATTTTGACATTGATAGCATGAATTAATCATATATTCTTGATCCTTGGAACATTTGCAAACTTTTTGTAACATTTAATTGCATTTTCATGGCTTGTATTAGAGTTTGCCATTATTAGGGTTTCTTGCTTCAATTTGGGATCCTCGTGTACAGGTGAAATCAGGCCATGAAAGGGGCACCATTATGCCCAACAGGTCCAGACAAGTCTATCCATGGCCTTAGTTTTTATTTATCATGCTTGTATTGAATTTTGAAAGTTGCAGGACCTGTAGCTATGGACGAACGTCTGTAGGTAAAAGTCTGGGACTTTTACCAACGGAGAAAGGAAGAAGATGATTAGTTGGCACCATAGGATTGGCCTGTTTGAATTTTGGCGCTTTCTCTCTCCACTAACACCCATTATTATATATTATCATTATTATTTATCTTATATACAAACAAAACAGCTAGCTCAGTTGGTAGCCAGTCATTGGGAAAATGCCTTGGGGCCAAGGTTCGAATCCCAGGTCCCCCATTTGTTCCATATTATTTTGTTTCAGGTAATCCAGTGTGCATACAAGGCTAAGGACCACCATACATCCTCAAAATCCAACCAGCCAGATGTCAGGAAGCCAGATCTGATGGCTATCAAGTGACGGTCTACCAAAGGCCATGATCAATGCAATACATGGGATCCAGGAGGTTAAACGTGGAGCTTCTCTTCTTGGGCCAAAATTGCTGTATACACACCCCCCAAATCACTTTTCAGGCCCATTTTCTCTTTCTATTTTCTTTTTATATTTTGTTTTATTTAATTTGTTTATTGATTTTACTAATAAAATTAATTATTTCTTTTATAAAAAAAATCACAAATAATATTTTTCACTCAATTAGACTTAGATTTATTTTTTATCAAAAAATTAATTAAATTAATTAGGTTATTTAATTTTTAGATAACTTTAATTATTTTGTACAAAAATTTAAATTAATTAAGAACAATTAGGGTTTTTAATTTAACTTAATTATATTTTCTTTTTCTTAAAATAACAAAAACACAAAAATAGGCCATGTAATTATTTAATTTAATTAATTTAATTACTCATTAATTTTGTATTTAATTTTAAAACCTAATTCTTTTTTCTTGAAAGTAATTAAAAACAAACAAAACAATTTTTCTTCAAATTAGGTTAGAATGGGGTCAAAACCCTAATTTTTTATCGTCCTTAATTTCCTCGCACGCGCTTTATCATTTATTTTTACCCTATTAATGTAATTGCTCACAAGTTGTAATAGCTTAATTAGGATTTTTACTTTTCATTTATCGCTTTATTTTTAAGGGTTTGTTTTTGCCTATGTAAATACCCGAAGCCTTGTAATAGCATAACTTACTTTCCGCACTTTAATTTCCGCAAAATATTAAACTGTTAGATGTATGATATTAGGGTTGCATGACAAGAATGTATGTAAACTTTAAAACAGTTAGCAAACCCTAAATGTGCAAAGATAATAAACTTGAAATTGAATCACTCGCACATGCACACTCCTAGGGTATACTCCCATTTCTGTTACCTTCGGTAAACGGTCATTAAGTATAAGATACTTTAGTGGTCGCTCTTTTGTCTAAACAAAGATCAAAGTCCCGTTCAGAAAAGTTGCCTCGGAATGGTTGCCTCGGAATTGTTGCCTCGAATGATTGATCTAAGACATTAGGGTTATTACTAAGACGTCCTAACATTGCTTTAGTGACCGTACGTCCCTTTTGAATTGACCCTCAAAACTCCAACGACGGTGCTACCTACTCACTAATAGTGGGATAACACTATCTAAAGGAAATAAACATAGAACAATTCTCTTTTTTGAGTAGGTAGAAATCTTAAGTACTTGCTCAATCCAAACAAACTTTTTCACACTTACACTCCTCTTTTAAACAAAGCTTTCAAAAACACTTCGTAACACTCTTGAAGACAGAAGCAAGGGTTAAATCGAAGTCAAAAAAAAAATTCAAATCAAACACACACAAGCAATTTTGAAAATGATGAGTAAGTACCTAAGAGCCCGTAGATAACTACAGATAGAAAGGGTGCTAATACCTTCCCTTTCTATAATCTACATCCCGTACTCGAAATCTCGAAAAAGGGAATTTTTCTGTGCTTTTTTCCTTTCCTTGTTGGATAAAATAAAAGTCGGTGGCAACTCTTGCTTACCGCGATATTTTGCAAACACAGACGCAAAACACAAACCAGCAATTCCTAAAAACAATCCCGGTTCTGGCCACCGTATCACTGTGTATTATGGATCTCAAAGCTGCCATAGATTTAGGGGTCAAGTCCGTAAGTGTATTTGGAGACTCAGCCTTAGTCATCAGTCAGATCAAAGTAGAATGGGACACGAAGCATCCTAATCGCATCCCTTACAAAGAACATGTGTTGACATTAATCCCACATTTTGAGAAAATTACCTTTGAGCATTTTCTACGAGAGGAAAATTAACTAGCGGATACGCTAGCCACTATGTCATCCATGTTCAAAATCAGGTGGGATAATGAGGCTCCTCAGATCACCATTGAGAGGATGGACGAACCAACTTACTGTCACGAGATTGATACTGAAGAAGTAGTAGACAAACCTTGGTTCCATGAAATTAAGAGATATCTCGAGGCCCAAGAATATCCGGAGGGAGCTTCAGTTAACGATAAGAAATTCCTGAGAAGGTTCTCTGCTAAATTCTTCCTCAGTAACAGAATCCTCTATAAGCACAACCACGACTCTACTTTGCTTCGGTGCATAGACAAGAGTGAGGCAGATAAGATCGTGGCTGATTTAGACGAAGGCACCTTTGGCACCCATTCTAGTGGGCGCATGATGGCTAAAAAAATCCTACAGGCAGGATACTATTGGTCCACCATGGAAGCGGATTGTTATCAGCATTCACGAACTTGTCACAAGTGCCAGATCTATGATGACAAAGTACATGTGCCTCTGGTTCCTCTAAACATCCGGACTTCTCCTTGGACGTTCGCAATATGGGGCATTGACATGATTGGAGAGATCAAACCTACAATTTCTAATGGACACCACTTCATCTTGGTTGCCATTGATTACTTCACGAAGTGGGTTGAGGCAGCTTCATTCACTTCTGTTACCAAGAACATTATGGCCCGATTGATCAAAAAAAATCTTATAGGTATGGTATTCCAGAGAGAATCATTACAGATAATGGTACCAATCTCAACAATACTATGATCACCGCACTATGCGTGCAATTCAAGATCCAGCGTCATAACTCTTCTCCTTATCAGCCGAAGATGAATGGAGCTGTACAAGCCGCTAATAAAAACATCAAGAAGATCATACCAAAAAAATGACAGTGACCTATAAGGAGTGGAATGAGATGTTACCATTTTCTCTCCGCGGCTACCGTACCACGACGCGCACATCAACAGGGGAAACTCCTTTCTCTTTGGTATACGACATGGAAGTTTTCCTACCAATTGAAGTTCAAATACCTTCTTTAAGAATCATGAGGGATGTAGTGTTGACTGAAGATGAATGGATTCAAACTCGACTTGACCAGCTGAACTTGCTTGATGAGAAGACGCTTACAGCTGTCTGCCATGGCCAGATGTACCAAAAACGTATGATTAAAGTTTTTAACAAGAAGGTCACACATCAGGTATATCAGGTTGGTGACTTGGTAATCAAGCGTATCTTACTTCCACAAGGTGATCCCAGGGGAAAATGGACTCCTACATACGAAGGACCATTTGTGATCAAAAACATATTTTATGGTGGGGCAATGATCTTAACCACTATGGACGGTGACGACCTTTTGCACCCTGTAAACGCGGACATAGTTAAAAGATACTACACATGCAAAAGACCCGCTAGGTTGACTGGACTATGCAAAAATTAGGGATAAATACAAAAAAAATCGGTACACCCGGCAAGCTGAAAACATGAAAAGACGGCTTAGGCAAAAAAGGGTATCCCGATGGACAGAAAACCCGAAAGGGCGGTCCAAGAAAAAGTTAAGGATTTAAAGCGTATGACTATGTCCCATTGGATCACCTTACAGCCAGCCTCCAATATCAATTTTCAGAATCAAATAGTACTAATCAATCCAATCAGCTTCGGACAAAGCAGCAGGTGGGTGAGACGCTCAAAGACATGAAGGCTATAGCAGAATGGGAACCCCACAGGATTATTTCACATAGTTGTCTTTCTTTGTATTGGTTTTCAGTTTTGCGACGACATTCTCTTGCTAGGATGTTCGTCTCTTTGTGCAAAAATACTTATTCAAGTTAATAAAAAGATATTCCTTTAAAAGTGCAAAACTATCTGTTTTTCTTTTACTTTCCCGTTTTGTTTGCAAAAACGTCCAGTGATTATTTTTGAACATATGCATCTGAATGTAATTACTGTTTACAAATGAGCGCATAAAAAAGGGAACAGAAAACAGAAATACAATTACTAATGGTTTTAAGAAACAAGATAATATCTATAGGCCATTCCATAAGATCCCCGCAAGTACTTTCTCCAACAGGAGCAGAAGCAAAGACATCCTGCCACATGATCACTGCCATATCTCCAGTATACAGCATAATGATATCAGGTGCTCTCATATCCCCGACGGAGCGAAACTTCCATTTAGCGTTCCAAAGATTCCCCAGTGAAAGTTGCTCAACTACTCAGGACTCCCCAGTAGGATCTCACCAAGTCCACAAGCGATGCACGGAGTTTCCCTTACCCAACAGATTTTATTTCTCTAAACACTTCAATTTCAACAAAATATGAAGAATTACACTCCATATTCCCAGTAGCAGTCAGGGATTTATTTTCCCCAGTCTAAACAACACTGCAGCAGAACAACTAATATGTGTATACATTGCATTCACACATCGTAACATCGACAACACAAATGCATATATCAATATCATTTATTTTGAGAAACATCATTACACCATGCATTTCATACATCATGGCATTGCATACAACTAACTCTTTACCTTTTCAGGAAAGATCAATCAACAGAAAATTATCATAAAAAATTTCCAACAAGACAGGACAACTATTTGTGAACAAACCAATTGTAGATCAATTCCCGAAACAGGACTGGGTGACTATTTACATGAATAATATTTCCTTTAGACTTCTGCTGGTTCAGCTTAAATTGATCAATGGTTTATCCTGATTCTTTCCCAGTAGACACTTTCTCTGGTTCAGATAAATCACTCCAAAGATTTATCCTGATTCTTCCCAGTTAAAGATGATTCAAGACCTCTACTGGTTCAATTTAAATCGACTAATGGTTTATCCTGATTCCTTTCTGGTAGACACTTTTTCTAGTTTAGATAAATCGCTCCTAAGATTTATTTTGATTCTTTTCCAGACTTCTGGTTTAGTTTAAATCGATCAATGGTTTATTCTGATTCCTTTCCGGTAGACACTTTCTCTGGTTTAGATAAATCACTCCAAAAGATTTATCCTGATTCTTTCCAGTTAAAGATTTTTTTCCAGACTTCTACTGGTTCAGTTTAAATCGATCAATGGTTTATCCTGATTCCTTTCTGGTGGACACTTTCTCTGGTTCAGATAAATCGCTCCAAAGATTTATTCTGATTCTTTTCCAGACCTCTACTGGTTCAGTTTAAATCGATCAATGGTTTATCCTGATTCTTTCCCAGTAGACACTTTATCTGGTTCAAATAAATCACTCCAAAGATTTATCTTGATTCTTCCCAGTTAAATATAATTCAAGACCTCTACTGGTTCAGTTTAAATAGACCAATGGTTTATCCTGATTCCTTTCTGGTATACACTTTCTCTGGTTCAGATAAATCGCTCCTAAGATTTATTTTGATTCTTTTCCATACTTCTGTTGGTTCAGTTTAAATCGATCAATGGTTTATCCTGATTTCTTTCTGGTAGAAACTTTCTCTGATTTAAATAAATCACTCCCAAAGATTTGTCCTGATTCTTTCCAGTTAAATATTTTTTCCTGACTTCTGTTGGTTCAGTTTGAATCGAACAATGGTTTATCCTAATTCTTTTCTGGTGGACACTTTCTCTGGTTCAGATAAATTGCTCCAAATATTTATTCTGATTCTTTTCCATACTTCTACTGGTTCAGTTTAAATTGATCAATAGTTTATTTTGATTCTTTTCCAGTCAAAGTCAAGCTTAGACTTAGTTTAATTTCTCTCAACAATCACCTTTGGATGGCATCTATAAGCCCATCTCCAACAACTATCCACCATTTCATCAAATGGAATCTTTAAGCCCATTCCTTACACCTTAACCATAATATCATCAAGTGCAAATTTTTGGGCCCTCTAGTGTTCAACCATCTTCCACCTTTAAGTCACGAATGGCAGATTCGCCAATCTAACTCTTCAGGTTTAAGAAGATTGAACAGGGGCAGTTGTTGTACCCCAAAATTTGCCCTCTCATTTCTCAAGGCATTTCTCACAAGGGGCTCCCAAAAATTCAAGCTTACACAAATATATTTGGATTTTTCAGCATCAAGATTAAAGAGGAAATTACTAAAAGGGGCAAAATAGATGAAAATACTCTTTTTGACAAAATTGAAGGAAAAACAAGTTCTCTTTGATTTTACATCCTTTGATTGGGCATTTTAGCTCCTTCGGTGTAGGCTTTGGTTGCATCCTTTGTTTTGGCACTGGACTCCTTTTGGGCAAGTTCATTTCCTACTTCGATTAGGGCATTGGACTTCATTTGGGCAAGTTTATTTCCTGCTTCATTTGGGCACTAGACTTCGTTTGAACGTTTTATTCTCTTTGTGAAAATCTTTCGTTTGGCCATATAGCATCTTTCCTGCGTGTTAGTCAAGATTTACAAGGTAGAATTCCTTACCATGCTAACATGCACAAGGCCAAAGTCACCCTTTTAAGAAACTTGTTACAAGCTTTGACAGGGAAACACTTATCTTTAACTAGCTTCAATTCACAAGGCAAAAATCCTCCTGATGATGTCCTTCAATTCAGGAGGCAAAATCCTCTCTTCTGCTCTCTTTCGATTACACATCTTGCCTTCTGCAGGCCTCCTTCATTTGAGGCATATAGCCTTCCCTGTGTTATAAACTTCAGTTGTGCCCTTCATCCTCTACATACACCCTTTCGTTTGTCCACATGTCCCCTTGTAGGCAAGTTTGAGTGGGCAGTATCTCCCTTGGAAATGGCTTGCTTCAACATACAAATTCTACAATATGCCATTGTCTCATGCGAAAGAAGTACCATGGTGGCACATTCGAAAGACTTTCCAGACATGTCTGAATGTCCCAATCGAATGACATGTTTTGGCTGACCCACCCCAGGAGCATGTATTTGGACCATTCAAAGGAACCCATGAAGGGCCTGGTTGAAAGACACTTATTTGGGCCTCTTCAAAGGATACCCACATGAGCCATTCGAAGGACACTTCGATTTGAAAAAAAGAAATGATTGCTGAAGAGTCTGGTCGAAGATAGGGCTAGGGGGTCAAGACAAAAGGTTGAGATGCCCAAAGGTACCTGTTGACCAAGTCCCAATGAGCTTCCAGGTTCAGGCCTGATACATTGGCCATAAAACTCCAAAACTGTTGTACAACAGTCCTACAACACTACCTTATTCCTTGCACTAAAATGGCATACAGACACTGTCCCTCGAAAGCTACAAAAACAACATGCCTTTTTTTCTTAAACTTTTTGTTTTCCCTCCTAAAACATCAGCCAAGGTCATCTATAAATATGAGCCTCCACCATACATGTTAGGGGCGCCTAGAGAATTGCAAAAGAACTCTTGTGAAAATTCCCAAAACTCTCAAACACCTCCCAACGTTTTCCCAAACACTTCTAAAAAACTCAACCTCCTTTGTACACTAAGTGAATCCTTCGATTCACCCCCCAAGTGACCATCTAACTAGCCTTCGGCCCACTTAACCAACTACAATACAGTAACCTTTTAATTCATTCCGTTATTTATTATAGATAGAACCTTCGATCCACTCACACACCCTTCTTCGATTCAGTGACTGATTGCATAAAGTAGTAACTGGATTAATCTCAGGAAGACCCCAACGAACTTCCATTCACCACCAAGGAAGACACTTACAATTTCCTTCGATTTAAGAACTTCAAGAGGTAAGTTCCCTTTAAACTTGAATCTATTTTGTTTAAATATCATGTGCACATGCCAATAAATAGAAAAGTAGATATTGCATATAGGGATCTTGACCAATTTTTAACCTTCGATTCTGACTGCCCATATGCTGAAAATCTCAACTCTGACTAGTTAGGCTTTGAACTTTGAGACCCAATAATTTTGTGCTAATCCATGTCCTGTAGTTACACTTGAATGTTGCATTTTAAGAATTTAAGACAGGTTCACTGTACCCTTCGATTGGCTAAATGCTCAAGCCTTTCGAATCTCAACCTGAGAGTCTAGCATGCTTACAGTCGAAGGAGTCAGCAAGGAGCCTAAGGCAAAGAATGCACCTCACACTGACTCCAAGCCTCAAATGAAGGAAGTAGCCAGTAGAATGAACCTCACACTGACTCCAGGATTCAAACGAAGGAAGTAACCAGAAAGGTGACCTTGCTGACTTCCAGCTCCCAATCGAAGGACAGAACCTTGCTGACTTCCAGCTCCCAATCGAAGGACATAACCTTGTTGATTCCAGGCCAAAATCGAAAAAGGTCAAAAAGTGCAGAATCGAAGGATGCTCCTGCTTGAATCGAAAGAGCTCATTTTTCTTATTTTTATTTTTATTTTGTCTTTATATTTTCTTGCTATTTAAATATGGTTGTAATAGTGTAGGATTTATTTTTTGCATTTTTATTGCTTTTGTATAAATGTTAGTAATTAGGATGTATGGTAAGATAAAAACAACAAGTAGATAACCTAAAATTCAAAAGACAAAATGCATGCAATCAAACACACTATTTACACAAATACACCCCTAGGGTAATCTCACTTGTTGCCTCGGGAAAAATAGTCATGTCCCTCGAATATGGGTGTTTTAGCAAAGACCCTCGATAAAAGATCATAGTCCCTCGATGACCCTCAACGTTGCCTCCAGTAAATGATCTAGTCCCTAAACGACATTGCTAAAACATCACATAGGTTGCCTTCTATGACTATACAAACTTCCCACGCCTTTCCCTCACATCCAATGATGGGGCTTATTACTAAATCAATGGTAAGATAGCAACATCTAAAGGAGGAGGAAAAGAACATTAAAGACCTTTTGAGTAGGTAGGATACTCTTAGTTGCTCGCTTGCTCACAACGAAAACATTTTATACACTAATACTTTCATTTGAAACATTTTCAAAAGATAAAGCTCTTCGTACGCGTTCTTATAGAGACGAGAACCATTACAAAGACACTTTTCAAAATACTTTCAAAACCCACACCACAAGCATATTTTCAAAAAAAAGCAAGTGATCTAGCAAGAAACTAAGATCCTGTAGATAACTACGGATGAAAAGGGTGCTAACACCTTCCCTTTTCATAACCTTCCCCCAAACTTAAGAAAATAATATCAAAGGTATTTCCTGTTCTTTTCACCCTTTCCTTATTGGATAAAAGAAAAGTCAATGGAGACTCTTGCTATCCGCAACAAATGTGATCAAACGCAAAACACCCAAGTTAGTTCTCCCACCGTATTACATCCTCCAATGTAGGCATCAACTGATAATCAGGGAAAGTGAAACAACGATACATTGGATCATAGAACTTGACCAAAGTCGAGAGAATACCCTTCTTCATCTTGAGCT
Source organism: Vicia faba (assembly GCA_948472305.1). Taxonomy (NCBI): domain Eukaryota; kingdom Viridiplantae; phylum Streptophyta; class Magnoliopsida; order Fabales; family Fabaceae; genus Vicia; species Vicia faba. The sequence continues at coordinate 284,070,281 of OX451739.1, read as the reverse complement.
TCATGAGAGACACGATGGATCCATACTTCTTCCGAAAATCTATAGAACTCTCAATCTCGGGAATTAGACTCATCAAATCATCTATCTTAGGATTCTTGAAACTCTACTTCCGAGTCTTTCTTTTTCCAGAATCCATGGTCAAAAAGTACTTGAGATATTCACAAAGAGTCAACTTTAAGTCCTTTGAAACAAAATGTTTTAAAGGATACTCATGGGTGCATGAATGCATGATGCAACAATCACACACAAGATCACAAACATGGGGTTCATAGGTTCGTCGTCACAAGCATGGAGTCAAAGTTACTACCCACAAGGTATGGTCTAATAGTTTATCACTTGCCGAACAAGGTTCTAAGAGGTTCCCAGAGTCTACATCCTTCCTTTGGATATTACCAACATCCTGATTGACTCAGTAATTAGTAATATTCTCAGGGAAAACTCATTCTAGTGTAGTATCGTGTGACAAACATTAACGAATTACTCCGTCATAGCTTCCGCACTACACCTAAAAGGCCAAGATGGGTTAAAAGTTCTACAGTCCTCAGTTTAACAGGCTCCTAGGTCGAAAGAAACACGTCTTCCCGATTACTCGGTAAGCGACACTACATTCAAATAGGCCTCCACTGAGTGGGGGATCTCATGCCTCCTTTTTTGGATTAATCCCTCAAAGTTAACATGACTATACCGCCCACCCTTCTTAAGTTTTCTCAAGTCCGAGTAGAGAACTTATGAGAAATCACCAAGCACCTTGGAAACCAGGAAAATCTAGACAAAAATATATACAACACATAATATATAAACAATAATATCAAATACACAAACAAATAAAGATAAGCTCAACCCACTTAGGGGTGAACCAACATTTGGTCGATCTGTCCCCAGTGAAGTCGCCATTTTTCCTGTAATGGTAGAAATATTGAGACTATACCATTGGATTGACTTGACTCGCACAGATCACATAAAAATAGCCACCGCACTTTATTTTTTCCAGGGGTATGGAAAAAGAGCGAATAACCCAAAAAGAGGGGGAAAGAATCTAAGTTCAGGATTGGTTATGCAAAGGGAAGGTATTAGCACCCTAAACATCTATGGTACTCCACAGGAACCTCTTTGATAAATTGAGTATTTTGGCTATAAATGTTGTATACAAAAATGTATTGTGGGGATGAGAAATGAATTTATAATTTTTGCACCCGCCGCGATTGGGAACCTTTAGTGCCTACGTACCACCTTCCGTGCAATAGGGGATTAGGGTACTCATAGTTCACCTTTAAAAAATTTAAAACACAAGTGTGTTGGTTAATTTTAATAGACGAGACATCATAATCGTATCCGAGTGGAAAACATACTTACTATCCACGATTATGAGAAAGGAGAATTTGCGTCATCTCAAATTGGAGGATATAGCTTGGATTTTAAAATCAACAAAGCCTCCCTCAACACTCAAGTGGAAAATATCTCACTTCACTATATATCGTAGAAGTATAGTAGCTCACATCACTACAAGGATTGACAAGAGTCTAATCTTTTGAGAAAATTTAAAAAAAAAGCCAAAGTGGCAAAGATGGTTTGAATGAGATTGATTGACTTTTAGTCTTCTCACAAAAATGTCAAAGTATTATTAAGTTGGTTAAAGTTTGATTAAGAAAATATTTTTGAAAATGTATGGACATAAGTCTAAGTTTATTGTGAAAGCGGTTCAAGTTTAAAAACAAGAAGAGTTTTCAAAAGGAGAGAGAAGATTTTTGAAATTAAATAAGGTGGGAGGAGATGAAAGGACTATCTTAAAGCATAAGGTAAGAGCTAGGGAAAAGAACCGTCTAACCGGCAAGGAGTCAACACTTGACATAATGAGTCAATATGAAATTCTCATCTTTTGGATTGAAACCAAACAAGCAAGGATAATAAACCTCTTAAGAAAACCAAGCTTAAAAGGTATTAAGTATTCACAAAAATTAGGCATAATAACGGTTGTATACAGATGAATTCTCAATCACAGATGAAGTATATAATCAGAATAACCTATACACAAAGAAAACAAACAACCCAATATATTAAGGTAAACCCCAAGAACTCCAGATAAAATAGAAATAGAAGTCACCAGGTCTCAAGGTAGGTCAAGGTCTCTACTCCTAGGTCCAAGAAGTCCATAACCCCAATGTCAAGGGTACTAACAAAATAGTCCAGGTAACATTAAAGCTTTTTATAGTTCTAGTTGGTTATTAGGTATCTTCAAAAAGAAAATGAAAGCTCAAATGAGCAAAGATGAAAATAGCATGAAATGTACATGCTAAAATAAATGGTGCCTAAAAGTAAAGGCGTAAAGTAAAAGCATAAAGACAAAAGTCAATTGTTAATGAGATAGAGATTAGAGGTTAGTTGAATGACCATCTTAAAACTCACATTTGAAAACTCGTTAGAAGATTAATAAAATCAAAGCCTCTCAACAACAAGTCTCATTTGCTTTTTGTCAAGTATATCATTCATTTTAAATTCTCGAGGCAACAATAAATGATCAACGATGTTTAAGTGATTCACTTTGACCAAAGCTTATAAAGATTCATTAGAGGATTGATAAGACCAAAGCCTCATAACAATGAATATCAAGGTTATTGGATCAAATGTTTCAAATTAACATACTTGGGCTTGCAACCATGGGTTTAGGCCACAGATGATCATTTCTCGAATTGGGACAAAATTTAGCGCTATGTTAAGAAATCGTAAGTGGACTTATATAGAAGTTGCACCTATTTTGAGGTCGGTCAATAGCAATCTATGTGCCATATGTTTAGAGAGATGATATGTAGATCACCCTCTAATCAACATGTAGCATAATGCAAGAATAAGAAAAGGGAGAAGATGAACAATAATTAAATTCCACATTTGAACCAAAGAATTAAATCAAGCTATTATTAAATTCATTCATCCATTTTTTGTGGAGTTAAACTCGACACCATAGATCCAATGATGTTAATAAAGCTCATGATTAAAATCTCACATAGTCCAAGATCAGCCAAAATATATACAAAGAATAAAATTGAATTTAACAATCAAAATAGAATGAGAAAATTGATTTTTAAATGAAAATAAAAGACAAAATAACATACTATATTCAAAATATCAAAGAAAAATTAAAACAGGCCATATAAAAGTTAACAATAATCTCAAATATTTTTACAAAATTTTTGGTAATTTTTCAAAACAGAAAAGTATTTTTAAACTATTTAAAGTCACTCAAATAATTAAAAAAAGATTAAAAATAGTAAAAATCAAAAATAAAATTTTAGAAAAGATTTCACAAAGTCAGAAATAAAGAAAATAATTTTTGTGAATCCTTTTCAGAATTTTCGAACGAAAATTGAATTTATTATGAATTTTAGAAGTTAAAAAAATGAATTAAAATTAAAATAGTAAATGGAAATTAAAATTGAAAATTTGTAGCCATCAGATCAAGTCAATATACAATTTTATATAGGATCAATGATCCAGAAAAAAGGGTACACAGTAGCAACTGTAGAGAAACACGCAGGGAAATGAGTTTCAGATCACCATCTCAGGCGTAGACAAATGGCAATTGCGACCACTTGTCATTCTCATACCATTCGCAAGAATCCCGAGGTTGGAAAAAGAATAGGACACTTGAAGATTGTTGTAATCTTATCCTCTTCACGTTACTAATAAAAAAACTTTTTATATTTTCAAACAAATTTCCTCCCTCTCCATAATACTCCTAACATATCTCTCTCTTCATTATCATTATCATGTTTTATCATAAAAAGCATAAAACGTAGAAAAAGAGAGAGAGAGGGCAGGACAGAAAAGAAAACATGGGAGGCGGACTCGTGGTGGCCGGCGATAGAGTCGCGGCGGCGCCACCGCGAGGAAACTCTGTAACAATTGTTTTTACAATTTTTTAATCGTATTCTTCTCCTCGTCTCAAATATCAACTCAAAATTTTCAGAAAATCAAAGTGGGAGGCAAGACCTACAAAAGAGTTTCGGAAATATTTTGTTCAAAAACTATAACAATAGTCACAGAATTGTAAAAGGAAGGGAAGATTTAGATTTATTAATGGAATAACAACCTTTTGACGTAAACAGGGTGGAGAGCAGCGGTCAATTGGGCTTCAGGCGTGGTGGTTGCGATCTTAGCCTTTATGATTTTAATGCAAATTATTTTACTAAATGATGTAACTGTGATTATTTTTACTGAGTTTGCAATATTTTGCTTCTTGAGCCTTCTTTGTGAACTAAACAAAGTTTGTGATTTGCAAAAAGGGTTGTGGGCCAATGATTAAATATGAATCTTTTTTCTTATTATGCAGCAGATGAGGCCTTTGCTTGTTGGGCTGCAAAATTGTGATTCTCGACTTGTTTTTCCTGTTTATAGTGGTGTTGTGATGCCAGTTTATTTGGACTCGTATCCATGCATAAACTGTTTTTTTAAACCTCTATTGTGAACCAAATATTGGGTTTGTGATTACCAATAGAGGTCACGGGCCGATGATTAAACCAAAATTCTGATTTATGAAACGAATGAGGCCTTAAGCATACGATTCAAATCTTGCTAGCTTGTGTGAATTTTGTTGATTTTCTGACTGAACTGATGTGATAACATACCATCTTTTTCTTTATTTTCATGTGTTGAGTAGTTTGTCAAGAGCATGGTTGCAAAGGGTATGAGTTGAAGACTTGAGGATAATGCAAACCAAAGCAAAACTTGAAGGCATGGAAGAATTGCTTGAGCAATGGGGTAGAAGCTTGAAGCAACTCTAAGTCTTGTGATATTCATAGAAGTCTAGGTGTAGAAAACTTGGAATATTTGTATTTTTGATGTTGTAATTAGATTTTAGGCCATATAGAACTTGAACTTTCTTGTAACATGAATGGTGAAATTGGAAACTTGCAAAAGAGCTTTTATTCTTTGTGAATAAATGGTATGACTTGAATGTTCTTGGATGAGAAAAGACATTGAAATTTGTATGTATGGGATTCTTGAAAAATGACTTTGATTGAAGCATGAATATTGAATGAGAATGGTTATCATAAATTTAAGTTTTGAATTTTCTTGATATTGCACCATGTTAAAATTTTGTAACACTTAGGTGTGTATTTGAATTTTGCTTGAACCATACAAGTCATGTTTCGAATTAAGCTTGAGAATGTCTTGAATAAATGGAGGCAAAATGGAATTTGAAATTTGATCAAGCTCTCTTGATGAAGTTATGGACCTGAATTCTTTGTAAAATAGTGCAACTTGAAATTTTAGAACTTGCATTCTTATTGAATTGTTCTCTTGTCTCTTAAATTGCCTTCACTTGTAAGCTTGCAAATTTTGAACTCTCCTTGAATGTTGACTAAGAGAAAGAATCATATGATTTGAAACTCCTTGAAACTTTTGAATAAATTTGCATCCATAACTTTTGAATATTCAATCTTTATCATAATGGCCAATGATCCCTCAAACTCAACAATTTTGTACCATGAATCTTATCTTGATGATGACTAATTTCAACATAAAAAATAAAACTCTGGAGAAAAATGTCCTAAAACGTTTCATTAAAATCCACGGTTTTCTATACACAATTCGCTTCGACCCTTAAAGAAAGTTTGTAGATAACGCTATTTGTGACATCGTGCAAAAATAATCATCCCAAAACGATAAAAATCGAAAGAGTTACGATCCTCGAAAGTTGGATGAAAGTCACTTGAAAATAAGTCAAAGTCCACAAAACGACCTCTAATGTACTCAGACTTTTGATGGCCTTCTACATATAATTAGCTCTTAACTTGTAAAGAGAAGTTGGAGATGATGTCAAGCAGATCCATATGCTTGAAGAGTCGACCAAAAATAATGGATAATGAATAAGTAATGATTATTTGAACTTGAACTTGCAAACGTTGACGTTAACCAAACACTTAGAATTTGCCCGCAGACTTTATCTTTTTTCCACAACCCTAGGCATTCTTAATCACATATGAACTTGAGATGACGAAGTCTTGATAAAATCATACTCACACTCTTCAGAACTTGAGAGTACTCGTCGAAGAAGTCATGGAAATAAACACATGAACCTATCTCGAAGAGTCTTGAGAATTAAGCCACCAAAATCGCCTTAAACATGCTGAATGAAGCTTGAGGATAGTGTGACCTAAGATTATAGATCACCACTATGAAACATAGGCTTTTGGGAACCATTTTTGTCCTGAACAAACCATAACCCTTGTTGTACCCCAAACTTTTCCCTCCCATTTCATCAACATTTCTCATCACAAGACTCTTGGAACTCAAGATCAAGCTAGGGTTTGCTCTGCTCAAGACACCTCTTTACACTGTTGACCTAAATTAGGGTTTGAGTTTGCACAGGGATGTTTTGACCTACAATGCCCAAAGTGACTTTCATACTTCATCTTGGACCCACAAGTTTGTCCATACCAAGTTTCAAGCCTTGATTCAAATTTTTCCCCAGTCAATTTGGACAGTTGACCTAGAAATCAGCTGTATTGGGGAAAAAGTCAACTGTGGCCAATTGACAGTCAAACCTTATGAATTTTGACCCACATCAACATTATGAACTCATATGAACCATTTGGTCAAGTTTGGATCAGAATTCCACAAGAAATTTGATCAGATCACCAAAAGGGCAAAATGGTCATTTTTAGAGTTTTGACTGCACAAAGGCAATTTTTGACTGTTTGACCTAGCCAATGGCAAATCAAGCTCAACCATGGACGCAAGGACTCAATGAAATTGTCTTGACCCATTCAACAAGTTCAAAAGATCTCAAATGCATAGGATTGACAGATGAATTTTTCAGTCAACTGATCAAAATTTGACTATACACTAAAAAGTCAAACTTTGACTTTTTGGTCAAAATCAAGTGACAAGGGTCATTTTTCATCAAGACATGTCAAATTATGAAACTTGTTCATCAAGAAACCCAAAATTGCAAATTAGGGTTTAAAATGGAAAATTTTCATAACTTAGAAATTTTCTAAGTTATAAAATTTTCTTATTTTTTCCTAACTTTGCCCCACATTTTCACCAAGATGAAAATGGATTCAAACAAAACTTGAAACATGAAAGTTGTATTCCATCACAAAGTATTCAACTTTGATTCATAAAGTTTTCTCAAAAGAAGCTTGGATCTCAAGTTATGATTTTTGGAACAAGGGTACCTAAAACTTTTAACTTAGAGAAATTTTGCCCTAGTTTAGGCAGGATTTTGACCCATATTCTTGGCCATTTTTCACATAGTTCCACTTGGAGTCTTAAGTTTCATTTCAAAGATGGATTATAGTACATATTGCAAGCTTTCCAAATTGTCCAAGAACTCCTCAAACACCTTTGTGGTTAGGAAAAATAGAATGCTTGAAGTTGGCAAAAACTCACTTTGTAACCATGGCCAATACATGTTCATACCAAGTTGCAAATCTGACCAAACTAGCTTAGTACATAATTACAGGCCTATAAACCAATTTACACTCAAAAATTGAATGCAAATACATTGGACATTGGCATTTTTCTGATCAAGAGAGCATTGTACCATGAACATTTCCTTTTTGAGCATAAAGGTCATACTTCCATTTTCATAATGGCCACTTTATGTCAAATTGCATTTTCTTGAGCCTTGGACTTTTTTCCTTGCAGCAAACAAGTTCCCTAATCTCAGGCATAGTACACCAACTTGATCATGCTTGTAACTAGCCTGTACAGGCCATAGCTTAGCCACTTCACATCTTTGCTTTCAAAACAAGTCAAATGGCCAAAAGCTCATAACACACACATCTGATATATTGAACTCAAGCCAAGTTCTCAAATAAGTTAGATACACCCTTGCAAGTCATAAGCACGAGCCTTTGACCTCTAAAACCTGCTCATACTCAAAAACCACATTTTCTTGCAAAACAGGGCCAGTTCTGCAAATCACAAGCCACCATCAAATCCCCTCGTGCGTTTTGTCCAAATTCACTTCAAACACATTCCAAACCATATACCTAAGTTTTCCAGACCATTCAGGAGTTGCTGTAACTCCATTAACACACATCACCATTTTTGTTTGAAAGCTTTGCAGGTTGAGTTCTGTAGCACGATTCAGGCCACTTCAAAACAGACTAAGCATTGGGAAAGGTTCAAGGGACATCAAGCAAGCTCATAAGAACCTCATGCCTCATTGAAAGTTGCTGCATTATCCAGCTCGAACTCAACTGAAACAGGTATTTCATGAACTTCTATCTCTCTATTTAGGAACATTTAGACTTAAGTTTGTGAATGAAAGATGTTGTATTCATAGCCCTGAAACCATACATGTGCTTAGTTTTCATTTATATTAATCGTGCTAGGAGAATTTCATCCATGAACTTTCTGAAAAAACTAGGTTAGAAATTAGGGCCAGAGAAATTATCTCTGGTCTTTGAGAGTTAGCTTAAGTTTTTTATATGGTTAGATTCGTTGTTTGATGCTCTACAAGTTTCATGTTTTGAGTTTTGTCAAAGGATCACAAATACAGGAGATACAGGTTTGTGTAGCAAGCGCGCGTTTTTCAAATTTCTGTTGGACAGAGGAAGAAGATGAAGTAGCTGGGTTGGGTCTGGCTACTTCCTGCTTTTGACACCCCCATTTTCAGTTTCACACCCCCCTGTCCCATTTCTTTGTATATTTATAATTTTTGCATTTTAATTTTATTTCTGACTTTATTATTTTATTTTCAAACATAAAAAATGCCTAAAAAATATTTTCATAATTTTTTACATTTATTTGGTATTTATTTTAGTTATTTCTAATATTAAAATGTTTAAATACTTTATATTATTTTGTTAAAAACTTAAAAATAATGTAAAAAAATACTTTTATTTTCATTTATTATTTTTATTCACATTTGAAAATATTTTCTTGAAATATATACATTTTTGTAAATAATTTATTTTATCTTTTACGCACTTAATATATTTAATATATATATATATATATATATATATATATATATATATATATATATATATATATATATATATATATATATATATATATATATATATATATATATATATATATATATATATATATATATATATATATATATATATATATATATATATATATATATATATATATATATATATATATATATATATATATATATATATATATATATATATATATATATATATATATATATATATATATATATATATATATATATATATATATATATATATATATATATATATATATATATATATATATATATATATAGGGTTTACCCCTTTATTAAATAAAATCAATCTTTTTTTATTTTTATTATTTACACCTTTTTTCACATTAAAAAAATACTTTACATACATAAACAAACAAAAACTTTTTTTTGCATGATGCATTTTATTTAATATTTATTTATTGTATTTATTTAAATATTGTACATTTGAGTATTATGCCTTGCAATTTCAATTTGGTTGTAATAATTTAGGGTTTAATTTCTTGCAAAATAATCCCCTATTCAAATTTGTACCCCCCTCCCCATATCATGTTGTAATAGTGTAGAATTTAAATTCTCGCATCTTTAAGCTTTCAATTATGCCATGATTAGAGAATTAGGATTTGTATGCAAAATCAAAACCAACAAATAGCTTGACCTAATCAAAGACAAAAAATGCATGAAAATCAAACACAATGCACACTTGCACCCCTAGGGTTACAATCCACTTGTTGCCTTCAAAAATGGGTCATGGTATGCATGTCAAGTACTTTGGCAAAACAAAAACAAAACAAAAGATCATAGTCCCTCGATGACGCTATCTGAGTTGCCTAAACAAAATGATCAAGTCCCTTAAGAAAATTGCCAAAAATGCTTGACACAATTGCTATCACGGTCTATACGATGACCCGCACCTATCCCGTTTAACATCCTAACACAAGGTTGTTCACCAAATACAATGGTTAAGCAACACTGTTAAAAGGGTTAAAAACATAAGAAAGATCTTTGAGTAAAAAAGGGTAGACAACTCTTAGTTACTTGATCAAAGCTTGCAAAAAACATCCTTGCTATCTTCAAAACACACTTCACCACACAATTTCAAAACCCTACTTTCAAACATTGAAAACTTTTCAAAAGACAAAAACACCTTTGTATACATTCAAACAAGAATCATTACAAAGGTTGCCACAACGATGGCTTCTTTTCAAAACATCTTTCAAAATCACACACAAAGCACCATTTCAAACAATTGAAAAGCAAAGCAAGTGATCTAAGCAAGTAACTAAGAGCCCATGGATAACCATGGATAAAAAGGGTGCTAATACCTTCCCTTTCTATAATCTACTCCCCGAACCCAAGAAACCATCTCAAAGGTCTTTCCTGTGCTTTTTGACCTTTCCTTAGGATAAAATAAAAAGTCGTGGCGACTCTTGCTAAACCGAAACATTTGCGAACATAAACGCAAAATCCCAAGTCAGTTCTCCCACCGTATCACAGAACTGGCGACTCTGCTGGGGAAAAACTTTAAAAGTGGAGTAACCTTAGGGCTTAGATCACCCTTTTGTATGATTATATTGTTTGCTTTGATTGCTTTACATTTGGTTCTCTTGTTTGGGCTTGAAATCCTCTACCCGGATTTGGGAAACATTCATAGGTAAATAGCAATACATTGTGGAAACTGTGCGGGGTATACCGACATGGTTGAAGCAATAGCTATATTAGTGCGACATATTTGTGAGTACCGGTAGCCTTTGAGTCAATCAAAGAGAATACGGGGCCGCTGAGTCATGTCATAAAGCACTAATAAACTCTTAGAACCTTACTTGACCATCTTGGCCTTTATTAGGGGTAGTGAGATGACCGGCTTTGGTGCAGTCCGAAGTTGGTAGATACTCGATACTACACTCATTGAGGGTTGTTTTCTTGGAATATTTTGGTCGCTAGTTAAGTGGCTAAACCAAAACAATGAACATAGAAAACAATCCAGTGATATTGAGCTCCTTAGAACCCGGTTACTATTTATAGGACAGGTTTGAGCCAACTAAACTCAAGAGGGTATTTACCTGTGAAACCTCATGCAAGCCTGAAACTAGGGTTTTGTGTGACTTTCTTGTACATGTGTTTGTGCATACATCATGAACATCATAAAGCATCATATGCATCCACTAACCATTTCAAGGGTTTGGATCTTCTTCTTTGTTCTTGTTTTGTAGATCATGGAATCTCTTTGCAGGAAAACAATTCAAGTCAACCTTGTGAGAATCCCTCCTCAACTCAAGGAGCTTACATCCAGGATTCCAGAGAATTCTCTCTTCAGTGAAAGACATGGTAGGCTTCTCAACTTGGTCAACTCCAACATTTAAGAAGACATGGTGAAAGTTCTCTTCCAGTTCTTTGACCCCCTACACCACTGTTTCACATTTCTTGATTACTAACTAGTACCTACTTTGGAGGAATTTTCTCAACTCCTGAGAATTCCTATTCTTCATCAACTACCCTACAAAGGTACGGAAAAAGAACCAAAGCCTGAAGATGTTGCTCAAGCATTATACTTGCAGCCATCTGACATCAAGGGACATTGGGAAAGCAGAAGTGGTGTCAAGGGTTTCTCGGCAAAGTTTCTGTTTAAGAAGGCACAAGAATGCTGGAATTCTCTTGATCTAAAAGCCTTTGAAGAGATTGTGGCACTCCTTATCTATGGTTTGGTCCTGTTCCCAAACCCTGATCAACTTGTAGATGTGAATGCTGTCAAGATTTTCATATCCTGGAATCCTGTACCTACATTGCTTGGGGATATCCTACACTCATTTTACACACAAACAATGAGGAAAAGAGGTGTTCTCATGTGTTGTACTCCTCTCCTAGCAAGGTGGTTTATTTCTCACCTTCCACAATCAGTTTTGAAGAATGAGCAGGGTTTAAGGTGGTCACAACGGTTGATGACCCTCACACATTCTGATGTACATTGGTGTTCTCGGTCCAGAGAAAATGTCATCATCATTGATCGTTGTGGGGAATTCCCTAATGTCCCACTACTTGGCATTAGGGGAGGAATTACCTATAACCCCTGTTTAGCTCTAAGACAGTTTGGATATGCTCGGAGGGATAACCCTCATGACATGCTGATTCCTGACCTAGTTTTTGACTTCGACAACGTTGCGCAAGGACTTCGACAAAGGTTCATCAGAGCTTGGAGGATGCCCAACAAAGTGGATAGTAAGACACTGGGGCACAAGAATTCCATCCCCCTTGAGCCTTACCTCAAGTGGGTACGAACCCGCGCCCAGAATCTTATGATGCCATACCCTCACATTCTCCCCTTGATCAAAGAGCCTGTTATAGAAGGAGAGGTTCCATACACCCTCCTACATCCTGACATTCCAACATCATGGGAAGAAATGCAAAAGAGTTGGATCCAACTCAAGGAAGAACAGAATACTTTTGAGGCCAGCTTCTATGCCAGTGAGAAGAAGGTTTTGGAGCTTACCCGCCGACTTCATAAGGAGGAAACTCTCAACACTTACATCGCACCAAAGAGGATGCGCAATGTATTTTTACATTAAGAATTTTGTAATATTTTGCCCATGGGGCGCTTATGTACTAACAATTTCTTCTTAATATGACGTGTGTTCCTTTTTGTTTGCAACAAATTTGAATTTCTGAATCCTTGAATGCATTACATGAATAACATACCATTCATCATATGCATAAACAGGTCTTCACACCAGGTTTCCTTATCTTTCTGCTGTTTATTTCAGCAAGATGGATTTGGAGCAGAAGGTTAAGGATCTGCAGGCACAGAATTCTCAATTCCAGCAACTCCTCGTGACCTTAGCAAAGGGTCAAGAGGACCTTAAAGCACTGTTGGAGAAAAGTAAAGAGAAAAAGAAGAAAAGGCCCGGAGTAGCCAATTTTGGAAGAAGGTTTGAAAGCAATGCTAGAAAAGTTCTCGAGTTCCCCTCAACGTCTGATGAAGGGGCTGGTAAAGGAAAAGGAGTTGCGGGACCTTATGAATCTGAAGTTGAAGAGGAGGAAGAGGAAGAAGACGAAGACTACTCCTAACAGCAATATCCCCCTGGCGGATGATAAATATAAAAATCTTGAGGATAGATTGGCAGCCATGGAGTTGCAAAGGGTACCTGGTTTAGATTTTGAAGAACTAGGGTTGGTCGCTGGGATTGTTATTCCTCCCAAGTTCAAAGTACCAACATTTGCTAAGTATGATGGTTTGTCCTGCCCAAAGATGCATCTGAGATCCTATGTCAGAAAGATCCGACCCCACTCATCTGAAAAAGACCTATGGGTACACTTTTTCCAAGACAGTTTGTCAGGAACACAATTGGACTGGTTCTATCAACTTGAGAGGTCTGAGGTTCATAACTGGGAAGACTTAGCTGCTGCTTTTTACCGTCAATACCAATACAATGCTGATTTGGCGTCCACTCGTACTCAGCTACAAAGTATGGGGATGGCTTCCAATGAAGGATTTAAAGAGTATGCCCAGAAGTGGTGTGATCTGGCTGGAAGGGTGCAGCCACCATTGTCGGATAGAGAGCTGGTTGACATGTGTTTAGGGACCCTGTCTGGACCTTTCTTCAATCATTTAATCGGGAGTTCTTCCGTAGGATTCACCGAACTAATTTTGACCGGCGAAAGGGTCGAGGCCGGTATTAAAAGTGGTAAGATTCAGAAAGATACCTCCGCGTCCACTGTTGTTAAGAAAACCTTCCCAGCTAAGAAGGAAGCCTCTGCTGTTTATTCTCAGAAAAGTCAAGGAAGAATCGAGCACCGGCCAACTGTAGGGGCTGTGATGATTCAAAACTCTTCAAATGATCAACCTCGCGGCAATCAGCCAAGACCTAATCAACAACGGGTAGAAAGGCCACAACGACATTTCACCCGAATCAACATGACGCCAGCTCAAGTACTCCCTCATTTGTTAAAGTTGAATCTTACCAGTTTAAAGGAAGCGCCAAAGAACCCTAATACCTCCTCTCCATACTACCACTCCAATGCGAAGTGTGCTTACCACTCTGACAGCGTAGGGCACGATACCAATAAATGTTGGGCGCTTAAGAACAAAATCCAAGACCTGATTGATGCCAAGGAAGTAGAATTTGATGCTCCTGAGAAGTCCAACGTGATATCTGCTCTGATGCCCAAGCACGGTCATAATGTTCATGCCGTTATGGAAGACCTTCATATTAACGATGTTGCTGACCTTTTGACTCCCTTACTAGTGATTAAAGATAATTTGATGAGAGCCGGGATATTCCCAGGCTGCGGAAAAGACTGCTACTTTTGTTTAAACATACGAGCTAACTGCCCAATGTTGAAATCAGGTATCCAACACTTGATGGATACCCAAGAGATACTCTTCCAAAAAAACCCTGTTGATACCTTCACTCCTGTTACTCCTGCTACTTTTACTACTTCAACCAATGATATCGCAATAATAACCATTTCCGACGATCTTCCCAAGGCTTGCAAAAGGCCTGTCAAGATTACACCTGATCCTGAATTTGTACCATTAAAAATCACCATGCCGGGGCCTGTCCCGTATCAATCTAACAAAATGATACCATGGAACTACGGAGGAGAAATCTTCTATCATGGTATCAAACAAATTGAATCAGTCCAAGAGAATTCTAAAGAGGAAACCCCTGATATAGGGAACATTGTGGGAACAAGCAAGATAACCCGCAGCGGTCGGATTTTTTCTCCGGAGATTGCTCCCCCCCGAGCAGTTTTCGGACCCTCGAAAGCTTCTGTACCTGTTAAACCATCTATGCAAGACCCGATAATTGAAGAATTGGATACTCCTGAAGTAAGACCATCTATTGATAATATCGATAAGGGTAGGGGATACTAGAAGCGCCTGTCAGGACGAAGGCTCATGTTGTGGTTATCCCCGAAACCACCCAGAAAGAATTGGAGGAAATCTTGAAAATAATCAAAAGGAGCGATTTCGACGTCGTGGAATAGCTAGGGCAGACCCCTTATAAAATATCCATGTTGGCTCTTCTACTCTGCTCTGAGGCCCATGCTAAGGCCTTAATTAAATTTTTAAAGACGGCACACGTGCCCCAAGAAACTTTGGCTGACCAGTTTCAGGAGTGTGTGGCCAGTCTTACTGCTGATAATGGCCTTGGCTTTTTCGATGCTGATTTGACTCCCAAAGGAAGGAAACATAACGACGCGCTACATGTCTCAGTTGAATGCAGGGGAACCACCCTCGCCCATGTCTTAGTTGATACTGGTTCTTCCTTGAATGTGTTGCCGAAGAAAGCGTTGGACCGTTTGGACTGCGAAGGATTGACCCTCAAACCCAGTAACATCGTTGTTAGGGCCTTTGATGGGTCCAAAAGAATGGTTCATAGAGAGGTTGACATTCCTATCAAAGTAGGCACATAAGTTTTCAACTCCACCTTTTATGTGATGGACATCCGTCCTTCATATTCGTGTTTGTTAGGAAGACCGTGGATCCATTATGCTGGGGCAGTTACCTCCTCTTTGCACTAAATGCTGAAATATCCTGTTAAGGGTAAGATTATAACGGTGCACAGAGAGGAAGAGTACATGATAAGTCACCTCAACTCCTTCCTCTATGTGGAGTTGGATGGCGAATTCATCAAAAATCCTTTCCAACATTTTGAGGAAGTTTCTCCTGAGGTCGCAGTTGCGAAGACAATGGTTGAGGTGTCTATCGTTCCCAAGCATGTATCTAGGATGGAATCTCTCAAGGACGCAGAAGCGGTAATCAAAGAAGGAAAGAGCACAGTGTGGGGGAAACTGCCTGATTTTCCCCATAAGATGGACAAGTTTTGATTAGGGTTTACTACTGTAGGACAAAAGGCTATACGTCGCTCCAAGGATGGAGGACCACCCGTCAAAATCACCTACCATGGAATTAATGCTGTAGAAGATGAAGATGAAGAGAACAACTTCGAAGATTGGATCTTTCCGACTGTCGAAGGGGGTTTAAGCAACTGGGAAGCAAAGGATTTTATTCCCATCACCTTCATCAACCAGTAATTTTATCTTTGAACAATTTCCCATTTTTTGGTCTGTAATAACTAAACAATTCATACACTATTTTCACCTCATGCCTTGCCCGGGGCATGTAGGTCCATTTGTAAGGGCTTGATTTTCTTCATTATCATATGCCATGTTTTAATGAATCATTGGACGTCTTCATCTATAAATTGTTGTGTTCATTTTCTTTCCTTTTGCATTTTGTTTTGTTTAAGGATGGCTATCCCTTACGCACACCCACACTCACAAATACAGGTACCCATCCACTCCAGATTCCATGGGTGACTATTCTGCTTTAGCCTTCGGTAACTCTGAAGATTTGGTCAATCATGCTGAGTATGAAGTTGACGAAGACTGTGAAGTGCCGGGAGAGTTAGCCAGACTTTTGCAACAAGAAGAGAGGGCTATTCTGCCTCATGAAGAGTTGCTAGAAACCATCAACTTGGGAACAGAGGAAGACAAGAAAGAGGTAAAAGTGGGTGCCAACCTGGAACCAAGTGTCAAAGAGCGCTTAGTGCAGTTGTTGAACGAATATGTTGAAATCTTTGCCTGGTCTTATGAAGACATGCCGGGACTAGACACAAATATTATGGTCCACCATCTCCCTACAAGAGAAGACTGTCCACTGGTCAAGCAAAAGGTCCGCCGAATGAGGCCCGACATGTTTGAGAAGATCAAAGCTGAGGTAATGAAGCAATTCAATGTTGGCTTTCTGGCTGTTACTTCCTATCCACAATGGGTTGCTAACATTGTGCCCGTGCCTAAGAAGGACGGCAAAGTCAGAATGTGTGTGGACTATCGGGATTTAAACAGGGCTAGCCCCAAGGATGATTTTCCACTGCCACATATCGACATCTTGGTTGACAACATAGCTCAACACAAGGTATTTTCCTTCATGGATGGATTCTCGGGATACAACCAGATCAAAATGGCCCCCGAGGACATGGAGAAAACTACTTTTGTCACGCAATGGTGTATCTTCTGCTACAAAGTGATGCCATTCGGACTGAAGAATGCAGGGGCAACCTATCAAAGCGCCATGGTAGCTTTGTTTCATGATATGATACATCATGAGATCGAAGTTTACGTAGATGACATGATAGCTCGATCACAGATAGAAGAAGAACACCTTGATCATTTGCAAAAGCTGTTTGTCAGGTTGAAGGAGTATAAGCTCAGACTGAACCCAAGCAAGTGCACTTTTGGAGTTAGGTCTGGTAAACTTTTCGGATTTATTGTCAGCAACAAAGGCATTGAGGTTGATCCAGCTAAAGTAAAGGCTATACAATAAATTCCTGCCCCCCGCACTGAAAAGGAGGTTAGAGGATTCTTGGGACGCTTAAACTATATTGCGAGGTTCATCTCTCACCTGACATCTACCTGTGAGCCAATCTTTAAGCTGCTGAAGAAAGATCAGGTAGTTGAATGGAAAAAATGTTTGTCAAGTTTCTTTTGATAAGATCAAGGAGTATTTACTGGAACCTCCTATTTTGATACCACCCGTCGAAGGAAGGCCGTTAATCATGTATCTGACTGTTTTGGATAACTCAATGGGGTGCGTACTGGGACAACATGACGAGTCTGGCCGAAAAGAGCATGCCATTTATTACCTTAGCAAAAAGTTTAACGACTGTGAGACTCGCTACTCACTGCTCGAGAAAACTTGCTGCGCTTTGGTATGGGCTGCTCGCTGGCTAAGGCAGTATATGTTGACTCATACCACTTTGTTGATTTCCAAGATGGATCTGATCAAGTATATCTTCGAGAAGCCTATTTTATCTGGAAGAATTGCTAGATGTCAAATGATCCTGACTGAGTATGATATCCAGTATACTACCCAAAAATCTATAAAGGGGAGTGTGTTAGCTGACCATCTAGCTCATCAAGCCGTCGAAGATTACCAATCCATGAGATTCGACTTCCCTGACGAGGACATCATGACATTGGACAACATTGAAGGTAACAGACCGTATGAAGGACCTGAACAAGGATCCCGATGGACCCTGTACTTTGATGGTGCTTCAAATGCACTTGGCAACGGTATCGGTGCGGTACTCATTTCTCCGGAAGGTTGCCATACACCCTTCACTGCCCGTCTTTGCTTCAGCTGTACCAACAACATGGCTGAATATGAAGCTTGCATCTTTGGTCTCAAGGCTGCTATAGACTTGGGAATCAAATCTTTGGTCGTATTTGGGGACTCAGCTTTGGTTATCAGTTAAGTCAAAGGAGAGTGGAACACCAAACATCATAATCTTATCCCATACAAAGAACATGTCTTGACATTGTTGCCTCATTTCGAGCAGATTACCTTCGAGCATTTCCCGCGAGAAGAAAATCAATTAGCCGATGCTCTGGCCACAATGTCTTCCATGTTTAAACTCAACTGGGATAACGAGGCTCCCCAAATTACCATCGAACGAATGGACGAACCTGCGCACTGTCACGAGATTAACACCGAAGAAGTAGTGGAACAACCCTGGTTTCATGAAATCAAAAGGTATCTCCAGACTCGAGAATACCCTGAAGGAGCTTCCGTCAATGACAAAAAGTTCTTAAGGATATTTGCTACCAAGTTCTTCCTAAGCAATGGCATCCTTTATAAGCGCAGCCATGATTGTGTTTTACTTCGTTGTGTGGACAAGGTTGAAGCAGAGTTGATCATGACCGAGATACATAGTGGCACATTTGGCACCCACTTGAGCGGACATACGATGGCTAAGAAGATTCTAAGGGCAGGCTACTACTGGTCTACCATGGAAGCTGATTGTCATCAACATTCCTGCACTTGTCACAAATGCCAAGTCTAGGCCGACAAGGTACATATTCCTCTTGTTCCTTTCAACGTTCTGACAGCTCCTTGGTCATTCGCAATGTGGGACATTGACATGATTGGAGAGATCAAGCCTACGGAATCCAATGGACATCGCTTCATCTTGGTCGCTATTGATTATTTTACCAAGTGGGTCGAAGCAGCTTCCTATGCCTCAGTTACAAAGAATGTGGTTGCCTGCTTCATTAAGCAGAACCTCATATGCCGGTATGGTATCCCCGACATGATTATCACGGACAACGGTACAAATTTGAACAACACTATGATCACCGCTCTATGCGAACAGTTCAAGATTTATCATCACAATTCATCTACCGACCAAAGATGAACGGTGTTGTTGAAGTCGCGAACAAAAATATCAAAAAGATCATTCAAAAGATGACTGTCACCTACAAGGACTGACATGAGATGTTACCATTTGCTCTACATGGATATCGTACCATGGCACGTACTTCAACAGGGGCAACCCCATTTTCTTTGGTATATGGCATGGAAGCCGTTCTACCCATGGAAGTTCAGATTCCTTCCTTGAGGATTATGAAGGATGTCGATTTGAGTGAAAACGATTGGATTCAGACCCGACTTGACCAACTTAATTTGATTGACGAGAAGCGACTAACTGCTGTTTGTCATGGTCATACATATCAAAAACGGATGATCAAGGCCTTCAACAAGAAAGTCATACATCAGGTATATCGAGTCGGAGATCTTGTAATCAAGTGGATCATCTTGCTGCAAAGTGATCCCAGGGGCAAGTGGACTCCTACTTACGAAGGACCATTTATGATCAAGAGCATATTTTCTGGTGGGGCAATGATTCTGACCATCATAGACGGCGACGACTTGCCGCACCCTGCGAACACAGACATAGTCAAAAGATACTACGCATAAAATAACCCGACAAGTTGAAAACCCGAAAGGGCGACTTGGGAAAAAGTGGGAATCCCGGTGAATCGAAAACCCGAAAGGGCGGTTCAGGCAAAAATTAGGGATAAAACAAAAAAATCTGTACACCCGGCAAGTTGAAAACCCGAAAGGGCGACTTGGGAAAAAAAGGGTTTCCCGGTGGGTCGAAAACCCGAAAGGGCGGTCCAGGAAAAAGTTATGGAATTAAAGCGTATGACTATGTCTCGTCGGATCACTTTAAGAACAATCTCTTCACCAATAAGCTTCAAGATTCTGATCAATCCAGTCATCAGCGAATGAAGCAGCGAATGGATAAGATACTCAAAGTTGCGAAGGCTATAGCAGAATGGGAATCCCATGGAATTGTTACACATAGCCATCTTTCTTTTGTATAAATTTTTTCAATTTTTACGACAACATTCTCTCACTAGGATGTATGTCTCCTTTGTACAAAGATACTCACAAAAGTTAATACAAAGATAGTTCAAAATGTAGAAATTTGCTTGCCTTTCTTTCTTTTTTACACTTATGTTTTTATCTGAAAACGTCCAAAGTTTTGTTAAATAGGCATATGCATTTGAATATAATCACTGCTTACAAATAAAATGAAATTGAGAAAGGATAATTACTGATAGGTTAAAGGTGTAGGAAGATATCTTTGTGCCATTCCAGGAGAAATCCCCTGCAATACATTGTTCAGATCCTCAACAAAGCCAAAGTCTTAAAGTATGTGTCCCCAGCGGAGTTAAACTTCAAGACCCCCAGCGGAGCCCGAAAGCCCCGAAATACCTATCCCCAGCGGAACCAGAATATTCTAAACCTTCTTCCCTAGTGAAGTCAAAATTCCAACTATCAACCCCCGGTGGGAACTGTTCAACTTCCCCCAATTTCCCCAGCAGGCTATCTTAAAAGTCTGAGAACCAAGCAAATAATAGTTAACTTCTTGGCTTATCCCCAACTAGGATGCTTCCCCAGTAGTTTGGCATACAACCCAAAGCTCCTGATTTCACCGGCCGAGTAAACATTCTCCCCACAGAGTTATCTCCCAGCAAGGTCGAAGATTCTCGGTCTCATTTCTCCAAGTAGAAGCCTCCCAGGTTTTAATTTCCCAGTAGAGATTTTCAGAGTTTTCCTTACTTCCCAAGAAAGTCATGAAGGATTCTCATTCCCTGCAGAAGTTGTCAAAGCTCTTGTAAATCCCCACAAATCGCCCAGGATTTTCAATCTCCAACAGTGGTCCCAGGATTTCTCCTTCTCAAACAAACAAAGATCTTTAATCCCCAAGCAGTCAGCAAGGATTTCTCATCTTCAACAATCAAAGATTCTTTTGAATCCCCAGCATCAGTCAAGGATTTATTTTCCCCGGCAGCAGTCAAAGATTTCATTATCTCCAGTTATCAAGGATTTATTTTCCTCAGCAAGACAACTACTCAACTTACATACCCATCCATTACATTCATATATCATAAACATTGATGAAATACAGTTCATTGCCATACATATCATGCAACATAACTTTGTGTTTTAGCTAACATTTTACCTTTTTCAGGATAAGATTAAAAGGGTATCATTAACAATTATTCAGATACAGTATGGATACACCCCAGACACGGCGGTCATTCTATTACTCATTCAGAACTTCAAGTCAAAATATAGTACAGATACACCCCAGACACGGCGGTCATTCCACTACTCATTCAAACTTCAGCAATCTGATACAGACCAGATACGCTCCAGACACGGCAGCCATTCTATCTCTCATTCAGATTCAATTATCAACTACAAGTTCAGATACACTCCAGACACGGATGCCATTCTGGCCCTTACACCAGAAGTTTGATTCTCCCCAGTGCAGTCACCACAGAAGTTATTCTGTCACTTATTCAGATCCCAATTACAGTCTCAGATATACTCCAGACACAGAAGTCATTCTGCTACTCATACAGATCTCAACTTCAGATACAATACAGATATACTCCAGACATGGAAGTCATTCTGATATTCATTCAAAGTTCAAATACAGTTACAACTCAGATACGCTCCAAACACGGACACCATTCTTTTGCTCATACAGACTCAGTCTCAGATACACTCCAGACACGTAAGTTATTCTTCTATTTATACGGGTCTCAACTTCAGTTACAGCTAGGATACGCTCCAGACACAGACGTCATTCTTTCACTCATACAGACTCAGTCTCCAGATACAGTTCAAATGCATTCCAGACACGGATACCATTTTGATACTCATTCTTCTGACCTACAACATTGCAATTCAACAAACATTCTTGGATGGCATCTTTAAGCCCATCTCC
The DNA here is from genome assembly GCA_948472305.1 of Vicia faba. NCBI lineage: Eukaryota > Viridiplantae > Streptophyta > Magnoliopsida > Fabales > Fabaceae > Vicia > Vicia faba. The sequence goes on along the minus strand of OX451739.1, from coordinate 284,048,219 downwards.
AGCAAGATTCTACCATCTCCAAATGGCATCTTTAAGCCCATTTCCTCAGCTATATTTTGACGAGTGCAAATTTACGGGCACTCTAGTGTCCAATCCTCTTTTACCTTCGAGTCGCGAAAGGAAAACTTGCCAATCTAACTCTTCAGGTTCAAGAAGATTGAACATGGGCAACTATTGTACCCCAAAATTTCCCCTCCCATTTCATCAACATTTCTCATCACAAGACTCTTGGAACTCAAGATCAAGTTAGGGTTTGCTCTGCTCAAGACACCTCCTTGCACTGTTGACCTAAATTAGGGTTTGAGTTTGCACATGGATGTTTTGACCTACAATTCCCAAAGTGACTTTCATACTTCATGTTGTACCCACAAGTTTTTCCATACCAAGTTTCAAGCCTTGATTCAAATTTTTGCCCAGTCAATTGGACAGTTGACCTAGAAATCAACTATATTGGGGATAAAGTCAACTCTGGCCAATTGACAGTCAAACCTTATGAATTTTGACCCACATCAACATTATGAACTCATATGAACCATTTGATCAAGTTTGGATCACAATTTCACAAGAAATTTAATCAGATCACCAAAAGGGCAAAATGGTCATTTTTAGGGTTTTGACTGCACAAAGGTAATTTTTGACTGTTTGACCTAGCCAATGTCAAATCAAGCTCAACCATGGACACAAGGACTCAATGACATTGTATTGACCCATTCAACAAGTTCAAAAGATCTCAAATGCATAGGATTGACAGATGAATTTTTCAGTCAACTGATCAAAATTTGACTGTACACTGAAAAGTCAAACTTTGACTTTTTGGTCAAAATCAAGTGCCAAGGGTCATTTTTCATCAAGACATGTCAAATTATGAAACTTGTTCATCAAGAAACCCAAAATTGCAAATTAGGGTTTAAAATGGAAAAATTTCATAACTTAGAAATTTTCTTATAAAATTTTCTTATTTTTTCCTAACTTTGCCCCATATTTGCACCAATATGCAAATGGATTCAAACAAAACTTGAAACATGAAAGTTGTAGTCCATCACAAAGTCTACAAGTTTGATTCACAAAGTTTTCTCAAAAGAAGCTTGGATCTCAAGTTATGAAGTTTGGAACAAGGGTACCTAAAACTTTTAACTTAGAGAAATTTTGCCCTAGTTTAGGCAGGATTTTGACCCATCTTCTTGGCCATTTTTCACATAGTTACACTTGTAGTCTTAAGTTAAATTTCAAAGATGGATTATAGTACATGTTGCAAGCTTTCCAAATTGTCCAAGAACTCCTCAAACACCTTTGTGGTTAGGGAGAATCGAATGCTTGAAGTTGGCAAAAACTCACTTTGTAACCATGGCCAATACATGTTCATACCAAGTTGCAAATCTGACCAAACTAGCGTAGTACATAATTACAGGCCTCTAAACCAATTTACACTCAAAAATTGAATGCAAATACATTGGACATTGGCATTGTTCTGATCAAGAGAGCATTGTACCATGAACATTTCCATTTTGAGCATAAAGGTCATACTTCCATTTTCATAAAGGCCACTTTATGTCAAATTGCATTTTCTTGAGCCTTGGACTTTTTTCCTTGCAGCAAACAAGTTCCCTAATCTCAGGCATAGTACACCAACTTGAGCATGCTTGTAACTAGCCTGTACAGGCCATAGCTTAGTCACTTCACATCTTTGCTTTCAAAACAAGTCAAATGGCCAAAAGCTCATAACACACACATCTGATATATTGAACTCAAGCCAAGTTCTCAAACAAGTTAGATACACCCTTGCAAGTCAGAAGCACGAGCCTTTGACCTCTAAGACCTCCTCATACTCAAAAACCAAATTTTCTTGCAAAACAGGGCCAGTTCTGCAAATCACAAGCCACCATCAAATCCCCTCGTGCGTTTTGTCCAAATTCACTTCAAACACATTCCAAACCATATATCTAAGTTGTCCAGACCATTCACGAGTTGCTGTAACTCCATTAATACACATCACCATTTTTGTTTGAAAGCTTTGCAGGTTGAGTTCTGTAGCACGATTCAGGCCACTTCAAAATAGACTAAGCATTGGGAAAGGTTCAACGGACATCAAGCAAGCTCAAAAGAACCTCAAGCCTCATTGAAAGTTGTTGCATTGTCCAGCTTGAACTCAACTGAAACAGGTATTTCATGAAGTTCTATCTCTCTATTTAGGAACATTTAGACTTAGGTTTGTGAATGAAAGATGTTATATTCATAGCCCTGAAACCATACATGTGCTTAGTTTTCATTTATATTAATCGTGCTAGGAGAATTTCATCCATGAACTTTCTGAAAAAACTAGGTTAGAAATTAGGGCCAGAGAAATTCTCTCTGGTCTTTGAGAGTTAGGTTAAGTTTTTTATATGGTTAGATTCGTTGTTTGATGCTCTACAAGTTTCATGTTTTGAGTTTTGTCAAATGATCACAAATACAGGAGATACAGGTTTGTGTAGCAAGCGCGCGTTTTTCAAATTTCTGTTGGACAGAGGAAGAAGATGAAGTAGCTGGGTTGGGCCTGGCTACTTCCTGCTTTTGACACCCCCATTTTCAGTTTCACACCCCCTGGCCCATTTCTTTGTATATTTATTATTTTTGCATTTTAATTTTATTTCTGACTTTATTATTTTATTTCCAAACATAAAAAATGCCTAAAAAATATTTTCATAAATTTTGACATTTATTTGGTATTTATTTTAGTTATTTCTAATATTAAAATGTTTAAATACTTTATATTATTTTGTTAAAAACTTAAAAATAATGTAAAAAAATACTTTTATTTTCATTTATTATTTTTATTCACATTTGAAAATATTTTCTTGAAATATATACATTTTTATAAATAATTTATTTTATCTTTTACACACTTAATATATATATATATATATATATATATATATATATATATATATATATATATATATATATATATATATATATATATATATATATATATATATATATATATATATATATATATATATATATATATATATATATATATATATATATATATATATATATATATATATATATATATACTTTATTTTATTAAAAGCACAGAATAAAAAACACAAAAATAATACATTTTATTTTTATTGATCTTTTATACTAAAAAAAGTACTCTTTTTTTAATATACTTTTATTTTTGTACATATTAATATATTTTGTATATAAATAATACAATTTTATTTTCTTTAAAGAAAATTAGGGTTTACCCCTTTATTAAATAAAATCAATCTTTTTTTATTTTTATTATTTATACCTTTTTTCACATTAAAAAAAATACTTTACATACATAAACAAACAAAAAATTTTTTTTGCATGATGCATTTTATTTAATATTTATTTATTGTATTTATTTAAATATTGTACATTTGAGTATTATGCCTTGCAATTTTAATTTGGTTGTAATAATTTAGAGTTTAATTTCTTGCAAAATAATCCCCTATTCAAATTTGTACCCCCCTCCCTATATCATGTTGTAATAGTGTAGAATTTAAATTCTCGCACCTTTAAGCTTTCAATTATGCCATGATTAGAGAATTAGGGTTTGTATGCAAAATCAAAACCAACAAATAGCTTGACCTAATCAAAGACAAAAAATGCATGAAAATCAAACACAATGCACACTTGCACCCCTAGGGTTACAATCCACTTGTTGCCTTCAAAAACGGGCCATGGTATGGATGTCAAGTACTTTTGCAAAACAAAAACAAAACAAAAGATCATAGTCCCTCGATGACGCTATCTGAGTTGCCTAAACAAAATGATCAAGTCCCTTAAGAAAATTGCCAAAAATACTTGACACAATTGCTATCATAGTCTATACGATGACCCGCGTCTGTCCCGTTTAACATCCTAACACAAGGTTGTTCACCAAATACAATGGTTAAGCAACACTGTTAAAAGGGTTAAAAACATAAGAAAGATCTTTGAGTAAAAAAGGGTAGACAACTCTTAGTTACTTGATCAAAGCTTGCAAAAAACATCCTTGCTATCTTCAAAACACACTTCACCACACAATTTCAAAACCCTACTTTCAAACATTGAAAACTTTTCAAAAGACAAAAACACCTTTGTATACATTCAAACAAGAATCATTACAAAGGTTGCCACAACGATGGCTTCTTTTCAAAACTTCTTTCAAAATCACACACAAAGCACCATTTCAAACAATTGAAAAGCAAAGCAAGTGATCTAAGAAAGTAACTAAGAGCCCATGGATAACCATGGATAGAAAGGGTGCTAATACCTTCCCTTTCTATAATCTACTCCCCGAACCCAAGAAACCATCTCAAAGGTCTTTTCTGTGCTTTTTGACCTTTCCTTAGGATAAAATAAAAAGTCGGTGGCGACTCTTGCTAAACCGAAACATTTACGAACATAAACGCAAAATCCCAAGTCAGTTCTCCCACCGTATCACACCTAATCAAAGAACCATCACCTAAATTTCTTGATCGGAAACCCTATCTTACAAGAAACAAATTAAACAAAACATATTTTTTGGATTTTGGTTAGAGATCAGTAAAATATAAAACACATGTATAAAAGATATACGATTAGGGTGCTTGGTGATCTCTTAAGAGCAAACTTAAAGATATGAAACAATATAAAAAATACCCAAACCTTAATGCACAATCTTGATGCATTGTGATGGTATGAAATGATATAGGGATCTTAGAGGGAAAATTGGGGTATAACACACGATATGCTGCCTACCGACCTAGTTGAACCCCCCTCCCCGCGTGAAAAGAAGGGAAAGTTTATACTTTGTGACAAGGGTAATGTTATACATAAGAGGTTTACTTACCCCTCTGCTAAAGAGCCTCGAAAGGGAAGAACCCATGGACGCCCTCGTCGAGGTACGCGAAGAGATTGTCGAACAACACCTTAGTGCTAGGACTCTGGCTAAGGAATTTCTTAGGGATGCCTATTATTGGTCATTCATGGTCTAAGAAGCCAGAGATCATGTAAAGAAATGGGAACCGTTTTAAAAAACACAGAGATGTTCACAGTGTTCCCCGTTTGAATTACACATATTACACCACTGTGACCATTCTCAAATTGGGGCATGGACAATATAGATTCTTTTTTCTGTTGCAATAGGACAATAGAAATTTGTGATTATAGAATTTAAATACTTTAGGAAGTGAAGGAATTCAAGGTTCAAAAAAATAAATAATTTGAATAAATAATTATATATTATAAAAGTTCTAAACAAATTAGTTTAAAATAAAAATTGCCTTTAAGGATCTTTACCATTAATATAAATTTGAATGAAAAAAATAACACCTAAAATGTTGCACAATGCTAATTTGTGTCCTCAAGGTACAAGCTAATAATTATATAAAAAGTTATTTTATAAATTATTCATTAACTTTATTAAAAATATATTATTGTTTTATTATTTTTCTAACACAAATTTTTATTTGTGGATTTTTTAATTTATGTTTTTAGGGGATAGGTTATTATTATCCCAATTTGTTTTACACAATTGGAAATGTACTGCACATTTTATTCTTCTCAAAGTTTATAATTTTTAGTAAATTATTTCAAAACATTTTAAACGTAATCAAGAAAATTGGTTGGATATAGGAGTAACTTTGTTGTAATTTATGAAAATTTTAAGATTTAAATTTTTTTTATTGGTGCGTTTTTATTTTATTTTCGTCTCAATATTTTTTTTTAAAATGATTCCTAAATGTTAATTTTTTTTATTTTAGTTCCTAAAGTTAAAATCTGCAAGAAAGTCCGAAGGAAAATCCATAGGAAACCTGTAAATTTTCCTCCATATTTTAGTTTTAAGGACAAAAATTAAATAAAATTCAATATTTAAGGATTTTATCCAAGAAAAAAAATAAAAACGTAACTAAAAGATTATTTAAACCAAATTTTAATCATGCATACAAGTTGTTTGATGCTTTTAGATGTAGTAGATGAGAACCCTAAAGAATAATTAAGGGATTTTTTTTTCATTTATAAGTTGGGATTCTTGAAAAATGACTTTGATTGAAGCATGAATATTGAATGAGAATGGTTATCATAAATTTAAGTTTTGAATTTTCTTGATATTGCACCATGTTAAAATTTTGTAACACTTAGGTGTGTATTTGAATTTTTATAGAATCATACAAGTCATGTTTCGGATTAAGCTTGAACATGTCTTGAATAAATGGAGGTAAAATGGAATTTGAAATTTGATCAAGCTCTCTTGATGAGGTTATGGAGCTGAATTCTTTGTAAAATAGTGCAACTTGAAATTTTAGAACTTGCATTCTTATTGAATTGTTCTCTTGTCTCTTAAATTGCCTTCACTTGTAAGCTTGCAAATTTTGAACTCTCCTTGAATCTTGACTAAGAGAAAGAATCTTATGATTTGAAACTCCTTGAAACTTTTGAATAAATTTGCATCCATAACTTTTGAATATTCAATCTTTATCATAATGGACAATGATCCCTCAAACCCAACAATCTTGTACCATGACTCTTATCTTGATGATGACTAATTTCAACATAAAAAATAAAACTCTGGAGAAAAATGTCCTAAAACATTTCATTAAAATCCACGGTTTTCTATACACAATTCGCTTCGACCCTTAAAGCAAGTTTGTAGATAACGCTATTTATGACACCGTTCAAAAATAATCATCCTAAAACGATAAAAATTAAAATAGTTACGATCCTCGAAAGTTGGACGAAAGTCACTTGAAAATAAGTCAAAGTCCACAAAACGACCTCTAATGTACTCAGACTTTTGATGGCCTTTTACACATAATTAGTTCTTGACTTGTAAAGAGAAGTTGGAGATGATGTCAAGCAGATTCATATGCTTGAAGAGTCGACCAAAAATAATGGATAATGAAGAAGTTATGATTATTTGAACTTGAACTTGCAAACATTGACTTTCAGCCAACACTTTGAATCTGCCCGCAAACTTTATCTTTTTTCCACAACCCTAGGCATTCATAATCACATATGAACTTGAGATGACGAAGTCTTGATCAAATCATACTCACACTTGTCAGAACTTGAGAGTACTCGTCGAAGAAGGCATGGAAATAAACACATGAACCTATCTCGAAGAGTCTTGAGAATTAAGCCACCAAAATCGCCTTAAACATGCTGAATGAAGCTTGAGGATAGCGTGACCTAAGATTATAGATCACTACTGTGAAACATAGGCTTTTGGGAACCATCTTTGGCCTGAACAAACCACAACCCTAATCAGAGAACCATCACCTGAATTTCTTGATCGGAAGCCCTGTCTTACAAGAAACAAATTAAACAAAACATATTTTTGGATTTTGGTTAGAGATCAGTAAAATATAAAACACATGTATACAAGATATACGATTAGGGTTCTTGGTGATCTCTTAAGAGCAAACTTAAAGATAGGAAACAATATAAAAAATACCCAAATCTTAATGTGCGATCTTGATGCATTGTGATGGTATGAAATGATATAGGGATCTTAGGAGCAAAAATTGGGGTATAACACACGATATGCTGCCTACCGACCTAGTTGAACCCCCCTCCCCCGCGTGAAAAGAAGGGAAAGTTTGTACTTTGTGACAAGCTTAATTTATACATAAGAGGCTAACTTACCCCTCTGCTGAAGAGCCTCGAAAGGGAAGAACCCATGGACGCCCTCGTCGAGGTACGCGAAGAGATTGTCGAACAACACCATAGCTCTAGGACTCTGGCTAAGGAATTTCTTAGGGCTGGCTATTATTGATCATTCATGGTCTAAGAAGCCAGAGATCATGTGAAGAAATGTAAACCATTTTTAAAATCACAAAGATGTTCACAACGTTCCCCGTATGAATTACACATATTACGTCACTGTGACCGTTCTTAGATTGGGGCATGGACAATATAGGTTCCTTTTTTTGTTGCAATAGGACAATAGAAATTTGTGATTATAGAATTTAAGTACTTTAGGAAGTGAAGGAATTCAAGGTTCAAAAAAATAAATAATTTGAATAAATAATTATATATTTTAAAAGTTCTAAACAAATTAATTTAAAATAAAAATTGTCTTTAAGGATCTTTACCATTAATATAAATTTGAATGAAAAAAATAATACCTAAAATGTTCCACAATGCTAATTTATGTCCTCAAGGTACAAGCTAATAACTATATAAAAAGTTATTTTTATAAATTATTCATTAACTTTATTAAAAATATATTATTGTTTTATTATTTTTCTAACACAAATTTTTATTTGTGGGTTTTTTTATTTAATGTTTTTAGGGGATAGGTTATTATTATCCCGAAGTTTTTTACAGAATTGGAAATGTACTGCACATTTTGTTCTTCTCAAAGTTTATAATTTTTAGTAAATTATTTCAAAACATTTTAAACGTAATAAAGAAAATTGGCTGGATATAGGAGCAACTTTGTTGGACTTTATGAAAATTTTAAGATTTAAATCTTTTTTTTATTGTTTTATTTTTATTTTATTTTCGTCTCTATATTTTTTTTTAGAAATAACCCCTAAATGTTAATTTTTGTTGTTTTAGTTTCTAAAGTTAAAATCCACAAGAAAGTACGAAGGAAAATCCATAGGAAACCTATAAATTTTTCTGCAGATTTTAGTTTTAGGGACAAAAATCAAATAAAATTCAATATTTAAGGATTTTATCCAAGAAAAAAATAAAAACGTAACTAAAATATTATTTAAACCAAATTTTAATCATGCATACAAGTTGTTTCATGCTTTTAGATGTAGAAGATGAGAACCATAAAGAATAATTAAGGTTTTTTTTTTTCATTTATAAGTTGGGATTCTTGAAAAATGACTTTGATTGAAGCATGATTATTGAATGAGAATGGTTATCATAAATTTAAGTTTTGAATTTTCTTGATATTGCACCATGTTAAAATTTTGTAACACTTAGGTGTGTATTTGAATTTTGTTTGAACCATACAAGTCATGTTTCGAATTAAGCTTAAGAATGTCTTGATTAAATGGAGGCAAAATGGAATTTGAAATTTCATCAAGCTCTCTTGATGAAGTTATGGAGCTAAATTCTTTGTAAAATAGTGCAACTTGAAATTTTAGAACTTGCATTCTTATTGAGTTTTTCTCTTGTCTCTTAAATTGCCTTCACTTGTAAGCTTGCAAATTTTGAACTCTCCTTGAATCTTGACTAAGAGAAAGAATCTTATGATTTGAAACTCCTTGAAACTTTTGAATAAATTTTCATCCATAACTTTTGAATATTCAATCTTTATCATAATGGCCAATGATCCCTTAAACTCAACAATCTTGTACCATGACTCTTATCTTGATGATGACTAATTTCGACATAAAAAATAAAACTCTGGAGAAAAATGTCCTAAAACGTTTCATTAAAATCCATGGTTTTCTATACACAATTCGCTTCGACCCTTAAAGCAAGTTTGTAGATAACACTATTTGTGACACCGTGCAAAAATAATCATCCCAAAATGATAAAAATTGAAAGAGTTACAATCCTCGAAAGTTGGCCGAAAGTCACTTGAAAATAAGTCAAAGTCCACAAAACAACCTCCAATATACTCAGACTTTTGATGGCCTTCTACACATAATTAGCTCTTGACTTGTAAATAGAAGTTGGAGATGATGTCAAGCAGATTCATATGCTTAAAGAGTCGGCCAAAAATAATGGATAATGGAGAAGTTATGATTATTTGAACTTGAACTTGCAAACGTTGACTTTCAGCCAACACTTTGAATCTGCCCACAAACTTTATCTTTTTTCCACAACCCTAGGCATTCTTAATCACATATGAACTCGAGATGACAAAGTCTTGATCAAATCATACTCGCACTTGTCAGAACTTGAGAGTACTCGTCGAAGAAGGAATGGAAATAAACACATGAACCTATCTCGAAGAGTCTTGAGAATTAAGCCACCAAAATTGCCTTAAACATGTTGAATGAAGCTTGAGGATAGCGTGACCTAAGATTATAGATCACCACTATGAAACATAGGCTTTTGGGAACCATCTTTGGCCTGAACAAACCACAACCCTAATCAGAGAACCATCGCCTGGATTTCTTGATCGGAAGCCCTGTCTTACAAGAAACAAATTAAACAAAACATATTTTTTGGATTTTGGCTAGAGATTAGTAAAATATAAAACACATGTATACAAGATATACAATTAGGGTGCTTGGTGATCTATTAAGAGCAAACTTAAAGATAGGAAACAATATAAAAAATACCCAAACCTTAATGCACAATCTTGATGCATTGTGATGGTATGAAATGATATAGGGATCTTAGGAGCAAAAATTGGGATATAACACACGATATGATGCCTACCGACCTAGTTGAACCCCCCTCCCCCCGCGTGAAAAGAAGGGAAAGTTTATACTTTATGACAAGGGTAATTTTATACATAAGAGGTTAACTTACCCCTCTGCTGAAGAGCCTCGAAAGGGAAGAAACCATGGACGCCCTCGTCGAGGTACGCGAAGAGATTGTCGAACAACACCTTAGTGCTAGGACTCTGGCTAAGGAATTTCTTAGGGCTGGCTATTATTGGTCATTCATGGTCTAAGAAACCAGAGATCATGTGAAGAAATGCGAACCGTTTTATAAAACACAGAGATGTTCACAACGTTCCCCATTTGAATTACACATATTACGTCACTGTGACCGTTCTCATATTTGGAGCATGGACAATATAGGTTCCTTTTTCTGTTGCAATAGGACAATAGAAATTTGTGATTATAGAATTTAAATGCTTTAGGAAGTGAAGGAATTCAAGGTTCAAAAAAATAAATAATTTGAATAAATAATTATATATTTTAAAAGTTCTAAACAAATAAATTTAAAATAAAAATTGCCTTTAAGGATCTTTAACGTTAATATAAATTTGAATGAAAAAAATAATACCTAAAATGTTGCACAATGCTAATTTATGTCCTCAAGGTACAAGCTAATAACTATATAAAAAGTTATTTTATAAATTATTCATTAACTTTATTAAAAATATATTATTGTTTTATTATTTTTCTAACACAAATTTTTCTTTGTGGATTTTTTAATTTATGTTTTTAGGGGATAGGTTATTATTATCCCGAAATTTTTTACAGAATTGGAAATGTACTGCACATTTTGTTCTTCTCAAAGTTTATAATTTTTAGTAAATTATTTCAAAACATTTTAAACGTAATCAAGAAAATTGGTTGGATATAGGAGCAACTCTGTTGGAATTTATGAAAATTTTAAGATTTAAATCTTTTTTTTATTGGTGCATTTTTATTTTATTATCGTCTCTATATTTTTTTTAGAAATAATTCCTAAATATTAATTTTTTTTGTTTTAGTTCCTAAAGTTAAAATCCGTAAGAAAGTCCGAAGGAAAATCCATTGGAAACCTGTAAATTTTCTTGCAGATTTTAGTTTTAGGGACAAAAATCAAATAAAATTCAATATTTAAGAATTTTATCCAAGAAAAATTAAAAACGTAATTAAAAGATGCTTTAAACCAAATTTTAATCATGCATACAAGTTGGTTCATGCTTTTAGATGTAGGAGACGAGAACCATAAAGAATAATTAATGTTTTTTTTTCATTTATAAAATTCACAATTAATTGTGCATAATTTTCTTTTGTGCTTTACAATACTATCACTTCAAAGTACTAATAATAAAAACACAAATAAATAAATAAATTTATAAGTTGTTTTGAGCCGGTCATATGCCCAATGCAGGAAAGTTCAATCACGACGAGGCTCAGTCCAAGAATGTGCGTACCAATGCATTGAGGACTAAAGATACCCACAATTATGATAGCCACAATTGATTTACGCCCTCAAAAGATTGTCCATCATCAGATGTAATCAGGCGATTCCCACACAATGCGTTATATCATACATGAACAGTTTTAACCGCCCACTTTATATAAAGACCATCACATGTCATTTCACGTATTTTCTCATTCACACCATCAAGTTTCTTTCTCACTCATTCACTTATTTGGACGTTGGAGTTCTAATCTAGGTCCAACCATGCACCGCGTATTGGAAGCTCACTCTAACGCAACAGAACTCTGTTCTATTCGATCTCTACCTTTTTCTGGTTCCAATTTTGAACAAATGCGCCATTTGTGGGAACCAACGTCTGATTCTCATGAATTTCCATGAACAGATCCTTTTTACCTTAAAGTTACAAATCACAACTATAATCTCACTTGAAAGAAGATGATGGTTTTTATGTAGTAAGGAATAAGGGAATGAAAAGTATACAGAGCAAAATTATACAAGACCGCCAGTGATAACTAGCAGGCAAAAAGGAGATAGACTTATCTTAAGGTTTAGATACTCCGAGAAAGTGGATGAAGCTTAATATACAATGCTTCCACTTGTCATAAATGTTATTGTAGAAAATACTTTGTGTCAGGGATCCTTATTGATGATGGGAGTTATTGTGACGCTATGTATCTCGACATCTTCAAGACGTTATGATTACATGAGCGGGATCTCACATCGTATTAAAGAGGGAATATCTTAGCATTCAATGACTCCTCTACTCACTCGTGTGAGGTTACTAGTTTCTAAAGGAAAGGATGAGAGGATCGTAAACACATGTTTCTTGGTAATTCCTTGTGAAAATGTATACAATTTCGTCCTAAAGACCATTCCTGGTGGTGCTAGATGCAATGGCTTACACAGTCCATCTGAAGATGAAATGTCACAATGATTTTGGAAAACTAGTTGTCATCTTGGATGGTCTACATGGAGATCACTTGATACATGAAACCATATTAAAGAGCCCCTTAGCGATAATCTTCACCCCAAGAAGAAAATGAAGAAGACTCGCAAGACCATCATCAGTACACTCGACCTTGACGTACGAGAAGATGAAATCTTACGAGATGATAAACTAGTCTTTCCACTGCAGGTCGGCAAAATCCTTAAAGTATGTTCCAAACAATAATTTTAAGGTTATACATCTCAATGCTAATATGGTGATATCGGTCCACATAAGAGAAAATTGTTCATTTGTGTTGAAGAAAAAGCTCATTAAATGCCTTAAACATCCTCAGGGTGTCTTTCATGAGATGTTTGACATAGATCCTAGCGTGGCTTGTCACCAGTTGAATGTTGATCCCTCTTCCAATTAAAAATCTCAGCAAATAATATGGTAATCTTCTAGAAAGGTAGAAGTAACTATGAGTATGATTCGAGGTCTACTCGGTGCTAACTTTATTTCTAAAGTCAGAAACATTGAAGGGCTACCCAATGTTGTATTAGTCAAGAAATCATCAAGGGAGTGGGGAATGTGTGTTAACTTCACCTGCCTCAGTCAAGCATGTCCAAAAGATTCATATACACTTCCAAACATCGACAAACTAGTGGACAACTCATCCGATTACAAATTATTGTCATTCATGGATGTGTATTACAGATATAACCAACACAGTTATAAAAACTACTTTTCATGACAATGATTTCACCTCACATATCAAAAAACCAAGGTATAATCCCTTGACGCGCCATGTTTTTTCTTAAAAAAATATCCAATCTATTATGTCATTTTTTTATGAAAACCGAGGGTAAACTAGCAATTTTCGATTATGTTTATATTCCATTAAAAGTGGTGCCTTCCAGAATATTTTATTTTTAATCTAAAAATACGCCACTTTTCACCTCGGTTTTGTTTTCCAACCAAGGTGAATTTGTTTCTCTAATTTATATAGATTTAGCTTGTAGATTTCCATTTCACTTTGCTAAGAAACACAAACAAAACCCTAACAAAGAGCCATTAATAAGAGATCCAACAAGATATCCCTAAACAACGAGAGTCATAAACACATATCATCTTCAATACAAAGATGATATGTGTTTACGACTCTCGTATCTTCTTCAGAGATCTAAATCATTTTCTTTTGCTTCTTCTTCAAAGATATGGTACGTCAAACATCACTACTTATTTTGTTGTTGTTTTTGAAATTCGAAACTCTAAAGGTTTTATCTTGTTGTTGTTGTTGTTATTGTTGTTGTTGTTGTTATTGTTGCTGTTGTCTATTAAATATATTTATGTTATAAGTTCATTGATGTTGTTGTCATTGTTGTTAAGGCCCGTTATTTAAACCCAAAATCCTAAAGGTTTTATCTTGTGGTTTCTATTGTTGTTGTTTAAAGAAATTTATGTTATGGGTTTATCATAGTTATTGTTATTAATGTTGTTATTGTTGTTGAGACTCATTATTGAGACCCTAAAGGTTTTATGTTGTTGTTGTTGAGACTTGTTATTGATGTTGTTATTGTTGATATTGTTGTTGATGTTATTATTGTTATTGTTGTTATTATTGTTGTTGTTGTTAAGTTGTTCTACTACCCAACGTTATAAAAATTTATATGTTGATATTTAGTTTGAGTTTTAGATTGATATTGATGTTGAGTTTATGTTTTTTGTTATTCGTTGTGCAATGAGTTTATTATATCTAATGCCAATTGTTTGTTTCACTAACCTTTCTTTGAAGATATAACCTATAAATTGATTTTGGAAATAATCATATGAAAAATTATGTTGTATTTAAAACATATCTTACACTGATTAATGTTTTTCTAGAATTTTGCAACTCATCGTTCATCTCATGTTCTTTTATGCTTAAAATCTCTCCAATACTTTTAGTTCTCATTTAACATTCTTCCTTACTTGTTCATTTTTCAAAACATCAAATTTTATTCTTTCAAGAATTAATTAGTATAAAAGGAAGTGTTAAATGAAGAACTTGAAAAATTGAAGAGATTTTAACCATTAAAGAACGTATGATGAATGATGAGTTATAGAATGCTTGAAAAACATTAGTCAGTGTAAGTTATTCTTCAAATATAACACAATTGTTCATATAATTATTTTTCTAACCAACTTTGAGAAGTTATATGTCAATTTAGGGTTTAGTGAAATAAGCAATCTACATTAGATTTAGTAAACTTAGTCGTGTTTTATCCGTCAGTTTTATGTTAAAACTGAGGTGAAAAGTGTTATACCCGTCGGTGGAAGTCAAAATTGAGGGGAAATGTGTTTTCACCATTTCAGAATTCCAAAAAGGATATCCTTGGGGATCGAACTCATGACCCTTACACATTATCTATCGGTTGTTTTAAAACTGAGGTAAGACCCTACGACTTTTCATGACACCCTTTGCTACCTCACCTGAGAAACTGAGGTAAGACCTCTTTTTCAACCGAGGTAAAAAGGCATTTTTCGTTGTAGTGAAGATACCCATGTTCAAGGCATATAAGTATAATACGACCTTCACGACTAAAAAAGTTAACCATCAATATAACATTATTCCCTTTGACCTGAAGATTCTATGAGAAACATACAAGAGAATGATGAACAAAATTTTCAAAGAATAGATATGTGAAAAGTTATAAGCTTATATAGATGACATGATAGTTAAATCTATTGAAGATGGACTACACGATAAACATTTGGAAATCATGTTACGACAGGTTCAACAATACAACATGTGGTTTAATCCATAAAAATCTACATTCGGAGTCAAAACCAGCAAATTTCTTGGCTTTTACTTATAGATTGAGAAATAGTAGCGAACCTAGATAAATGTGAAGCAATCATCAAGATGAGAGCACCAACAACAACAAAAAAGGTAATGAAATTAAATGGGATACTGAAGAAATAAACAAACTTTTGAACGGAATATGGAATATGAATTGACATTCATATCACTCAAAATAGCCTTATTAACCCCATCGGTGTTATCCAGACCAATTATCGAGGAATTTTTGTTCCTTTACTTGGTCGTCTCTACTAAAGCAGTTAGTTTCATCCTCATTAGAGAAACAGTTCTAGCTAGAGCCTAGTGTGTTTCATATCTAAGGTTCTAGCCAAGCATGAAGCACATTATCAAAAGATCGAGAAAGTAATATTAGTATTAGTAGCTGCATCCAGGAAGCTTCAATGTTATTTCCTGGAACATGTTATCATTATTCGCATCGATCTACCTATGAAATAGATTCTCTACATTCCATTTCAAGTGGGATGACTTACTAAATGCTTCGTTGAGATGTCAATTTCAACGTCACTTCAAGCCTAGGAAAGCGTTAAAAGATTAATTATTCACAAACTTCATCACAAAGATGACTTAGAGTGCTTGAACCAACTCATACCTGAATCGTGTTCACAAATGGGCCATCCAATAGCATAGGGAACATTCGTCTTATATTGGAAAATAAAGTTTGTTTGGTGATTGAAGTATTCCTAAGATTTGAGTTCCCCATACGAATAACCATGCTGAATATGAAGTTTTCATTGCAAGTCTCATATAAGATGGGGCTAAACAACATTAAGTTAGAGATAAATTCAGTTATTAGTATCATAAGTCAAAAGAGTGGATCAGACTAAAGAACCATTATTGCAACGGTATGTCAATCTGACTAGAGAAAGATTGGCGAAGGTGAAATCTCATAAGATCTTACACATCCCCAGAGAGAAGAATATAAGGAGGGAGTCCTATCTAAGCTTTCCAACACCAGAGCCTTCGATGTTAACCACTCTTTCATTCTGGAAACCTTGAGAAATCCAAGCAATTAAAATTTTGAAGCAGAAATGGTAATTACGGAAGACACCTCGTGGTCCTCTTGGGTCTCACCCATCATGAAGTATATTGAACATAATATGTTGCCTATCGACCCAGTTGAAGCCACACTCATAAAAAGAAAGGAAGCTCATAATCAATTATATGGGGATTTTATACATAAGAGAACTATTGATCCTAAAGGTAGAGAAAACACAAGAAAGGGGGATTTGAATTGTGTTCATATAAAATATCCCCCTTTAGAAATTCTAAGCACTAAAATGAGAATAGCGATAAAGACAATGAAGAGTAAAGGACACAAGTATTTTATCCAAGTTCTCCGTTAACTAGGCTACTCCTGTCCACCCCCTTAAGGATGATTTCGCCTTATCTAATGACTTAATCCATTATAACCAAACTGATTACAAATGCAAGGGAAACATCCGGTGACTAACAAACAATAACTCGTTCAGTGATCCGATTTAATGAATATAAAATTTACTGACCTCTATCAGGAATCTGACCAACCAAGTCCTCCAAGAGGTTTTTCTCCATAATGATATCCATCGGTGATCTCATAAGAGTATGACCTTCACTCGGTCCCCTTTGAGATATGACAATCATTGACCCAACAAAATCGGATCCCTCAAGATCTCCTATCAGGATTTCCTATAATGACCGCACCAATCATCTTCTTGATATCAGACCTTCACTCAGTCTCTCATGGAACCTTTCAATGATATGTTCAGTGATCTGATTTAACGAATATAACAATCATTGACCCAATAGAACCAGATCCCTCAAGATCATCTATCGGGATTTCCCATAATGACCGTAATCACTAACTTCTTGAGATTAGAACTTCACTCAGTCTCTCAATGAATCAATCAACAACAATTGATAAGGTTTCTGTGTTTACATGAGTGCTTCTTCTAAGAAGATTACACAAAATGTTTAAGCACATATTATTTAACATAATTTCGAGCAAAAAATCTAGTTTTAAAACAATTTACATGAAGAGAATAGAACTGAAACACAATACGAGCAAAAACTCTTGTGTTCATTACAATGTTCTACAAAGACGTATATGATCAGAAGTTGAGTAGAATCTTGTAGTGTTCTTTGTCATCTTCTTGTTGAGCAAGTTACAAGCAACAACTCCTTACTTCTTCTAAGATATTCCAATATGTATTTGATCAGAAGTTAAATAGCATCTTGTAGTATTCTTCTTTATCTTTCTTTCTTTTCTCTCATTTCTGTATAGCGGTCTTCAGAATGTTTAGCATTGAAGCTTTGACATCTTCAGCATCCACAATGTTTAAGCTTGATGACCCACGACACTTGGCTTTGAATCTTTGATCTTCTTTTATAGCCTTCAGAGAGAGACACTGTGAGGATAGAAAAGTCTTTTCCTGCACCAACAGTTAGTTCCAACGGATAGAATAAGGTGTAAGAGTTAGACAATATAAAATAATAGTTTATGTATCTTGTCACTATTCAATAATAGCTTTCCACCTTTTTTCAGAATAATGTTTTTATAATAAGCTTGTAAACATAGATCCGTTTAGTAAAGAAATATAGTTGGAAATCCAGCTGTTTGTTCCCAACGGTCACAATGAGAGTGGTTGACAATACAATATAAAGGATTGTCCTTATGCCACCCTAGATGGTAGAGGTTACAGACACTTTATTACCTTTTGTACGACATCACACATTAACCATTTTGAACTTTTTCTTATCATCAAAGGCTTCAAATATTTGAATGTTGATCGTTGAAGCTTGTTGTAGAAGATTCACTCTTAAGTCTTAGAACCTAAGTCTTGGAGTCTTCAGAACTTGTCCTATCAGAACCTTGTCTTTAAAGTCTTTAGAACTTGGATGTAAGAACTTGTTTTTCTTAAGATCATCAGAACTTGTTCAGTAGAACCTCATCTTTCATAATCTTCAGAACTTTGTATCACACCGAAGTAAAGCTTTAGAAGGCCTCCAAAGCTTAACCATAAAATCACAATTAGAACCTATAGTACTAATGTTTCTTAGACACGTTGCAGAAGATGGATTCCATAATCTTAACTTCAATTGTAACACGTAACCACATGTTTTTTTCCCCGTAGTATATGTTCAGAACCTGATGATGTGACACGCCTTCATACCAAAGTCGGAACATTATAGCAGTAGATACACACTAGAACGAAACCATTAGTATATACAATTATTCACTAAGATAACATGTAAAGTTATCACCAAAATCCTAAGGCTAGGCGTAGAAACACTTATTGTTCTTACAATCTCCCCCTTTTTGATGACGATAAAACCATGTATTTTGATAGAACAATTTATACAGGGTAATCACTATAGTCGAAAAATTCAGAGTTAAGCTCATAGCTCCCCCTGAATCTGTTAATCCCAAAATTTCATTTAAGCTTGTTCAGAGTCTATCCCTGATCCCAAGACTCACAAAATAAATTTTGAGTATTTAGAACATAGATAGAGAAGTAACACTTCCCTAAAATAACTCACCCAAGTCTGACTAAAGCATTTGGTCTTCATCTCAGAACCTGGTTACTATCAACACTTGATGAAGAATCAAAACTTTATTTTGAGCTTGATTAAATAATGTCACGCATCATGTATCAACGTTTATGTTCCTTGATTCTGATATCACAACCAAAACACTATACTTCTGGAGAAGTTCATTACTTCTTGAGTATCCGTGTTTGACCTGATATATTCCAATGTATCAGATGTTCAGACAGTTCACAACTTCTGAATAGAGCGTACGTTGCGGAAGCACACGTATAAGAGCATATCTTCTGAGTGGCGTCTTTGTATGAGAGCATGCATTAGAATGTTGACTTGTCTTATTTTCATAAGAGCACAACTTCTGGAGCTTTAAGTCTGAATTCCATACTGCCAGAAAGTTTACAACTTCTGAACACTATGATATCAAGCAAGATTACCTTACTTTCTATAAGTTTATAACTTCTTAATTATGTTTGGTACATCTATTTGAATATTCATATATTCATAAAGTGTACAACTTCTTACATATGAAATCAGAGTTGATTTCATCCATAAGGTTCTCAACCTTAGCATCAGGATCTTCATCTTCAACATGTCTTAGAATACTCAATGAACTTGTTTAAAGTTCATGGATTGAAACATTAAACAAATAGTTAGTAGCAACAACATTTTATATGTTTGATTTTAAGATTATGAGAATAAATATTATCAAAATCATTTTACTTTCTCCCCCTTTGTCAGAAATAAAAAAAGGTGATAAGGAGGCAAAAAGGTAAAAGGAGTAGAAATCAGTTTCTATGGATAGAACATACAAACTAGAATATATTGAAAGCAGAGAGAATATAAATCACACAGATTAAACAGAGAGCAATCAGAAGAGAACACATATTACTTTTAAGAAACCATAGTTTACAAAAGAAGGACATACATACAATACTCAGAAGACATTAAAAATACATAATCGAATTATCAACTAATTCAACCACTGATCATCAAATGTTCCACACTCATCTTCTTCCAAAGCATCACTTGGACCATCCTGCATTCTATTAATGATTATTACAATTTCATCTTGAATGAAGACTACTGACAAGATTCTTCCATAAGGAATAAAAGACTTGTTCAAATTTCTAGACAAAGAGATAGACTCTTTAATATGTTTAAAAATAGTTCGAGGAAGGTTGTTGTACCCAAAAATTTTCCCTCTCATGTTTCTCAAGGTTTTTTCTCTTATATGAGTGATTACAAGCACTTACCTAAAGAAAATGAAATATTTTAATATTAAGCAAAGTGTCTTTCGATTGGAAATTCAACAATGTCCTTCGATTGGCATCTGAACAGGGTCTTTCGAATGGTATACTAACAATGCCTTTCGATTGGCATCTGAATAGTGTCCTTCGACTGGCACATTAGAGCAGTATCCTTCGACTGGCACATCAGAGAAGTGTCCTTCGACTAGTATAATGGCAAGATTCGATTGGGCTCCTAAAAACCCCTCGACCAAGGAAATGGCAGCCTTTGTGCCAGCTTCGACTAGGCAAGGGTCCCCTTTGAAATAGTTTTTCATACTTTGACTCACAAAATAATGGGTTCCTACATGCCAACTTTGTTCAAGGCAAAGGCCCCTTTCAAATTGCCTTAAATTCACAAGGCCAAAAGGTTCCCTCTTCATGCCTGCTTTCGTTTCACAAGCACAAGATTACCATATTATGAACACACAAATGGTGCCTTCGAAGGACACACATTTGGTCTGCTCGGAAGACACGCATTTGTGGAAACAAACTTGTTTTACCTTTTGATGAGGCTTGGTTCAAGCTGCTTGCTGGGCAAGAGATTATATGCTGCCCAAACCAAGCCTCATGCACCATTACATTCATGACAAAGGAGGCTTCGATTGACCAGAAAGAAGTCTTCGTTTAGGTTATTCGAATCAAGCAGCTAAGGCAAATAGAGGGGCTCAATCGAAGAAGCCCTAATGATGAGAATTGGATTCCATTCGAAGGAGGAAACCAAAGACCCCTTCGAAGGAGGCAACCAAAGGCCCATTCGAAGGCTATACAAGAGGTTCAGTCGAAGGAGGCAATAGGCCATCGAAGAGCAACACAAGAGATCATTTGAAAGCCAAAATGTCCACATACATTCAAATTTCAAAAAAAGACAAGATCCCATATTTTTGGCCACAGTTACAAAACATCATTCATGGCTTTGAAAACATTTATTTATGGATGTTTAAACCTTTGTTCTCTTGTCCCCTCCACCCCCTATATAAAGAACCACATGCATACACACAAAGGGGGCTAGACACAACCAGAGAGAGAGAGTCACACGAAATTGAAAATGCATTCTTAGAGTCTCCTAAAGCTATTCAAATCATCACTAGCCCCTAAGAAAGCACCAAATCGAAGCAACCCTTAAACAAAGGTACCCACGTCCAGAAGACAAATCGAAGCAATCCTTAAACAAGGGTACCCACACCCATCACCATAGATTCATCCATCAACCATTGGTAAGAATTGTTAAAAAGATCAAACTCTACATTTGCATGACACATCAACACTTGTAGTTCTGTTCGATTTGTCATTCAAGACTAAAGACCTGGGTTCGACCCCAGGTTTGCATTTGTTTTGCTTCTAACGTTTGTTGCAGATCCAGCATAAATAAGGCAAGTGCGCACAAAATCGAAGGACATGGGCTTGGCACCCAGGTCATGCTTTTCGTTTTTTCTAACATACCTTTACAGATTCAGTGCCCCCACATCATCCACCTCTGGATCGAAGGAAAAACATCTCTCCTGGATCGAAAATCCCATCTTTCCCTAGATAGAAAGCCATATCCCTCCTTGGATCGAAGGCTACCCTTTTTCCTTTGGATCGAAAGCCACCTTCCTCAGGATCGAAGGCTACCTTCTTCCTCTGAATCTAAGCCGTGATTCTCCTGGACCGAAGGATCCCATCACTCCTTTATATTTTACTTTTGTTCTTTTTTTGTTATTTCTTTATTGATCCTTTTTTATTTAAATTAACTTTAAATAAAAAATCACAAAAAAAAAAACATTAGGCTAGTGTTTTTTTTTTAAAATTAATTTTGTAAATAAATAAATTAATCATTTTAACCTTTTCTTGAAATTAAAATTAAATAGACTTAGGTTGTATTTTTATTAAAATAAAATAAAACAAACAAAAAGATTTCCTTTCACCTTAGGATTTTTAGACGTTCTTTTAATGCGTGTGCGTGTTTATTTACTTTTTTTGCGTTTCTTATTGTAACTGCTTCCCATAATGTAATAATTAACTAGGATATTTACTGCTTTATCCTCCTCATTATTGGATATGTAAAAATCCTCCCCCAAAGCATTGTAATGGCATAAATTTAAATTCTTGCACTTTAAATTTCTGCGAAATATTAATTGCTAGTAATTAGGCTTGTATGAAAAGACTGCTAATCAAGCGCTAGCAAAATTAACACAAGATAAATAACTGAATTGAACACAATTGCACATATGCACCTATAAGGTACGCCCACTTTGGTTGCCTTCAATAAAACAATCATGTCCCTCGAGACAGGGGCGCTTTAGCAAAGACCCATAAAACAAAAGATCATAGTCCCTCGATGACCCTACAGTTGCCTTTCGGTAAATGATTTAGTCCCTAAACAGAAGTTGCTAAAAACGTCTCTACATTGTTGCCTTTATGACTGTAAGTCCCTTAGAATGTCCCTCATACATCCAACGATAGAGCTTCTTATCAATCAATGGTAAGATAGCAACATCTAAAGGAGGAGGAAAATAACATTAGACCTTTTTGAGTAGGTAGGATGCCCATAGTTGCTTGCTTGCTCACAACAAAAAACCATTTTCACACATACACTTTCAATTGAAACATTTTCAAAAGTCAAAATCCTTTGTATGCATTCTTATAGAGACGAGAATCATTACAAAGGTACTTTTCAAAATCAATTTCAAAAAATATCTTCCACAAACACTTCTTTGAACTATTTTTTCAAAACCAACACTTTGTACACATTCTTATAGACACGAGAATCGTTACAAAGCCATTTTCAAAAATATTTTCAAACCCACACCATAAGTACATTTTCAAACAAAATCAAGTGAACTAGCAAGCAACTAAGAGCCCGTAGAAAACTACGGATGGAAAGGGCGCTAACACCTTCCCTTTCGATAATCTACCCCCTTACTCAGAAAAATCTCGAAAAGGTCTTTTTCTGTTCTTTTTACCCTTTCCTTAATTTGGATAAAAGAAAAGTCGGTGACGACTCTTGCTTACCGCAACATTTGCGAACACAAAACGCAAAACCAGTATTAACAGTCGGTTCTCTGCCACCGTATCACAAAGGTTAATTGGGATGCAGTTGATTAAACAGAAAATTAAGATCTTATCATTATTAGTCAGAAATGTTTTGTTAACACCATGAGGACATATATTTGACAGGATAAAGTGAAACTAATCTTTGGCAGTAGGCTTAAGATTTTCAGGGTTTGAAGAATCAAACTCAAAAAAGGCATCACAGATAGAGATTATTTTTGAATCAGAGATACTGTTAAGAGAAACGCGGTTACATGTGAAATCCCTTTTAGGACAGTTAATTGCATCAGTAATGCATCTAGCAGTTAGAGAAACATCCCAACCATATATGTTTAAAGTGATCCATAAGCCATTGAGACTAATCGAAGCATTTTTCCAAAAGGTTTTTACAAGG